>KV425932.1:100199-133790 GCA_001632375.1 Exidia glandulosa HHB12029
GTCAAACTTGTCCTTATCGTCCGGGCAGGACTGCTGCAAACACGACCCGAAGGGGACTGCGAGGTTGCTGTCGCAGATACACTTGCCTGTTCCCGCGCTATATAAAGCATTATGCGTCTCGTGAGATATAAGACCTAAAACCTGTGGTGCGCAACTCACACAGAGCCCGCGGCGGCCTTGATGCACGATGCAAGCTTTTCCTGGACGGCCGATGTGCTGTTCTGGACAGCCTGCTGTGCGCACTGCGTCTGACAGGCATCAGACCCGGTGGTTCCGTTGCTGTTGCTCTGCGCCGAGGCGAAGGAGGCGGCGATGGCGAGAGCGAAGAAAGCAGAGACACGCATGGTAAGTTTCGATGGAATGACGAAGTCGCAGCAGCGGCGCGAGGAGACTTTATAGCCTCTGAGAAGGATCCGGTGTCACGGCGTAATGACCCTCTCTTGATGCTATGAGCACATCACGGTCGCTACCCGTCCGTTTCGGATAGAGGAGCAGTAAGCGCGAGACAGCAGGAGACAGCGGCCCCGGAACCTGAGACGCATGATGAGGTAGAACGTGACGCATACGTAGGGAGCCATAGAGCTGCAAAGCGTACGAGACATACACCGGGTCCCCATATCGAGCAAACTGCGTCGTCGTCAACTTGAATGAAAAGTCCAGTCTGAGCTCAGGTGGAAGCCAGGCAGTAGGCCTTCCCCTTTACGAGAACATTGAAAGCGTCTCCACGTTCCTTGCCAAGCCAAAGCACGCCATATGGCTGGCAGGTGGATTACGATCGTCGAGTTGTGAGCAGGAGGCAAAGCAACTGCTTTCGGATGCCGCCGACGGACACGACCGTGACAAGTTGCGCTCCACCCCATGTGTGCTGAGCATCTAACGCGTGCTTTCCCGGTGTAGACGTGGGGCGACGTTGCGCAGCGTTTCCTAGCCGGCGAAACTGTCTTCATCTGCCAAGGACGGGTCATTCCACGCCGCTGCTGCTAGTGCACTTGGGGCTCTTCGGCGAATCAAGGGTTTTCAGTGTCTACGCATTGCACGGGTCTATGTTCCAAACCAACAAGAGTCGCGCACCCGGACCCGAATCTACTGGGCAGGTGTAACGACTCGAACTTTTGCCAACGCCTCGTCCACCTCCGCCCTGGCTACCTTACGCACAAACGCGACCTGCTTCGCCACATCCGCAAGCACATCGAGCACGTCCCGATTCCCCTCTACGAACGTCCCGAATTCTGCATATTCCAATCCTTGTTCTTTCGCGAATTCCTTGACGAGTTTCGAGGCGGCTTTGAGGTTGTGTCGCGGGAGGCGCGGGAAGAGGTGGTGCGTCACTTGGAGGTGTAGTCCCCCGTGGAGGAACGCGAGATACGATGGGCACGCGACGTCTGCTGTTGTGCGTAACTGGCGGTGCGGGAAGGATTCGACGGGCCCGAGGTCTTCTGTAGAGCGGCTGAAATGCGAGAGCACGATCTAGAGAGAGGGAGGGGTGTCAGAACAGTGCTTGCTAGGAGGAGGAATTGGAAGGATGCACCTGGACGTGCAGTGGGCTTGCGACGACGTGGCTGACGAGCGCGTACACGAGTGCTCGTTGCCAGGAACCGAGACCGATGAGGACGCGCGAGTACCATGTCCAGTAGAGCGCCAAGCACGCGACTTCCGCGATCCAGGCATATGTCCACCGCCCGGCCTTCGTCCCGCGGGTGCCACTTGCGTTGAATACTGGCCGCGCGCGCCATAGGAAACCATACGACAATGCGTACAAGTTGAAGCGCGCCAATCCCATCACGATGTAGAATAGCTTGTCTTGCACCCCGAGGAAGATCCTGGATGCAGCATCGAAGGGCATAGGGTTGTCGTAGTACGATGAATGCAACGAGCGCAAGAAGTGCGTCGAGATGGCGAAGAACGGGATGTGCTCGATGTCGGGGTCGTGGGATGGGTGGTTCGTGACGAGGTGGTGGATATTATGGTTGTCGACCCACCACCCGATGCTCAACCCGCCGAGCACATCTGCGATGAACGTACCGATGGTACGGTCAAGCACCCAGTTGTGCGTGACGCCGAGATGGCCCAGGTCGTGCGCAGTGAAGGTTAGTTGGTGCCAAAAGAAGCCGAGGAACACAGCACTTGCGACGAACCAACCCGCGCGGTACGCAACAGCGCTGAGCACGGCGAGAAGGACGTAACGCACAACTTCGGGACCGTAGCCAGAAATATAGCGACATTGGTACAAGCCTGCAGCTTCGACTTTGCGATGCAGCTCCTGGTAGGCGAGGGACTGCCGCCGCTGTTCGCGAGGGTCAAGCGGCGACGGTCCAGGCTGCAGGTCCTCGAGAGTGGGCTGGCCAGCTGCAGACTCTACGTCGCCAGCCACCAACAGAATTTCAGAGCCCTCGCGGACTGCAGTGCCAAGTCTAGTCCAGTGCCCGTCTCGACGCAGCCAACCGCTTGCAACTGGTGGTACGAGCGGTTCCCAGCCATCCAGACCGATGTCGACGCGAGCGACAGTGTAGCGGTCAATCATAGCTTGGATTTTGTCGTCATGGTACGCGTCAGACTCGTCGCTGGCGTCGCGACCGACGAAGTGGAGGATTGCGAGCGCGCCGCCAGGGTGCTTGTCGAGCCACGCAGCTGGAATGCGGATAACCCGTCCGTGGCGGATGAAGACCGTTTCGCCGGCCAGAACGCGCTGCGCAACGTCGTCTCGCGTCCACAGCGGCAGAGCACGTGCTGCGCGCTCAGCACCAGGCGAGGACATGGGTTTGCAACTGGAGCGAGACTAAGCGCCTGCAGTGCATCGGACGCGTCCGAAAGCAGATGGGCGCTTAGCGGCTTTGCCTCCTGCTCGACAGCTCGGCGATCCAAATTGACCTTGCCAGCGTTATGGCGTTGGCAAGGAACATGGATGGCGCTCTCTAGACTCTCTCGTAGAAGGGAAGAACGGCTTGGACTTGCGCTCAGGTTGCAACTGCACTTTTCGTTCGGGTTGACCGTACCACGACGCAGTTTACTAGGACCCCCGAGAATCCATTTGGATGTTACATCCATCAATTTGATGCGCGAGCCGTGATGACTCCCGCAGTAGAGCTCGGAGCGCTTAACTGAGCATACCACTGAACTTCTAGACCCTTAACTACCCCCGTCTATGAACTCTCCAGCTGCGTAGGTGTTGAGGAAAAAGATGCCGCGAATCACGGACCTTCCTAAAAAGGAAACCGCGCATCAAAAGTAGGATGTAACATATATAGGGATTTTCGGGGGTCCTAGTTTACTCGACTCTCGGCACCGAAAGGGTTGCCCGGCGAATGCGACAGGTCGATCGACGACTAAATTTGGGACGCTAAGGCGCCGAAACTCCTGAGTATGTAATTAGCCTGGCGTCGAGCGGCCGTCGGAAAAGCTACCCTTCCTCGCCGTCCGCTCCCAATGTCTTCGACCTCCGCGCACAAGAACGACGCTCTCCACGGATATCCATTGGACTTACCTAGCACCTGGAAGGCGCGCAAACAACTGTTGAGCCTTCTGGAGGAATGGTCGAACACTGCATCTCCAGCGACGCTGCACTCGCTGAGGCTCGAGCGTCGTGTGGACGGACTGCGCGAACCGCCTGTGGGAATCGATGCCAATGCGCCTTGGACTGAGAAGGAATGTACACCGCCTCTCTGCTCTCATTTCCATTGGCCTGGTCATCGACCTCGCCCAATCGCGTTCGACATGCCGCTCGAAGGCGCGATCGTCACAATCCAAGGCGTCCTTCAAAATTCCACTGCTGCCGAAAAGATGACTTCGCAAGTCTATTCTGCCACGCTGCCGTCTTCGACTCCTGTCGCCATCAAGGTCTATCAGGGTTCGATGAACAAGGGTCTCGACGAGCTGGAGTACGACGATGAAGATTCGACGTGGGAGAATATTCTTCTGGAATATCGGATCGAAGACTGGGCGTATTCGCGCATGAAGTGTCTACAAGGCCTTGTGCTTCCCCATGTGTGTGGTTTCTTCCAAGTATGTTCAGCTTCTTCGATATGTCCGTCGATTACTGAGCGAGGAACGGCAGGTTTCGCTTCCGAGTGGAGAGCCTGCCATAGCTCTCGTCATGGAGCTCATCCACAACACTTTCGACGCCGAATATGTGAAGCAGGGAAGCAACGAGGTACAGGAAGAAGTTCTCGGCCAAATGGTGCGCCCAATATCGAAGCTCTGACAGTGGATTGAGTCTCGATTTTTACGCCCTTGCCGCAGATGCTGGGTCTTATCGCTGCACAGCATGCCATGCTGAACTGCGACGTCAAATGGCAGGATTTAGCGCCGCGGAACGTACTCTGGCCGCTGCTCAGCTCGTCGACCACTCGAGAAAATGCGATCACAGTTCCTGTGTTGATCGATCTAGGATCCGCGCGTCCTCTCGGCTCCGATGAGGATAAGTTTTACATGCTTGGACGGTACGCTCATTGTGATATGCGGCTTAAATCTCACGCAGATTGCAGTATCCCAAACGTCCTTCGTCGTGACTACACGTTTGCGGCCAACAAGATAAATACCACCTTCAGGGAACTAATAACTCGACGGCGGCTGGCACCGATATTCAACATGACGAGGGACGGGTTCGAGGAAGAAATGTCACGTCTCGCAGTGTAGTTCCGTTTGTTTCAATGATCTCTATTGCCGTGTAATGGAGACTGTTGCACCAGAGGGCGGGTCGGTATTGGTAACCTCGTAACGCTAAGTACCATGTGCGTCGATGCGTGCCATAGCCGGTCAGAAGCGTAACTAACACGGCGGTGAGCACATTGAGATCGCAGTGACACACGGCGTATGGCCTGTACGCTCTGCAGCGCTCGGACTTTTTACGCATGCGCCACTTAAAACCGGTTCGTGACACGTTTCTGGTACCGCTGTCTCCTGCTGTCTCGCGCTTACTGCTCCTCATCTCGGGACTGAATCGAGCGGCCGGCGACTGCGATGTGCTCATGACAGCGAACACCCAAACATTTGCTCTTCCTTCTTAAGGCTGCAGCGATCCCATGGATAGGTCAGGTCAAGATAACGACCCCACCTTTCTGCACTCCCATTTCTCAAACTTGTCACTATGCGCTTCTCCGTCCTCTTCGGCATCGTCGTTCTGCCAGTGATTGCCCTCGCTGCACCGCAAAACAGCTCCAACAACGATGACTGCGTCACTCAGTGCACGATTCTGGGTGAAGCGGCGAACGAGTACAACTCCTCGATTCATAGGTGCTCCGTGGACACAAGTCCGTACGTCGACTCAAGTTCTCTTCTTGTCTGTTCGCCGATTCTGAGTCATTTCATTCAGATCTGGGGAAGCTCCGTGCCCGTGCCAGCCGGATGGTCTTCTTCCCACCATAGCGTCATGCCTGAAGCATTGTCCAGACTCGGCCGCGAAGACGGACCTGGAGAACTCGTGCGGTGCGTCTTACTTAGCGCTGCCTCCTCGTCATTGCAACTAACTTGTTTCTCAGATTCCCAGTCGGGAGATTCAAGTTCGAAGTCCTGGAACGGGCCAGCGAGCTCGGCGGGCCTCTTCATCGGGTCTGCAGGCGTGATCCTAGCCGGTTTTCTCCTAATGTGAACGTTCTCTCCAGTCCTGATCCATACTATATAATGGGAAAGCACGCCCAATAGTAGTAGTATGCCGAACAACAAGTTTGCCGCCCTTTCCGGCCGTCACGGTCTTGGTTCTCTTCCTCCGCGATGCCGAGGAAGCGCAGGGACCACGCGTGGACACGTCCAAGAGCGGCCTGTGTCCTACCTCATTGGCACGTCCGCGTCCGAGCCAAGTTGTGGCTTCGGGCCGCTACACCAGTTCATTGACGTCAGCAGCGCGTATACTAGTTCTCCGGCGAGGACCCTTTGTAGCCTCACTCACAGTCTATGCTGCTCACTATTGTGACTCTGCTTGCCTACAGATGGCACACTTCCTTCTCGGCATCCCTCTGATCATTGTTCTATAGAGAGTGCGTCAGTTCTGCGCTCATCACACCAGTTACTTCCATGGGGGCCGGACCTCTGTCTCGCGCTTAACGCTCCTCACGCGTGCGGCGCCATTGCATCGACATGCGGTAATGTCATGACATCGGCACAGAGTCCTCACACCGGGTTCAATATCTCGCATGTTCTCTCAGGCTGGAATCTGGATATAAGGCGTGGCCCACCGCAACATCCATCCCCACCCAACAATGCACTCACCTGTACTCTTCGCTCGAATTGCCGCAGCTGCCAGTGCGTCTTCTCGAAAGGTTGCATCAGGCTCAGAGGACGAGGGCCACATGGACGATACGTACGCTTGCCTCCTTCTTCAATGATCTTTGAGTATGAATCTCATACTACTATCCGTCATGATTCAGATATACGGACGCGTGCGAGAGCGCTGAGGATTGTCTACCCGATCTCGCCAATGATCCGCATCCTGCGTCCAAAAGCAGCAGTGGTCTGAGCTGCAGTTCCAGTACGTTGCACGTCACATATGCTACTGTCAACTTGACCGCTATTCATTCAGAGACCGTCTCCGAGTCGAGCGGCCCAAGGAAATGGGATATCGCAAAGACCAGTGCCCTCGTCGTCAGATCTGGGGTTGTGCTTTTGGCTGGAGCGCTCCCCCTGTGACCTCTAGCCCGAGAGTTCGAATCGTAGTATCAATTCATACATGCTATGTCCCCGCTGTTTGGACTCTCTTGAGCTGTAATAAACGTACTTGCCGAGATACTACCCTGATCGGCTTGGAGCACTGATAAGCGCGAGGCAGCGGTTGTTACTGTGACCGAGAGCATGTCATCGCAAAGTGTCACTGGTTGCAGCCTTCTGCAAGGATAAACCCTGGCAGTGCGCCTTGACATCTGAAGAAGGCCTCCTGACCTCCTGCTTCACAGTCCCGGTGTTCATAAGTTATGAATATCTTCCTAAGGAGCCACGGCGGGAGCGGAAAGTCCGTGCGGCTTTTCTCGAGTGAGCCTGGATCACCGCCCTGGTTAGACGCGCCGGGAATCGCGGTCCTGTGCCGTCCGAGCGCTCATATCGCCGTCACGGATGCGGTAGGTAGGTGCGGAGCCGTACTGTCGCGCTTACGCTCAGATGTCGCGCTGGCGGTTTCACTCACTGTAGAGTAATTCCGATAGCACGCAAGGGACAACGGCAGCCGAAAGGCCGACAGCGGAAGCAGTCTTTCCGAACTGGTATATAAAAGTCCTGCAGCTGTGGACATTGACTTCCCTCACATTTACTTCCGACGTTCGAGGATGCGACCGACTACCAGCGCTATACTTGTGCTTCTCTTCGCCGCGTTTGCCTCTGCACAGAACAATGCGACTAGAGTGCTCGATCCGCAGACGTGTGTAAAGGAATGCGAGGTCCACGTGTTGAACACGACCGACGTGTCGAGTTGTACGGATACGGATTTGTGAGTCCCACTCCCACAATCTCCGTACTAGTTCTCTACCTGATACCTTGCGCGTATATAGCAAAGCCGTCACTCAATGCCTCTGCTCTTCGATCACCCTCAGTCATCTATTCGCCATCAAACTGTGTCTACAGGACAACTGTCCAGACGTGAAGACTGCGCTCGAGGATACTTGTCCGAATAGTACGTTTCACTTCAGCTGTGACAATCGATATCGACTTGAATCGTATTGCTTACGACCAATCTCCCTAGGCGTGGGCTTGACACTACAGAAGCCCACGTATAGCCTTGCTTCGAGTCTCCTTTTTGTTATGACCGTCGGAATGCTGTCTTTGTAGCTCTAGCCAACGGAACCTGTATCGCTTATGAAACACTAGCACTGTAATGTTAGACTTACTGCCGCCCGCGTGCGTGGGCGGGTGCCATCGGAAATGTCACAGGTGGAGGTACTGTACTACTTCTGCTGATTCGCACTTTATTGGTGGGAGGGGAGACGGGATATCGATGCACGGGTGGGTGGAACTGGCTCACACAGCTTTGATCTGGTGCGCTTTTTACCGCTTCACTAAACGCCATAGACGGACACAGATATTGGTGCCCGGGCCGCCGAAGCCGTCTGACTGCTCGATCTCACTCGGGGGTGAGAGGGTCGAACGAGAGGGCCAGTCAGGCGTGAGCCAACGCCTGGTCGCATATCCCCCTTTGCGCCACGCTGTTCCTTGGAAGGGGATATGAGAAAAACACCGTGTGCGGAAAATGCGCTTTGCTTCCGGCGCTAAGGGGTTTCGGCCGCTAAAGGACTTTAGCGCGTACCTGGACCACATAAGTACGTGTGCGGTTGCGACATCATGATACAGTATTACATCCCGAGTCCTATAAAGACTCCACACTCTGTCCTGGGTATGCGCGCTGCGAGCGCTGTGTCGTCCCAGGTTCAGAGCCATTTCATCCCCATTACTTTGTCATAAGGACTAAAGGCCAAGACTGGCAATGCCCGCTACCTTTGAGTGACTGGTAATCTACCTTAGATGCCGAGGAAGAGCTGGTAGGCCGAGGGTAAAAGTTACATCCTCACAATAAGCGGCACACCTCAGAGACCAACCCCATGTTCACTCTCGTGGACCTGGGCAATGTCTGAGTCTCCGCCGGTATGTGTAGGTAGAATATCTACTGGTTGTCAAATGCGAATTCCGGTCTTGATCGGAGAGCGAGCGAAGCGGATCCATAGTAATGGTCGGTACTTATGGACAAAAGTCCTGGGCTGCCCGATTCGTTCAAGATTCGTGCAAGAATCGCGCAGCTCAGGTAAAATGAAGTCTCACCAACTTCAATTCTGTTTGCGCATGAATCGCGCATCGTTCGCGCATCGGATCTCATTTGCGCAGCTGACCTCGTTCGCGGATCCGCGCGCAGGTAGGTAGGTATACAGGAGTTCCGGGCCTACATAGACCTCTCCGGTCTCGGAGTCGTACAAGACACATCGAGTAATCGCTCCTCGGCTCGCGCGCGCCCGCTGTCTGGCTCAAATCCTGCCCTCTCACAGGCCGGACGACCTCAAAAATTAAATCTGCTTCATGAGATTCACTTTGGTTGTTTTTCAATCATCTGAGTTATTCGTTTTATATGCGGGAAATGGCGGTGAGGAAATCCCCCCGGAAGTCTGGCCGCCTCACGGCGACAGCCGGACTGCTCTCGCATCGCATTCTGGCTAACTATATGCAAAATGCAGCATCTCGTAGTCTCAATTCTACTAGACACAGTATACCTCAACAAATTTGCCTGGAAATCCGCAAGGAGTGGCTGGAAAGGCTCGGAGAGCGACGGGGAGGATGGGGGTGGAATCCCACCTCCGTCGACCTGTGACTCGTCACCGGACGTTCTAGCCCCACGGGCATCAGTATCCGGTGTAATGGGGCTGTGCCTCAGCAGTGTAGATGCTCAGGGAGAGGGAGAAAAGCTTGTTCGCTCATGTGTGCGATTTCCCAAGATTTCGCACTATAAGAGACCTAAAGTGTCATTCCCCCTACTAAATTGTAGCTGTTCTAAGGGAGAGTATTACTGCACACCCCCTCTAAGTTGGGTGAAGGAAAACGGTCAATGGACGGTCGAGATATGCGACGCGCGAGACGGAGGATGACGGGGCGGAAGTCAAATACAGCGACTGGACGGCCTCGCTTCTCCAGACGCCGCGTACCCTCTGACCACTTGGTGTGCAGTGTAAGCGCTATCTGTCAGCGTACTCTGCTCGGACGACGGCACGCAGTCGGCTTGAGGAGCTGGGCACGGGGAGCGTATAAAAGGCCCCCGTCGACCACGTCCCAAATCCATCGGTGGCCGTCCATTTCTCAACCACTGTCCGCTCTCACCTCACATATCGCAGAGCACCTGTCCGTCGAAGTCCCCGACCTGCACGCAGTTCACCCCATTCTTGCTGTCGTCGAGACTCCTCCTCGTCGCTGCTCTCAGTGTTTGGACCCATTCCTATTATTGTTCTGCGCCGCCTGCACAATTCACTTCTATTCACGTCCTCCAGGTCTTATGATCGGTATAATTGTTCATATGCTCATACATTCTATCTACTCACACCGCACGCGTCATAGGAACGTCGCCGGTACAGTGTTGGATGAAGAAACGAGGGCCGCACGTGGTGTGGAGCGTCGGATTCTCTCTCCATGCAGTGAGAGGTACGCTCATTTCATCTTCCTATCTCTCACAGCGTGTCTGCTCAGGATGAGTACAACGGCGTCTATTCCAGTACTCGAGCACGGTATGTACAAGGTCTGCCCGAACGGTCCGATATCTGCACGGGCAAATGAGCATGCGACGTTGTACGTACGGCTTTGGCTTTGCGTCCGAACGAGTGGAGATGCTGCTGTTGTCGCTCGCGCGCCCGTGAGAGCCTCCAAGGTATTGCTCCTGTAGCTGCACGTCGAGCCCGTGCTGTATGCACTACGCGAGCTCGGTAGCCTGTCCGAATGACGTACTGCGACCACACACGACGGCCGTGTTGTGATTATCGGCGCGCCGAACCCGTTACATATTCTCGCGGTGGCGGCGTGCATCGCGTTCCTGTCGTTCGTCAGCTCCGTGCCGTGCTCACGTACACACCGCCTGTCTCGTTCCGAGGCCCGTACTCGCCCTCGGCTTGAGTGGAGGTGCTACCTCTAGTCCGAGCTCCATACCGTGGGCCATCCGACCGAGCGGGAATCAAACGAGTGGAGGTGCTGTGCCTCCGATGAGCAATTATACAAAGCGCAAAGTGTGATAGTACACACCATGAACCGTGAAAAGCGTCCCGCATCCCGTGGCCGAAGCAGAATGAGCGAGTCGAGTGATGAGTACCGAAACCGTACTGACGCGATGTAGACACAAGTCCCGGCCTTGCCCTGCGTCGTCGACGGTTGGTGCGGTGCGGGAGCTCCTGGGGCTGGGCGTTGACATGCGTTGCGTCGAGATGCGTGGATAGCGCGCCAACGATGTCGTTTCGCCAGAATTCTATGTAGACGAGAACAAACGTTAGTCAGTCATGTGTTGCGCGGGTCCGCGGGATATCACTCGACGTACTCACCCGAATTCATGCAGGCCGTTTGTATTGAAGTAGTGGGGCGGCGCGGGATGGGCAGAGTGCGGCGAGTCGCGCAGTATCTTGATCAAAGACCGAGCCGGGAAGCAGCACCGGTTGTCTGAGGGCATGGTCAGCGCTGGTCGACAGGCGCAATGGAGTAGCGCACCTGTCGAAACCCGGACAGCGTCGACGAACTGGTAAAGAGGGACGGACTGTAAACGACGTCAGCAATGCAACTACGAGGAGACTTGCGAAGCACTCACGGGAGTTGAGATCAAAGAGATGATAACTGCGCGAGACGGTGTGAATGGACGATGTGTAAATGTTTTGGAGAACTTACCCCATGTGACGCGTTCTGGTGCTCATGAGGATGCGAGGCTCATACGTAGACGGTCTGAACCACACCCGAGTGAAGGTGAATCACTTCACCGCCTTCGATGAAGAGCGCGCGACGGTCGGACTCACAAGCAACCTAATGGACGACAAACTCCAAAGGAAGTCCCGTGAAGCACCTGCACGCTGGACGGGTGGGTGACGCGTCAGACCAATGAGCGATGTCTAAACATTTTGGAAAACCTTACGAGACTTGGTGCGCCGTCCAGCCGATCGCGGGGACATGCACGCACATCACGAGACGTGAGGTAGACCACTACACCCGCATGTCAGCCTCCAGTCGCGCGCTTATGCACGACGCGACGTACCAGAGAAACATCAGGATAGCAGCCTGGACAGCGGGGCCGCACTCCCGGCCGGTGAAGAAGTCGGAGACGGGCTTGACGATGCGCGGGATACGAGTAGAGCCACCAGATATGACGTTTGCCCTGTCGATCACGGAGCCGCCGATGACGAGAGCAAGGGCGAGCGAGGTGTTGAAGACTTGAAGTCGGTACCCTCGAAGAGCGAGTCGTCTGCGCGGCCGAGGGGAGGTACGGAGACGACGGAGAGCACCCAGAAGTCTAAGACGTCTGGTCAGTACGGTACTTGTCTGCAGAACGGTACAGGTAACGTAGTACCAGCGTACTTGCCAGGAGTCGGGAGGAGAACTTAGTAGCCTAGACAGCGCGGCTGCGGATTAGTGCGCACGGGCTGGAAGGATCTCCAGCGCCGAGGAAGTCACAGGCGAGAGTGTTGGGAGGAGATGCTCAGACGGTCGAGAGGAGAGGAAAGCGCTGGTGGCCCGCCGCCGTAAGAAACCCGGTGTTTGGGCGTCAAGTGGCCGGCCCGGGCTGTCAACTTCCTTATAGGGCCACGGGGCCAGAATTTTTGACGTTTCGTATCAAAACCGTTTTCTATTGCAGATTCGGGCTTCGCAGTCTAAGACCCACTACTAGGTAGCGGGAATCTGCTAGACTCACCATAAGATCGACGCCTAGGGATACCTCAGCCGCTGCACATGGTGAGAGTATGCTTGCGCCCTCGGTACTAGACAAGCAAGGCGGTGAGAAGGTCACGGTCGACGGTCCGCCGCAGCCCAACGTGCAGTGCGCGGAGCAGGAGCGCAACTTGAATGAGAAAAAGGAGCACGCAGAGTATCTCAGGCTTTGTCTCGGGCCTCTTCTCATGGTAAAGAAGGAGGAGACTGTGTATGGGGTGGTCAAAGTGCTCCGTAATCCTTAGCTCGTCATGGGTGGTTCTCCAATGAAGCGTACTGTACTAGTACTGCTCGGCACTCGAATATAGAACCGGAACGGACCATAAAAGAAAGCACTGCGCATTGATAACTGAACGCGAGACCGATAGCTGTATAATTTTGAGAAGAACAACGACGCGGCACTTGCCGTCCGCGCGTCTTGATCTCTCGCTCTTCCGGGATCGTGATGCCGAATCCACAACCACAACCGCAACTGGGCAGCCAAGTACACTATGCGCAAGGCCGAACTTCCCCGCCCGACGCGGCGCGTATATCGCCCGAGAGCTGTACGCAGCTGTCCTTATTCAAAGGTCCGTACCAGCTTGGGTCGCGTGCGCATCTGCTCGCTAACGCTCGCGGCGTGCAGACCTGATGCGCGAATACCGCAAGATCGACGACGGGATTACAATGCGCCTCAATCGTACCGCTGCCCAGTTCCGCGAACGTGACCGTACGCCTGCAGCGGGACCGTCGAGTGCGAGTGCGGGTCCAGCTGGTCCGTTACCGGACGACGCGTGCGCGTTCTTCTGGACCGAGCTCGTCGGTGCGTCCTTCTCGTCCATCCACATCCTGCTCCCCTCCTTCGTTCGCTCGGTGCTCGCCATGCGCACTCGCTGACGCTCCCTAAGCAAACTGGAAAGGCCGTCTCCAAGTGGTCCAATACTGCGTAAACGTCGTCGATTCCTCTCGCGAAGCCAAACGGAGCGTCTTAGCTCTAGAACCTAAAGACCTCGCACTGGGAGAAGATCAAGATGCGCGGACGAGGAGGAGATTGCAAGCGGAGGTGTACGCTGATGAAGTCAAGGTTCGTTCGTCCCATTCCCCGTGCAGGCTGACGGTTGACGGTCGAGTAGAGGAATCAAATACGCGACGAGATGACTGTGGAGCGGATTATTCGGCAACGCTCGTTCGATGGTGCGTCCCCTGTTCCTTTCTATCATGCATGAACCCTGACGACTAGTCTCTGCATGTAGCCTTCCGCGCGCGGTGCAAGTTCTGGACGCCGCCGCGCACTGGAGCGGCGAACGACGAGGCGCGAAAGTGGTGGGACGACGTGCAGCAAGGCAAATGAGGACGTGCTCAAGTCGACAGCATCCCAATCGCACTGTCACACCCTCTCTCTGGTCGTTTGTCAATGTTATGTATCGCTATCATTCGCTTTCCTTTCCCGCTCCAACCCCAACTGCAATCAACCCAAGCTTACGCATCGACGTCCCAGTCCAAGCGTACTCATTGAAGTGTCCCGCTCGTCGTGGCACTGGCAGAGCGGAGCCCGACGTACATCTTACGCAAGAAGGAAACGCGTTCTATATTCAAGTAAGTAGCGGGCTCTAGGGACGGTCCCATTTCGGGGTGTCGTCCTTGAAGACGGGCTTCGCGATGGTGTGCACTTGGATCTTTGAGTTTGGGATCTCCTTCTTGATGCCCTGCGAAGTGTCAGCGCGAGGAAGTGGAAGAGAGAGTGAGTGGTGTTGGTTGAGAAAGATGTGGCGACGGGGACGACGGCGGAGAAGAGGAGCAAGGCAAGGATAGCGACGTGTCAGTCACGCCGGAGCGAGTCGAAGAGCACGTCGTCGTGGAAGTGAATTGGTCGAAGACGTGTCGGAAAGTGGCGACGACAGAAGCTCGAAGACGACGTACCAGCTTCTCCAACACGCACGCGTTCAGGGCGCTCTCGGCTTTGCGACAGCGGTAGAACTCCTGCACACAGGCGTCAGCACGACGTGCAATTCCCAGAACCAACACAAGGCGAGTAATGACGGACCTGGTTCCGCTGCTCGAGACAGTCCCAGTGCTTATCCCACTCCTGCTGGCAGTTCTCGCGCAGCTTGTTGATCCTTCAAGAGAGGAAAGGAAGGGTCAGCGGGGCGGATACGCAATGGGAGATGGACGCACAGTTCGGTCGCGCAGCGGGTGACGCGACGGCCTTCCTTGAGGCATGCGGCTGGGTCGCGCGCGTCGGCTTTGCATTGCATGAAGTCGTCTGCGTACGGGGACGACACCGGTCGCCAGCGGGTGACGAGAGCGTGTGGAGGACGGTGTTGTAGCGAGTTGCGCGGGAGTGGTTCACACGGTAATGCACAGTGCGCGCGCAAGAGGAAGATGCGCGGTAGAACAAGGCAAGGGCCAGGCAGGTCGGGATAGAGTAACAGCGACGTTGGGTTGCGAGGTGTTCGAGTCAGGCTTCTACCTAACAGCAGCGACGAGAAGGAGAGCGCACCGTTGTAAGCCTGGCAGAACTTGCCGATGAAGAAGGCTGCGCTCTTGAGGGGCGCGCTGGTGACGCCGACCTCGTCGACGTGCGGGACGTCGGACGGCACAGGCGCGTTATCGACGTACGTCCGCCCGGACATCTCTGCCAGAGAGCGAGAGCGTGAGTACACATGGACGGGTGCGGGGAAGGACGGACCAATGAGCCGGCGCGCGGAAAGCAGAAGGGGAAGGATGTGTGATGCGTTCCAATCTCCGCACGTCCCTTGCTCTCCTCTCACGACGCGTCCGCCACCTTACCGCAACATGGTCCGTTTGGAACGCTAACGCGTCCTATCAATCTACGCTCACGCCTACTCCATTTATCAGCCACCGCGTCGAGACCCGAAACAATATACACTCTCCCTCCGAACGCACAAAACGCTCATCTACCTCTCCGTACCCGCCACATCCCCCATCTCCTCGCTCATCCCACGCGTCATATCCGCCATCCACCAATTTTCCGACAGCAAGAAGTTGGTACCCAAAGACGTAGCACTCGCAAAAGCAAAACGGAACGAACGTCGACAAGTCGTGCCGGGCGAATACGAGTTATTAGATGGCACCAAGAGTGTGAAGGACAGTGTGGGAAATTGGGAGAGCGTGTATGTCATGTTTCGCGATCCGGACGGTGCGTCGTTCCCCTCTTTCTTCTTCCTTCTCTCCCTTTCGCTCACTGTGGGCGTAGGAAACTTCAAAGTTGTCGTCACGCTCCCGCAAACGCTCGACGACGACGACGACGCGGCGATGGACCTTCTCCCGGGACCGTCTACGAGTTCTAAACGCAAAGCACCATCTTCTTGAATCTGGATGTCGACCCTCCACGCTCTGTAGCTTTATTGTATATCTGTATATTTCACCTTGCCGGAGGGACGATATCATTCCTCCCTGTGCATGGACGCGCATCCTCAAGCACGACAGAACTAACAGCACACAAGTACATTCGAAATGAGTGATATACCGCTGGCATTACAGTCATATTACTACGACACTAGTGACTGGTCTTCCCCTCCCTCTTCCACCAAAAGACTCAACCTAACCCCCCAATACTCCCCTCGATGTCTCAATCGCTCTTTCACAACGTTCCAACGCGGCCAAGAATGCCCGAAGTCAATAAGCCGTACGTTCTGCGCCCGTCGCAAATACACGCTCCTCCTAAACGTCGCTGATATCTCCTCGAACATCTTGAGAGAATCTGCAGCTGAAGGTCGTTTGGATGGATCGAACTCGACCATTGCGTCCCAGAGGGTTTGTAGTTCCGGTAATACCTACAGTAACGGATCGTCAGAAGGAAGAGGAGGAGGAGAGGGTGGGAGGTACACACCTTCCAGAAATACATATCCAACATCAACCCAAGCGCGAACACATCCGCCTTAAACGGATCGTACAACCTCGTCAAGTCCACTCCTGTCATATCGGGCGTAGCCATCTCGGGCGCGTATAACTGACATTCTACGGGGTGGACGTGTGTCCGCGCTGCTTCGTTGGGGAATTTGACGCTGCTGCCGTAGTCAATGAAGTAGTAGCGCCGCGAGGAGGTGGAGGTGGGGGTGGGTGGAGGTTCGGGGAAGAGCCAGGGTGTGGTGAGTGCGAGGTTGTTCTTCGGGTGCATCTTGGCGCCGTGAGACGGAGGGAAGAGAGGCGAAGGGTCCATCATGATGTTGTCCTCGCGGATGTCGCTGTAATTCAGTCAGCAGCCAATAAGTACTTGTACAGTATCGGGGGACGTACCGATGCGCGATATTGTGTTCGTGGAGAAAGCAAAGTCCCTTCTTCAAGTCAGCGACCAGCGAACCCTTCCAAGCTTCAAACTAGCAGACTCACCTCGAGTAACTGGCGTATAAACACGAGCGCTTCAGAAGCCAGCACGAACGGCGGAAGTCTCCAATCGCGCGCGAGCGGGAGGATAATGTACATCCACCTTAAAGTCGCCCGTCCCTCGCTGCTGCCGTTGTTGTACACCGGATCGTCTTCTGGAACAGGAAAAGCATCTATAACACGCTGAGCTGGATTACGCGGGTCGTCCTCAGCCACAGTAGAGAGGTACTGCAGAATCTCGAGCTCCGAGTTCGAATTCGTGCCCGTTTGTGTAAGGGCGAGTTTAACGATTACTTGAAGCCCGTCGCTCATACGTACCGCGTCTTTGACGTACTTGCGCGCACCATGATCCTATTCAAGGTTGCAACGTCAGTCCATCCGAGTCATAATCAGTCAGGTCCGTGAGAGACGTACGACGAAAGCATCTTCATATTTCCTCAACCACTTACTGCTCGCCATATTCCGATACTCCTCTACAGGTTCCGACGCCCACGACGGCACCCAATCCGGCGCGTAACGTTCATCGAGTTTGTAACCCTTCGATTTCAGAAAGTCGTATCGGCCTCCTACCCAGTGTCGTTCCGCGTCATTGTTTTGAGGGCCGAGTGAGGCTTTGGTCGCTTCGAGAAGGCCGGGGACGTCTGATACTGTGAGGCGTTTGCGAGGCATGAAGAAGAGGACAAGAAGGAAGCGGGCGAGGTCCCGACCAACACGACGTTATCCCCTCCCTGGGCAGCCCTGGGCGGTCGGAAACGCGACGCTGGTCGAGAATTGGACAAGATATATTCGCCATCGTTGAAGTCAGAGGCAACGAGATCTAATACGTTTGAGGTCAGAAATCCTGCAGGCCAAGTTTGTAGAAGAAGGTCAAAGGACGAAGGTCTCGAGGAGGAGGAGGAAGAGGAGCGGAAATTGCCGCTCACAACTTGACCACCTCCTTTCAGCGATGCCGGTGCCCTGGGAGGCTCTTATTCCGTTCGGTGCGTTCCTCGTCGTGCTCGTCGTGGACACCGACGCCAACGTTGGCGTTTAGGGCTGTTGACGGTGATGTTTGGTGCGGCGGGGACGCTTTATGGCGGCGCGCAGAGGTTGCAGAACCAGGGCAAGGTGCGTTCACGTCGTGCGGCTGCCTAGTCGTGATATCTCCCCGGCACCGCGTGGCCATCCTGACAAGGGCTTACTTCCTCGCCCTTGGGCGCGTACAACGCGACGTTCGTACGCCTGCTATATCTGAACCCATACATTTCGTCTGGCATCGTCTTGTTCATGGTCTCGTGCACTCGGGTCCATGATTACCTGCAACCCTGCACCCGTTCACTCATTCGCTCCTGTTCATGACTCCGTTTCACCACCATGATCCCGCGCGCTCGTATTCCATGACATTCGCACACCCACATCGTTTCGTCGTTCACTCGCACTCGTCCCTGCTGTCCTACCTCGAACTGACACCCACCATCTCCGACTTTAGCTCCCCCGGTACGGAATCGACAGATGGGACGAGATGATGATGGAGCGCGACCGTCGTCTTACGGGGCACTTCCGCGGCCAATCTGTACGTACCTTCCTTCCTTCCTTTCCTCCCCTCGTCTACTTACCCACCCCTCGTGCAGACAGAGCCGAAAGCGCCGCAAGAGTTCGCGACGAACAGTGTATGGCGTCAGAGCTCGCTGGACACGCGTTAGACAGACTCAACGGCGAAATATACAGTTTCAGTTTCACGATCGAACAGCGGGACGTGCTCATGAATATGACGCCTTTTCGTTTGCGAAACTCTGCGCGCACAGAAGAGAAGGCGCGTCGTAGGACACCACGTAAATTTCCGGTCGACGTTGCGTTTCCGACCGCCGGGGGGAGATGGGCGTCGAGTCGGTCAGGACTCCGCCCCGCTTCCTTCTTGTCCTCCTCTTCCTCCATGCCTCGCAAACACCTTACAGTAGCCGACGTCCCTGGCCTTCTCGAAGCCTCCAAAGCCGAACTCGGTCCACAGAGCGATGAAAAGGAACGACCCTGGATAGACCGCTACGGCTTTCTGAAATCTAAAGGCTACACACTCGACGAGCGTTACGCGCCCGATTGGGTGCCGTCTTGGGCTTCAGAACCCGCAGACGAGTATCTGGTGCGCGGGAACAAGTGGTATCGGACACACGAAGATGCGTTCGCCGTACGTCGACCGAACTGAATGACTGCCTGACTGACTGACTTTGCAATCAGGATCGCGGTGCGCGGATGTACGTTAAAGACGCGGTACGCATGACGGACGGACTTCAAGTGATCGTCAAACTCGCCCTCGCGGGAACCACGGAGCTCGAGATTCTGCAGTACCTCTCCACCGCGGACGATCCGGGCAATTCCGCTCAGCGTGTTTTGGATGCGTTCCCGGTTCCAGAAGACGATCCGGTGTACAACAGCGAAGGCGACTCGGAGTTACAGGGCCAGGCGATGTACATCATTCTCCCGCTCGCGCGCGATTGGCGACATCCCCCGTTCGTCGTGGCGCCCGAGGGACTTGCGTTCATCCAGCAACTGCTTGTCCACCGCCTGTATAGTATTATGCATCCGGTCAACCTCTGTGCCCTAGGAAAGCATTTACTCTAAGTATTTCCCGTGCAGACTGTAACAATGGCTGTAGTTCCGATGTCCCGGCGAATGCCAATGACGTCGGTGTCCGAACCGTTCCTTGTCGTCACACTTCATGGTCCGCGCACGCGTCGCAGATGTTCCCGTTCTTTTCGCAGCTTCAAAACGCGATCACGGGCCTCAAGAAGAAGAACGACCGTGGATCGCGCGCTACAATTACCTGAAGTCAAAGGGATACAAACTCGACGATCGCTATGCACCGGATTGGGAGCCGTCTTGGGCGACAGAAGATGTGGATGCCTACGTCAACTTTCGGTACCTCGGTGCGAGTGAGCGGCAGTGGTACTTAGAGCATGAGGATGCCTTCGTGGTGCGTGAGACATCTAGCCGTCCTAAGCCAGAATTTCCACGATGACCGACTCGGATTCGGGCTTTTCGACAGGATGTCGAAGCGCGCGATACCGTCAAGGATGCTGTGCGCTTGAGCGACGGGCTTCAAGTGATTATCAAGTTCGCAGAAGCTGGTAGTCCAGAGCTCGAGATTCTGCGGTACTTGTCCGCGGAAGACGTCGCTTCTGATCCGCGCAATCCGGCGCAGCGACTCGTCGATGCGTTCTCTGTCGCCGAAGACGACCCGCTATATGGCCCCTGCGCCATGTTCATTGTTCTGCCGCTGGCGCGCGATTGGCGTCTTCCCCCATTCGTGGTGGCGTCGGAGGTTATCGCGTTCATGCGACAACTGCTCGAGGTAAGGCATACAGTATTCAAACTAGTAACCCGTTGCAGGCGCTTAATCACATTACTGTAGGGTCTCTGCTTTCTTCACGAACACAACATTGCTCATCGGTAACGTCCTCGTGTCATGGTTGCAGGATCCGGTTTAATTGACCACCTGTGCAGCGACATTCGCGCAGACAATATCATGATGGATCCGACGACGCTCTTCCCGCACGGCATGCACCCGAAGAACAACATCGTCCTCGCCTCAGAGTGGCTCTTCCCCGAACCGCAGCAAGCATGCGACAGGGCCGACGCGGATATGCGTTACTTCCTCATCGACTATGGAAGCAGCATCCAGTTCCCCAGCTGTGATGCGCGCGAGAACGTTCCAGCTGTGGGATGTGAACTCTACGCACCCGAGATGGCCAAGGCCGATTCTTCTGGAGTCGATTCGACGCGGTATTGTGATCCCTTCAAAGGAGACGTCTTCGCTCTTGGTATGTTTACTCGGAAATATTTTCGTAAGGTACAGCACGTCACTCTAGATCTACTCTCAGTTGTCGCTGATACGTTTGCGGACAGGTCCTTCCAGAGCTGGAAGTTTTGTGGGCCGGTATGCTCGAGAAGGATCCGGCCAGACGCTTCTCGGCTGACGATAGCTTACGCCTGTTCACGGGTGTGACATCGCAATTCTCGCGTCGCGTTCATCTGCGGCGAGTTCCAAACGTACGTCTCGCAGACTTTGGAGAGCATTGGACGAGGTATAGCGTCGTCAAAGAGCGCCTAAAACACTGGGTGAAGTACTTCAAGGTTCTTCTGAGGCGTGTTGTTGGACATGCATGGCAGCCTGGTCGGCGCGATACATGAATGCGATTACTTCATACACCGCGCTGGACGCAATGCCGTTGCAATGCTTACAAACAGTAAGCCACCGGAGTGCAAAAAATGAATATAAGCATCTCGCTCAATAAATCAGCGGAGGCTAGCATCAAAATAACGTAAATGACAGCTCGCACAAAACGGCTAAAGTCCAAGTGCAGAGTATACAGAACTTGTAATCAGAGCACGACCATCCCAGCTATCAGGGCCCCGCTCCTGATAACCCACGACCCCGCACTCCCGATCTTCATCCCGGAGCCAGCGCCTCCTTTGGCGAGAGCACCTGAGAAGAGCAAGAACGCGTCAGCATGAGGTCAGAAGAAGGGACTGACGGGAACTTACTGCACTCGCGGTCAAGCTCGGCCTTCGCGTCGGGGCACGTGCTCTGCATGCAGGTTTCCACGGCGCCAAGAAGTTCTTGAGACTTGCAGAGACATTGTGTGGCTTG
Organism: Exidia glandulosa HHB12029; assembly: GCA_001632375.1. Classification (NCBI taxonomy): domain Eukaryota; kingdom Fungi; phylum Basidiomycota; class Agaricomycetes; order Auriculariales; family Exidiaceae; genus Exidia; species Exidia glandulosa. Next base: position 121,495 of record KV425932.1, read on the forward strand.
CGAGCTGTGCGAGTACAGTTATTAGTTGCGTTGTCTCTCGGAAAGGAATAACGAGAGGAGAATGAGACGTACAAGCTGTCCGTCTGTGCGCAGCCCTGAGCGGCGCTCATGTGCTGCTCGCCGGCCTGCTTCCCGCACTCGAAGCTGCATGTCGCAGGGTCGGTCGAGTTGGTCTGCGCAGCCACGGACAACGTGAGGGAGGCCAGGGCGACAATGAAGAACTTGGAAGTAGAAAAAAGCATTGCAGAGGAGTTGAGGCGAGTAAGAGACGGAAAAAGAACCTAAGAGAAGTAAGTGGCGAGAAGTGAGATGAGGAAGCAGACTGAGGAGATGATGGGGTTTTATACGGTGCGTGTTGCCTGTGGACTGATTTTCCGCTCGTTACTGTGTACACAGCGCCAAACTGCGGCCCCACTCCTGAGAGCTACGGTTGTTGCTGCGCGGTATCGGGATCTATGCGTAGCAGTGGACTTCGAAGATCTCAGGGTTTGAGGAAGGAAGGAAGGAAGTATATGTAAGAAGAAAAACAGAGGCTCTGAAGGCCAAAATGCATTGTTTACATAACAGAGCCTGAGGTCATCCTACTTCCCCTGATCCTCCTCTTGACAGGACGTGTGCATCCCATCGGGTTCATGAAGTGAATTCAGTACTTTGATATCAGCGCTCATGTCCCGAATCGGATAGTCAATCGTCACTGACAGGCTGCAAGCACAAATGCTGCACGCTTTACGGGCGGTGTGTGGAATCGTGAGTCAGGAATAAGTAACGCCGTGCGTCGAGGAACGCGGAATGATAGTGTACAGCACTGACAGCTGCTTGTACGTTCGACACTTCTCCAAAACGCAACCGCGTAACTGAAGGTCAAAATCGTGCAGGCTCATAGCACTAGCAGTTCGAAGACCCCTGAACATCGTGTCGTCTTCGTCATCTTCGTCTGCGTCACTGATAACGGGCCTCTAGAGATGCGGATGCAGTGCCGATCCCTCTGCGATCAAAGCTCGCTTCGGCTAGGAGTTCTCCTACCATGAGGGGTTTATACAGGCTACAACCAATTGCAGTCCACTCCCTCAGTTGCGCAGTAGCTACTGTAATGATTGTGTTGAGGGGAAGGTGAGTATGACACCCCCAGCCACGAAGAACACAGTCACGGTGGGCCCCTGTACGTCGCTCCAGCGCTGTCCAGCGCCGTCCTCTCCGGCAGTAGCTCGAACTCGTGAAGCGTGCGGATAGATGACGAAGATGGCATAGAGTACGTTATACATACATGATCATGAGGATGCCGTCGTGTTAGATGTTTTGCATTACGAGGGAGGGCAAGACATGTTGACAAGCAGTTATGCATCTTGAGACGCTCATAAGACTATGAGAGCGCTCAGGTGGCAGGAGACTAACCCGTTACTTTCGGCGCTTGACGCCTCTGTTCCGAGACCGGGGTTGACGTTGCGACCAGAAGTAGTAGGCGACGCCGAGGATCAAAAGGATCACTAGGTTGCCTACGAAGCGTTCAACTCTCGATCCGCATACGAACAGTCTATCATACCCCATATGAATCCGACAGTATCATTAGCCAGGTCGATCGCGGCGGTTGTCAAGGCGCGTCCAATGGCCACGACGGATTGTACGAGCGTCCAGAAGAGCGCGATGAAAGCCTGTAGGACTCCCCCGAACGCGCCGACAATGTTGCCAAAGATACGGGAGAGCTCGGTGAGCAGGTTTGTGAGAGCTTGAGCTGGTGTCGCAGGCATGCTGGTGGTTTGAGAGAGAAGAGGAGGATCAAATGCGAGACGTCATTGCACAGAACGGTGGCGCGGCGGACTTAGCGGGTGAATAGTCCGTCCTTTGCATGCATTACTTACAGCGATAATGGGCTCACGATGGTGGTTTATTCATCCATAATTCTGAGAGTCTGAGGCATAGCTGCGGTTGAGCTGCGGTTACTGGTCAAGACAGCGGAGGCAGCGACGGGATTCGGGCCGTCTCAGGGCTGACATAAGCGCGCCTGCTTTACCTCCTGCCATGTCGCTGCCAGCCTGGCCGCCACAGCTCACCGACGACCAGCGCCAGGCTCTGACCGCTGAGGCCACCAACTATGCGCTTGCTAAGGGCCTGCTCTTCGCCGGCGCCGACCAGGAGCCACCGCTCGCCACCGCGCACCATTCGCCGTTCTCGCTCTTCCCCTCGCCCTTCCCTCGACGATTATTTGAGCAGGCCAAGACACTCCAGAGCACCTACAATATTCTCTACGCGCGTGTAGCTACCGACTACGATTTCCTAGAGAGAGTTCTCGGCGAACAGGGCGTCAGTCGAGCGGACCCGTTCGTGCGGAGGCTCTGGAAAATGTACAAAGATTGTCGCGACGAAGGACTAGCTCAGGTTCGATATTTGCGGCTACTCTCAACTCAACTGATGGGTCCTCTGGTAGCCGATCCACATGGGAATCGTGCGATCTGACTATCTGCTACATAACTCGGAGGGCGAGCCCCTATCTATGCGTCAGGTTGAATTCAACGCGATAGGATGTGCATTTGGCCCCCACTCGCAGATAGTCGGTACTCTGCACAGGTCAGTAGACTACCTGCTCACATTGCGCTTCATGTATGCTCATCAGACGCTCCCAGGTTTCTCTTCGACCTCACGGGATACTTTGGCGTCTCGCCTCTGCTCACGCCCGAGAACTTCCCGCCAAACTACACCATCCCTGCCATGGCGTCTGGAATGGCGGACGGACACGCCGCATACGGTGTTCCCTCGTGCGTGGATGTCGCCGTCGTAGAGGCCTGCGCCTAAATCACCGCTGTTCCTAGCGCGTGGGTCCTGTTCATCGTCTCCGAAAAGGAGAACAACATATTCGACCAACGGTGGCTTGAGTATGCCGTTGTGCAGAAGTATGTCGTCTATGCACGCACTTCGTAGCTGACACGCGTTTGCAGTCACAACATCCGCGTCGTCCGCCAAACGTATGACGAACTCCTGACCAACGCCTCGCTTTCTCCTACGCGCCAACTCTTCATCAGGACGCCGCTCTCGCCGGAACCCGTCGAGATCGCAGTAGTGTACTTCCGCGCCGGATGGGCACCTTCGTCGTTCCCTCGCGAAGAGCACTTCGACGCACGGCACACCCTCGAGCGCAGTCGCGCAATCAAATGCCCGACTCTCCCTCTGCAACTCTCTGGGTCCAAGAAGATCCAACAGGAACTCGCAGCGCCAGGCGCACTCGAATCGTTCCTCAGCGATCCGAAATACGGTACGCCCCTGCCCGAAGAATCTATCGCTGCAGTACGAGCGACGTTCGCGGGAATGTGGGGTCTCGACGCGCTGGTGGCCGAACGCGGACTCGAGACGGTCAAAGTGTCTGGAGCGCGCAAGGAATTGGTGCTCAAGCCGCAACGCGAGGGGGGAGGGAATAACGTCTACGGGGCCGACATCCCGTCCTTCCTCGATACGCTGCCGCAAGACGAACGGCAGGCGTGGATCGCGATGGAGACCATCGTTGGCCCGCGTGGGTTGCGCAACCACCTCGTACGCGCGGGCGTCGGTGGGACGTCGCGTTTCGTGGAAGAGGAGATCGTCAGCGAGCTCGGCATTTTCGGGACTATGCTCTTCAAGGAGTCGGATGGGAAGCCGGTGGAGGTGCTCAAGGATAAGGAGGCGGGGTATCTGCTTCGCACGAAGGAGATTGTGAATAACGAAGGCGGCGTGGGTGTCGGGTTCTCGGTCCTCGACTCTGTGGTCCTTGTAGACGGATAGATTGTGTACAAGCTAGAAGTACAATGCACGGCCAAATTCAAACATCTTACAATCGCGATCCGTCCAGGGTGGTGCTACGCCAGAACCTCCTTGAGTATGCTGACGATCTTCTCCACTTCCTCCACGGTGTTGAGGTGCACGAGCGAAATGCGTACAACCCCGTCTTCAGGCGTGAGGTCCAGCTGCTTCAGAAGCGTGTACGCGTAGAAGTGCCCAAACCTTTGCAGCCGTGAGTACCTTGTCATTCGTGGGTGGGACAGTCGTACCTGATGCCGATGTTGCCTCTCTTGTCAAACTCAGCGACGACTTCTTTGCTCTTGAATGGCTTGTCTCCAACAACGACAAAGCTAACAGTTGGCACGCGCCCATCGACGCCCTCAGGTCCGACAATGCGCACACCGCGCGCCTTGGCCTCGTCACTGAGCAAGTACCCAATGAGTGGCTCCATCAGTGCCTTCTCGTGGCGAGTGATGGCGGCGAAGCTGGCGTTCAAGTCGTCCTTTCCAGCGAGGTTACTGAGGTACGGCAAGACGGCGGAGCAGCCGTAGGTAAGCTCGTAGCCTGACCCGCCTACGGCGAGCTTGTAGGTCGGCGCGGTGAGGAAGTAGTGCGCAAGGGAAGCGAGATCGTCGCGGCTCGAGCGCCGGGTGTACATGACGCTCGCGTGCGGACCGTACACCTAGGCTCGAGTCAGTCATGTCGCGTGCAAGCGCTATGTCGAGGACGTACCTTGTAGTACGAGAAGAACACATAATCCGCGTCCCAGTCGCGCACATCGATGCGCCGATGGGGCGCATACGCGACACAGTCAACGCACACTTCGAGCTTTCGCGTCCCGAGCTCCTTAGCTTTTGCGCGTAACGCAGCTACGACCTTCTTCACATCCACAAGTTCTCCAAGGATGTTAGAGCAGGCGGTGAACGCGACGAGCCGCGTTTGCGCCGTTACGAGTGGCAGAAGGTCTTCAATCCTCAGACTGACAGCATACGGATTCTCGTTGGGCGACAAAGCAACGGGGATCCAGTGCTGAACATTCAGCCCACGTCGTGCCGCAAGACGCTTCCACGGTCCAGCGTTGGCTTCGTGGTCCGCGTCGCTGATAATGAACTCATCGGTGGACTGGATGTCGCCGTCCATGGCCCGCGCGAGGTTCTCGACGAGCGCCGTCGAGCTCGAGCCGAAGACGATCTCGTCCGCATCGGCGTTGACAAGTTCTGCTGTCGCGATGGATCCGAGCCCGACGCGCTGCGTGCTCTCGACGGACACGGAGTAGTCCGCGCCGAGCTGGACGTTCGTGTTGAGCAGGTAGTCGGAGACGGCGTCGACGACGCTCTTCAGACACTACGGACAGCGTCAACACGTGCTTCAATGCGGGCGGCGGATGTAGCGCACCTGGGACCCGCCTGCGTTATCGGCGAAGATATAACCACCCTTGAGGCTGGGAAATTTGGCGCGGCATTCGTCGACGTTGAGCGTAGCCATAGTCGCTGTGCGAGAAAGACTCGGGCCCCATCGCCACCGAGTCGCCGCTTAAGTATTCCCGCAAGATAACTGTTTCCTGCGGTGGCGCGGACCGACGCGCCGAGAAGCTCGTGGGTCATGGGTGCGCAAGAACCTCGACACGATGGACAGAGCCAAGTGGCGCTGGGCGGAGTCTGCATCGCGAGACGATAACGTAGTAGTCTGTAAAAGGGAAGAATGCATGTATTGGGATCCGTTCAAGGAACACAGGTCTATGTGGAAGGAAAGAGACGTACAGATACAAGGACGTTTTCATTCATTCGAGGTCTGCCTCTGAGCAGACACGTTCGCCTACCGTCGCGTAGTTTATCTTCCCCACGAGTGAGCGCTTCCACACATTCGATGGCGACCGATTTCCGGCGACGAAGATCTTTAAGCTCTTGAGAGGCTTTAAGAGCCCATGTGCCGCTGTCTCGAGGAGATTCCACCCGCCGTTTGGCAGACTCATGAGGATGAGCGACTGGTGCGGCGGCATCATTGACATGTGCGGTGGCAACGCCAGACTGTGCTGCGTCTTGGCGTAGAGAAGGACGAGTATGCGCTTCAGGTCCGGTAGTTGCGCGTCCAACACTCGGCGGATTACGTCGACCGTGCGATGCGCCAGGTAGACGCGATCCATTTCTTTGGGATCTGTCCACTCGATAGAAAGGACCGACAGCTTCGCGAGGTGCTGTACGTTGACGAGCTCGGGGTCAGTGAGGACGTCGTGGGAGTGTTCCATAAGGATGTTCATGTCGACGAGGTTTAGGTGCTCGATGGCGTTGCATTTCGCAACGATGGACCGTAAGACGGATGGTGTCCGCGTGCCGAGAGATAAACGCTTGAGCGTGCCCCATGGTATCGCGTCTGCGATTTCCACAGACGTCGCCTGAATCTCGAGCGACTCGAGAGCGGGACAGAGCTGAAGCACTGTTACGTGCAAGTCGATCCACCATAACGCCTCGCCAGAGTCTTCATCCTGCGCGATGATGGGCACCACGCGCGGAAAGACCAGGTTGCGCACGAGCTCGCCTCTGGACGGGTCGCGGAGGAGAGCGGAATGCAGCGAATCGAGGTAGCGCTCGTTGTCGGCGATGATGGTATGGAACAACAGCGGCGCGATGAGAGCGTTAAACTGCCACGACGCAAGACCGACGCGTGCGAGGTCCTGGCTGGTACCAGCACGACGGAGATGCTGAAATACGCCAATGAAGACTTCTGGTGGTAAACTGGACACGGCTGGACTGGCGGGCTCGCTGAGGGTGATCTCGGGAACGTCGTAGGTAACCTCCGGCATGGTCTAGGTGGTGGGCAGAACCACAGAGTGGCTGCTGCGGAGCTGATGGCGATACCTGACGGCGCTCATGTCCGCAGTCAACCCGCGTCGACGCCGGCGGGGCCGGAATTCGCGCTTGACGGCGGCCGCTTCCGCTTCTTGTCTCTGTTCCCTCACCATCTCATACACGAAATGTTACTCTCACTCAGTCCTTAGCCACTGACCATTTTCATACTGGTTTTACCTCGACATCCTGGATATTGTGTAGCCTCTGCTTCCGACCCCTATCTCTGTCTGCTGTCTCGCTGAAACTCCCGACCCAGGACCGCGGTTAATATGTCGTGGTTGTGCACGCCAAATGATGCCCACCCTTCAGGATCGTGCTTTCCTCGCCTTCGCGCAGACAACCGCTCAGAGCCCAGGTTTCGAGGTCGCGTGTCTCACACCCCGGACAGAGAGCCTCCTCCGCAACTTCGCATCTCACAGACACTCTCGCATCTAGTGGCTGCCGGCCTTTACTCCGCGGAGGGCTGACTACGGAGCCGAGCGGTGCATGTTGCATTGTACGCTCTCTGCCAACCTGACTGCTGAGGGTGATCTCGCGTACATCTCTCTCCGGGACGAGTTTCATCGATAAAGGATGCCCCTAGTCTCTGACCTACAGCACGACCTCGCAATTTCCCGTAGCCCTGACATTCTCTGCGAGCTCTCGACCGCTCACTGGTGACTGGTCAGCATCTGCCACTGACTGTTTACAAACTGCGACCTGTACGTCCGAGTCTTATCCGTTGGAAGCCACGTTTCGGTGCTCTAGACGACCCTATGAGCTGCCCGCAGTTGGTGCCGAAGGTTGCACGTGAGTACTCAGGCGTGCTGTGTGCTGGACTGAGATGCAATGCGGAAGTCCTCGCTGCCGACTCTCTTGCTTCATTCCGCGTAGCTTCCGGGGGTCTATAAGGGAGGCCTCTATTTGGCCACAACAACTTTCCCAACTCTCCCAAGTTCCCCCACTTTCGAGATATGCCCGCCGTAATCCCCCAGTCCGCGTCCGCCAAGGCCCTTGCCGCCTTCACGCTCGACGTCTTGAGGAACGAGCACCTCGACGCGACCAATATATTCAGATCCTCGCTCGCCAGCCTTGAACATCGTCGCCGCGCTCGCGAAGAGGCGGACGCTAACCCCCAGCCGCTGGTAGCTTTCTCTGACCCAGGCCCGAGTCTGACGCGCTCGAAAGCGATGCGACGCGCGCGCAGACACGACTAGAAACATGGACCGCTCTCTACTCCTCCTTCATCTCACCACTAATCCATCCAACCGCACCCTAATCACTAATCACTCTAAATTCCCAGATAATATCGCCAACCATGCACTCACTAATGTGTATGAGCACCATAACGCGGGCCAGGGACATCGCCACCTCTCGCCGCGCGCGTCGGTACCTCCGTCATTAGTCGCGGATGGTCTAGCGGTGCGGCGACGGGCAGGTGTGTACCCCTGCCCCGAGTTACTTGTGCACTATTCGAGGATGCATTTCTCCACTCTCTTTGCTATCAACGAAGGCTGGTTAGTCGGGGCTCTGCAAGCTTTCAATGGCGAGATTCGCGACAATGGTCGAATGGGACTGGATACCCGCGCCCGTGTGCTGGACCGGAATGCAATACGGCAGTCGTGGCTCCCGGCTGCCTCGCCTCGTCTTGCCCTAGGCATGGGTGCTGCTTGCTGGACTAAGACACAATGCGGAAGTCCTCGCTCCCGGATGTCTTGCACCATTCCGTTTTGCATCCGGGGGAATAAGAGAGGCCTCTGTTTGGCCACAACAACTTTCCCAACTCTCCCCAGTCCCCCCCACTTTCGAGACATGCCCGCCGCGATCCCTCAGTCCGCGTCCGCCAAGGCCCTCGCCGCCTTCACTCTTGAAGTCCTGAGGAACGAGCACCTCGACGCGACCAATATCTTCCGCTCCTCGCTCGCCAGTCTCGAGCATCGTCGCCGTGCTCGCGAAGAGGCGGACGCCAACCCGCAACCACTGGTAGCGCTCTCTGACCCAGGCCCGGAGCTGACGCGCTCGAAAGCGATACGCCGCGCACACAGACGCGACTAGAAACACCGCCTGGTCTCTACTCCTCCCTTATCTCGCCACTAATCCAACCAATCTCCCCGTAATCACTTAATACTCTAATATTTCCCAGGTGTTCTCGTCGGCCCCGACCACTAATGCGCACGAGCAGCACAAGCTGAACGGCAGGGATATACGTACCTAATCAATCTCTTCTCTTCGCCATTAATCCACTCATCGGCTCCCTAATCACTTGTTGACACACTTTGCCAGATAATATCGCCAACCCACCATCCCATCAAGATAAACTCGATGGCGCGGGCGCAGGGATCTCTCGCCGTACGCGTCGGTACCTCTGTCATTAGTCACGGATGGTCGGACAGTACGGCGATAGGTATCCCTGCTCCCAATGTCATATTCAAGTATCGCAATGGCGTAGCGCTCACTGCGAGCCACGTATGATTTCGACTGGGCCCTACTAGGCCTCGAAAGCGACCAAGTTGTTCTTATTCCAGTTGTAGTCGCAAGATTCGACAGGTTGAACAGCTGATGAGGGTGTGTGTTCTTCGAGACCTCCAAAACCTTGTAGTTGACGTGGGCGAGTATATGGGTACCAATGAGGAGGGGTATGACTCGGAAGACAGTACGGATACCGTTAGCTGCGCATCGGATATCGCTGAAGGCAGACTCTATTTGATCACAGTAGACACGCCTCCACGGTCCACGACTTGGCGGCGACTTGATTCCCTAATTTATGGTACCTCTGATAATCTACAAATAACCTACCCGACATGCTCAACGCACAACCGCAAGTACTGCCTATTGGTACTCGCAATCATAATCGAATCTACGTCGACTACCACCCCCCTCGCTCAGAGCGAGCTGCCCGACGTCCCAGGCCTCGACAAGTTAACCTTACTCGTACTCTCCTGCGCATGCGACTCTGTATCGCGGTGCACGGAGGTTTCGAGTTGAATCCGGACCTGCGTCTGCGCCTCGTGTTCGTTGGGCAGAACGGAGCGCACGCCGGTGGCGAGACGGCCGCTGAGGACCTGCGAGGAGCGCCGGCCGTAGATGCGGCTCACGTCTCCGGCGATGTTGCTGTCTTTTAAGACGCGGATGATGAGATGGGAAAACTGTGCGGACTCGAGTCAGCAAAGTGGCACAACAGAACGCTGATTCGTGAGACGTACCACAAGGCCCTAGACATGATGAGCGGTGTGAGATTCTTCAAGGGATGCGAAGGTGATGTACGCACTATTGTAGGGCAGATCATATTGGCGAATACAACACTCGTGAAGCTGGCCGTCGCGCTCGTGGCGATCTCCACAGCGAGCAATATAGTATATGCGAATACTGAGGTATACCCGATAATTAATAGTATCAGTCTCTTCCCCATCAGATACGCCAACGAGACGTACCGGATTCACTTGCGACGGTTGCGAAATCGACAGCGCCGCGATGGGAAGACGAGGATCGAGACGAAGAGGAGCGGGACTGCGTCTGTGCCTTGCGTTGGACGAGCCACATGCGAAATACGACGAGGACTTTACGACCAACACGCGTCAAAAGGTGCAATATCTCGCTGTGAGTGTCGGACGTACATGTGCATGCGATGTTCGTCCCCAGCGCGAAGTACAAGAAGGCGTTGAGGGACTGGCTCCCGGCGTCTAATGGCGCATCGGAAGCGAGTCTGCTGGTCTGGTGTACGGAGTAGACACCCATTCCTACTTCAAGTTAGGGAGGGGACCCACCGGCCTAACATCATGATGCTCACCGAGAGTTGCCATAGTCAGCAGCACAGGGACGCCGACAAGTACGAGTTTGTCCCGCCACATCATATAGCATCGGAAGATCTACAGCATGATCCTATGAGCTGTTGAAGTGCTTCACTTTTGCAAGACGTACGAGGAAGATGTCCGAGATGACGACGACAGAAACGAGAAGGGCGTTATTTACGACCGTATTGGGGCCTTTGAATGAGCCGAGGTCGATCCCTCCGCCGTCCAGAGGATTTGTGAACGCATAGATTGCCCTCGAGACGTCCACGATGAAACGCTGTGTCCCCGTCAGATCCATACACCCGGACTAGTCCAAATGAGAAACGCACAGCGGTGACCAAGCCTGCGAGGAGAAGGAACGTGGACGATATGTAGACGTAGGAACTGGTGAGACGTCTGTGTCTGTGAAGCACAACCGCGCAGCGTTCTGCGATGATGAGGAAAGCGCCTGCGTCGGCATGAGCTGTGGGATTATCCGGTGACTGACGGGTTGAGTACGTACCGAACAGCAATGTCTCCATGAAGACTCTGCAAACCCAATTAGTCACTGTGCGTGTAGAGAGAGCATGGGAGACGTACGCGACCAGCGCCTCAGCGACGCCAGGAGCCGTGTGCGTCTGCACGGCTGCCAAGGAGAACGGCCCCGCCGCCGACTCGTCCGCCGGGTAGATGACACCATACGCAACGATAGTGGGCGGAGGCATGGGCAGAGATTCTACGTCCATTGGCATGCTGAGGGGAAGGGGGGAAAGGGGCGCGCGCGGTCGCGCCGGCGATAGGGATGATAAAAGAGGCGAATCTCAGTCTAAGCCGGCCGCGGAAAATCGTTTGAACGTTGCCGAGGGAGAGGACAATCACGGTGTCCGTATGGACGTCAGGGTGACGGGCCTAGGGACCAGGGCGGGTTACGGCACAGAATACCAGTGATTTCCGCTGAACGCACTTTGCGGGTTTGCGAGAGCCACGCAAGTCCTGGAAGTGGACCAAAGACACCATATTAGCCTGTATTCATGAATATCAGGTCGGTTTCCTCGCTGTACGTCGAAAACGACAAGTCAGGGCGGAGAAACCCCGGGGATTTGCGGCGTTACAGCACCGAAATCCGTTGCACGTTGGGCAGCTTCGTCTCACCTGCAAAAAAGCCTCGCGCGGGATAGGATAAGATCGGCCCTCCGAAGGGAGCATCGTAGGCGTGATTGACGATGTAGTCCTTAGAAAGTCTTGTGGAACGGGATGCACACATTCCTAGAAACATAGCAACATCCGAGATTTCACTTTCAGTCCATGGTATTGGCGAATATGCAAGTACTCACTCTTCAGAGAGCTGCAAGTTCCTGGCGGAGGCATCTGAATCCGAGCGGAAGAGATGAAGCGCCCGCGTCGGAGCATTCGTGCCGGAGTCATCGTTGATCTGCTTTAACCCGCGAACTTGCGCGCTCTTGAAATCTTCCCGCGCATACGCCCACATCGGCCAGATCGACCCCGCCCGCAACCATGGCAGAAGAATCGAAACCAGATATCTCGTCCACAGAAGACGCTGAGCAGAGCGTCCAGTGCCTGCACCAAGGTACGCTCAGCTTCAGCTTGTCCACCGTAAGTCTGGCACTGACACAGACTATAGTCGAGTTTTACTTCGCAGATAGTAACCTTGTGCGCTGCTCTCTGAGCTATCCCTTTCTACGCTCTAAATCTGAGCGCCCTAGCCGTACGACCGGTTTATGTGGGAGCTGCACACCAAGGAGGGCGCGGACCACTGGATCCCCATTGCGACCATCGCAGACTTCAAGCGCATGCGCGGATACCGCGACAAGCACGGCCTGCCCTGGGTCGTCGAAGTCCTGCGCAAAAGCCCTACATTACTCGAAGTCGACGAGAAGGGCGAGAATGTGCGGCGCAAGACGGAAGTCAAGGAGCCCAAGGACCAGTGGGATCGTAC
>KV425932.1:141898-205352 GCA_001632375.1 Exidia glandulosa HHB12029
ACCTTGACCATTACAACATAACCCCCGTCGTACAGAAATATACCAAGATGCCGTCTCTTCGGCTCGTGGCCGTTCCCTTGGACAGGAGGACACGAGTGCTGCACCACGTCGAGCGAGCCGGCGAATCGGACGACGCCGAGGCTGTCGAGGAACGCAGCGGGCAGGACCTGTGTAAATTATAACACTTGAGTTAGAGGGGTGAAAATCCAGCACTGCGATGACGAGCGTACCTCCTCCTTGGGTGCAAAGATCGGCGCGCTGCTGGCGCTCATACCAATGCGAGTGCGGATGAGTTGCGAGCGGAACGCCGCGTCCGCGCGTTGACTCGCGTCGTCTGCAGCAGCCGCGGCGTCACGCATTGCCTGGAGTGCAGCCTGCAGCGACTCGTCCTCTGCTCATGCAAATAAGTATTAGCCGTGCGCGCGTCTGTATTACGGATTGGGAGCTGCAGAGCCGCGTGGGGAAGTAGCCGCGCGAGCTGTGCCCGAGCGTCTTCGCGCGTCTCAGGGTCCCAGGAACAGACATGTGCGGTGCCAATAACCCGAAAGAGGATGCCAGCGAGGTCTGCACTCGCGCGAGACGTGCAATGAAACGCTCGCGTGTGGCAACACGTGCCGTTGGCGCGTCCGCGGCTGCCAGCTCGACGCCAGGCGCGCAAAACACAAGATCTGACTGTGTGCTGCCGCTCAACGCGCGAGCCGGCGTCTCGCTGGCGCAGTGAAGCCAATGCGAGCACACACACACACGTGACGTGCAAACACGCAATTCAGGAAGTGTTGCGCGTTATCGCGCAAACGTGCGCACTAGATGTGCGTTCTGGTTCACCGGACCAGACCGCCGCAGCTGCAGCTAATGAAGATGCCCGAGCCGGGAGCGATCCCCGAAGCATGTTGTCGCCCAATCATTGAATCAATGGACGAAGCACACGAAGCGCGCGTGAGACATGCGCCAGAACACGACGACGTGCAGCACGACAGGCAGGTGCAGCGAGGGGCGTGCAGGGATGGCAACGAGACAGAAGAAAGAAGACTCACTGGAGGCAGAAGAGACCAGCTGGACGAGGAGCAGCGGGTAGCGGCATATCCGCTGCACGGGCTTGATGAGCAGGTCGGCAAAGTGCAGGGCGGGGGCAGTTGGTGCTGCGATTGTGTTGGCGCTGCCGGCGGTGGAAGTTGCTGGCTGGCTGATGGAACTCGAGCCAGAAGCCGAGTGCGCGTGTCCGCGTGCGAACTCTGCGGCAGCGATGGCGGACGAGGCTGCGCCGAGCGAGTGCCGTCTGGGCCGTGCGAGGATGGAGAGCCTGGACGAGCTGGTGGTGCGCGTGGGGGGCTCTGGCTGGGTGTTGGCGTGCACGAGATGGGGTGCGGTGGGCGGCACGGCGATGGCGGCACACGTGCGCTCGAAGGCTGCGTAGTCCGCGCGCGCCTCGTGTTTCCTGAGGGCGTCGCTGGCGGCGAGATGGCCGAGACAGAACGCGTCGTAGATGGGCGCGAACCGCGGCGCGTGCTGGAGGAAGAGACGGGCGACGCGGGCAATCGCGTCCGACACGGTCCCAGAGTCGGCGGCGTCGGCGAGCTCGGTGGCGAACTCGTCGTGGAAGGCGAGCAGCTCGTGGGCGTTGCGCGCGACGAGCGGGGCGTCGAGGTTCGGGAGCATTACAGGCAGGCGGGCGAGGTAGACGTCGACGAGGACGCGCAGGTCCTGGACGTAGCCGTGCTCGGTGTCGACGAGCTCGAGCAGGGCGTGGCGCCGGCGCTCATCGTCCGCGCCGCGCTTGCTCGACGTCGCCTGCTGGGACCGGGACAGCGACGACGAGCTCTCCGACGCCGAGTCCGTGCTCGAGTTCGCGTGCAGGGTGAATTTTTTCTGGAGCGACTTGTCTGACGGCGCGTGGACGACGAGCTGCGGGTTGCGGGCCGCGGAGACCGCGAGCTGGGCGTCGTCGTCGGCGGCGAGCATGGAGACTGGTTCAGCCGAGTGGCATCGAGCCAGGAGCGATAAAAACACTCGACCACAGGGGGCGCTCCCGGCATCATTCGGCGCTAAGCTTGCGAGCCTCCGCGAACACCGGTCCGAACCTCGGTGTATTGAACTCCAGAGCTCTTCAGGCTGGCCTGTATACCCACTGAACGCTCGTCAATGGTCGAGCATGCTGCCTGCAGGCTTCAGCTCGCCAAAACACTGCAGTGACGCGATCTTTCCTTTTTCTGATTAGATCCTGCCTGTTTTTCCCGTCTACATAACCTTCCCCAGTGTCTCACTCAAGTCTCAGGATCTAGAAGTCTTCGCTTATGTACCGTCTCTTTCCGCATCCCTGAACGCTCGCCACGCGCGCGCCTCGCCCTCGACGCGTTGTCATTGTCGTCACATCTCGTTTCACGCTAACATATCTTACTCCAAGTCCCGCACTCCCCGTCGCCAGTCTCAGCACGCAACCCACGTGCCCGAATATCCTGTCTCACTCATCTAGCTCGTAGATCGTCGAAACCGACGGAGCACTCGGGTCTCCGTCGACGGTCCTTTGTTTCTGCCGCCTCCGCGGCTGGACAGTTACCCCAGCTCTGTCATCCACACCGGCATTCAAGCAAAGCCACCCCCACCCCCACCTCCGTACGCGTGTGCTAACTTCAACAACGTCATGACACTCTACTAGGGGACGTCAATATATGCATCGACATTGACAGACAGTCGACCGTACGCGGCTGCTTTACTCGAGTACTTACTTCGAACTAACCTGCTGAGCACCACGCAATATCCCTACACGACGACGACGAGGGACTCAGGTTGCAGAAACGTCATCGGTGACCGCACATATTTGCAAATTTGCACAAAGGTCACGGGGTTCGGTAACAGAACCGCGGGCCTGGAAGCTGTGCCCCTGACGTCAAACGGCGAGGAGCAGGACGTGCCAGAAGGAAGAAAATCGGCTCAGCGGAGGGACTGAATGAACTGCAGCTTACGTGTTCGCGACCTCTCCGCAAGATGGGATGGAGCGCCGGCTAGGTTTCGTTGACTTCTGGAGCAAGCAGCAACGGTGTTGTTGGCCGGGAGGTCGACGGCTTGACTTCGATTAGCTTAGCTCCTGCAGCTGCTGCCAGTGGGAACGGAGAACCACTCGAAGCTGTCACCTACAAGGACACAGGAAGGTCGCAAGACTTCGAAGAATGTGTAGAACATTGATGCAATCCAGAGCGCACATCATCTCGGGAGATGAACTGCAACGGAGAACTGCACTGCTAGCAGGTCGTCGATCTATGGTAAGCTCGGGGGCGCGCGCGTCGTGATGAGCCGGCTGCCAGACTCGAAAGTGGCACTGGCAGTGATGCCGTGTTCCATAGACGCAACCTGTAGTACTTGTCTAGAGCTAGGCGTACTACCGCGGCCTGGTATCGCGCAAACTCTGAAGTCCCAGCGGCGCAGTAGGAGGAACAAGTGCGGCTTTTTCCGTTCTCCGTTTAAAAGCGCGTTGCACTCGGCAATGACATGTGATCACCGAAATGCACCGTTCACATCAACCCGCCTTGGTCTCGGGGTCTCATAGACGCCGGCTAACCACACGGCGACGGCGGCGATCCCATAAACACGTCGGTGTTTAGAAAACTTGTAGTTTGAACGTTCAAAAGCCGGACAGACAAGCGCCCGATTCAGAGATTTGCGCTCGGGATCTTCGACTTCGTGTTTGCATCCATTGTTTTCATTACTAGTCTGCGCTACTAGATCTCCGGATAGTTGATGCATAATGATGTTTGCAGAGCGCCTTCAAATGCCTCGCGCGATGCCTCAACCGCTCCTTCGCAACTTCGCTCCGCGGCCAACTATCGCCCCATTCCGCGATACGAGCGTTCGGCACCATTCGCAGTTGTGCGTCTGGCGGGAGTTTCTCGCACGCGTTCGCGAAGATGCGTAGGCTCTCCGCCGCCGAAGGCCTTTGCGCAGGGTCTGTCTTGCGCATCTGGATCCAGACGTCAATCAGTTCAGGCAGAACCTTCGGCACAGATTAGTCTCAGAGGTTATCTGGAGTTTGATAGAGGGACATACCCTACCGAAATGGCGCAAGAAGACTGTTCCAAGCGCGTACACGTCCGCCTTGAATGGGTCGTACAACTTCGTTTCGTCGACCTCCCAAAGACTATCGTCCTTCAACATTTCCGGCGCCGGTATCTCGCCTTGAACCGGGGTAACTTGCGTCCCCTCGTGCATAATGACGCTGTTGCCATAGTCGATAAGAAGATACCTCCGCTTCGCGTCGGCGGTTATGGCGGGTTCAGGGAATAAGTACGGAAATCCTAGCGCGCGGTTATTCATCGGGTTCATCTGCATCTGGCTGTCGGGAAAGAGTGGGGATGGGTCCTGCAGTATGTTATCGTCGCGAATGTCTCTGTAAGGAAGCTATAAGTATGAGCTGTAGAATGAACTTCAAGAGACTGCTTACCGATGTGCGATCTTGTGTTCGTGCAAAAATACAAGGCTCTAGTAAAGGCCACGTGCTTTGCGATCAGAGGGTGGTATTGCACGAACTACGCGAAGAGTATTACGGACCTCGAGAAGTTGTTGCATGAAGTCAAGGGCCTCAGCCGCAGTTACGAATGACGGGAGTCGCCAGTCGCGCACGAGAGGGAGAACGATGTACATCGCACCGTCCCCATAACCATCGTTGTATAGCGGGTCTGCAGGGTCAACAGAAAAGGCCTCAATGATTGGGAGGGTTGGATTCCGGCTGTCCGCTTGAACCGCGTTTGAGGAAAGGTAACGAAGGATGTCCAGTTCGGGATTCCCAGGTTTGATAATCTTCACGACAACGTGTACGCCGTCGCTCATCCGTACGGCGTCCTTGACGTACTTGCGCCCAAGGGAGTCCTATAAATCTCTGAGTACCCTGCCCTCAAAGGTGTTACACATAGCGCACTGTAAATGAGTCGGGATGTTTCATATACCACCGTCGCTCGTCCGGGCCCTCCGAGGCGGCGAACTTGGCTAGCGCACGCAAAGTATCACCCGCCCAAGATGGCTTCCAATTCGGTGAGTAACGGTCGTCCAATTTGTAGCCGCGCGAGAGCAAGTAGTCGTAGCGTCGAACCCAAGGTTTCTCATGTTCACCCGCGCCCAGATCGTCAGCGGTGTCGGCGAGCATTGAAGGGTATTTGGAGATACGAAGAGGAGGCGTTAAGAACGCTATAGTCTTCAGCATGGCGAAGCAAGGGAGACGGAGATGAGCGGGAGAAGGCAACAGCGGTCGAGCTTTTAAACTACGACGTCATCGGAATTGTGGACCAGACCGACAGCCCGTTGTATAGCCTTGATGTACCCCTTGCTCAGTGAAGAGTATAGCCCTAGTAAGAGGCTCTAAGAGGAGCAGTCGCGTGGGAATGAGCGCACAGCAGACCGGAAATCGAATCACATCCAACCCAGGATCGCGATGCATATACCGCATTACCACTTCGTAATCGTACTTGTTTATTGGGCGTTCACGGCAGGAACTACTGGTATCTGTTTCCAATACGCGAAACGAGCCTTGACAAGAGTTGCCCGCCCGTTCCCTGTGTTGTAGAGCCCGAACGACGTGCCTTTGAAGAACGCGCCACTGTTCGCGTGAGCATCTACTTGAAGCAGCATGACCTTGCAGGCGCAATGATCACGTACTTTGGAGGTGGGACAGTCACATAATACGCGTCGACCGTCGCAGTAGTGGTGAACTCCTCGTCGTCGCCCTCCGCGAAGCCGAGCGTGTAGGAAGTCGACTGAGCAACGGCCCGAAGGCGCACATTCCCAGACGCGCTTTTTAGAGGTGTGTAGGTGATCTAGAACCGTAAAAGTGTCAGTGCTATGGTAAGGTAAATGGGGATAGACAGGCGTACGACAGTTGGATATGTGAGCGTGCGCGTTATAATGACGCGCTTTCCGCTCCCCGCAGGGTCCAACGTCACACCGATGTCGTGGTGCAAGAATTCGCCGTACCTGCAGACGCGCAATTAGAGCTCTAGACGACGGATATATAGGTCATCACGAGTACGTACCATACGCTTAAGCCTGCCTCAGTCCAGTTCGTCGCTGGTGCAAATGCGTCCAGCCGCGTCTCGAATGTCTCCTCGTATGCGCTCTGCCGACGCAAGAGCAAAGCTGGTGCATCACGATCCGACAAGTTGTACGCATTACCCTTGAGCACGAGCCCTCCGCCCGACGCAACGCTCGCAAAAGGCTTATACTGCGTCCGCACGTAATAAAAACTCGTGTCGCTGCTCAAGTCCTTCTTGCTCTTGAACTCGTTCATGTACGGCGCGAGCGGCGACTTGTCGTACAGTACATCGGGAATGTGTTCCGTCACGGGTTTCCCACCGTTCGCAATCGGCCAGCCGTCCTGCGTCCAAGTAACGGGGTACAAGAACGTCTCGCGCCCGAGCGAGATGTGCGATTCGTTTCCGCCTTGCGGACGCGTACCAAGCATCGTGCCGAACCACTCGCCCGTGGGCGTCTGCACGAGGTCGGCGTGCCCTGTCCAGCGCACGGCCGCGTTCGGGTCGAGTCCGATGTTATATACGAGTGGGTTGTGCGGGGAAAACGTCCACGGGCCGGAAGGTGTAGGCCCACGCGCGACCGTAGCGCGGTGCGGGGCAGACGTTCCTCCTTCGGCGATGAGGAGGTAGTAGTACTGGCCGATATGGTAAAGGTGTGGTCCCTCGGGGCGAGCACTGGAGTTTTGTGGTAGGATGCCTGTGTAGATTTCCGTTGTCGGTGTTAGTGCATCGCCTGTCGCGATGTCGATTTTGTGTTGGTAGATGCCTGCATGTGTAAGTTACATGCCTACGAGAGTATGCCAT
Organism: Exidia glandulosa HHB12029; assembly: GCA_001632375.1. Taxonomy (NCBI): domain Eukaryota; kingdom Fungi; phylum Basidiomycota; class Agaricomycetes; order Auriculariales; family Exidiaceae; genus Exidia; species Exidia glandulosa. The sequence goes on from KV425932.1 coordinate 148,714, forward strand.
GGCGGCTCACCATAAATCCTGTCCACCGAGTTGTTGATACCAGACCAAGTAGCGTAGACCTGTTCGGTTATGAGTACGAGTCTGACGGTTGAAAGAGTTGCTTACATCGCCGTTGGAATCCCAGAACAGGTCCAGGTCGTAGCCCAACGAGTCTTTGCTCCGTTCAAATGGGCCGACAGCATCACACAAACACTCCGCGTACCAAGGTAAATTGGGTCGCTCCAGACATTGGAAAAGATGTCTTGCGTAGTGACGAAGAAAGGGCGTGACATCAGCTTGGCCTCAGCTGCGAAATATCACGTCAGCTTTCTAAGTTGTCGGAAAGCGTGCAACTCACGGCCATAGACAAAACGCGAAGCTGTCGCCAGATAGAAAGTTCCTTTGTGATATCGCAAGCCGGGCGCCCATATACCTGCTCAAATAGTAAGCTCCTTAGTGCGAGGAAGGAACGTCCTGAACGCACCTCCGTCAGGTGGACCTCCTGAACCGAACAGCGGTATCTGCGATACGCGGCTGAGTGCATGACCTATGCACTTCCACTGAACGAGGTCTGTAGAGTGGTAGATAGGATGTCCAGGGAACTGTTCAAACGTCGACGTTGCCAGGAAATAGTCTTTCCCAACGCGCAGGATGCTCGGATCCGGATTCCATCCTGGCAGAATTGGGTTGATGAGCGCCGTGCAGACAGCGACGCAGAGCGAGAGCGAAAGAAGGCGCATGACGACTGGGCGCAGCGACTTGTATCGTTCTCAGGTCTTTATGACCTGGCTCAGGACATAGACGTCAGCTGAGCGGTCGTGCGGGCCGTCGGTGCTGATTCCCGCCCGAGCACGCCAACAACAAGTTGAACAAGTTGTCACGCCAGACTCGGCCAGAGCAAGGCGTGCGTATTCTTGGGCCTTAAATCAAGTGACAGGGTGGACGCATGCGTAGAACTTGCTTAGAACCGGGCACGAGTGACAAGGCAAGAGCAAAGAGGCAATTGAAACTCCGTACATTTGCCTCGCACGCAACGCCTGCTCGTACTCTAACATTTCTAGACGTAAGTTCCCGTATCGTGAGTCCACTGGCCATTTCGAAATCCGGGCAAATCCACCGTTAAGTCCGCCGCGTCACCGATCGCGTGCCATGACGTCGCGCGTCGCCGCATTTTGATCCTCTTCCTCTCACTCTCACCACCAAGATGCCCGCGACACCAGCTCAAGCTCTCACAAACCTGCTCACTGAGCTCTCCCGCATCTTCGGCAACATCGTCGGCGCGTTTGGCGGCGTCCTACAGGCCTTCGTCGCGCTCTTCTGGACGGTCGCCCAATCCATCGTGGCCATTGGAAGCGCGTTGGCTACCACCGCCATCGACCTCGCTAACGATACTGTTGGATTCATCTGGGGTGAGCACTGGGCGACTGCTCACACGCGGGATCAGTCCTTAACGTTTAGTAGGCAACATATTCATCCTGGCGGTGCTCGGAATCGGTTATTACTTCTGGTCCCAGCGCCAACCTCAGTCTCGCAACAGAAGGGTTACGCGCAAGAAGTAAAGGGTACGTGTTGTGTGCAATGTCGTCTTTTGAAGTCTAATAGCGCTCAAGGTATCCACGAAGTGGCTCACAGCGACATGTCTCATGTCTGTTTTCAGTGATGTCAACAATGTACCTTTCCCCCAAATCTTGACTGTATGAGTGCACATGTATCCCATCTCTATGTCTTCCTCGTCATCTACAAGTAGCAAGGCCTGTGCTTAGTGATTCAGAATGCATTGGAAAATGACTGGAAGCTACCACACGCTCGGACCCGAACCGATAATTTGAAGAGTCACATCCACCTGTACTGCTCTCGTCTGGAGTACTTTGGGTGCCAGTGTATGATGTCCGCTCGGTTCGGCTGCCGATCCGGAATAAGCGCGATTTGGTTCCGCGAGATGTTGGCGATCCTTGACCAGCATCCTTCTCCATCGGAGCATCCGATTCCTTGACCTTTATGGCCAGTCATTTGACGACATCACTTGAAGTTGCGCGACCCGAGGCACAGGCAGTATGTTGTGCCTGCGTGTCGAAACGGCGCTGACGTTGCTGCAGACTGCCGTTGCGGAGGATCCGCTCGATTTGAATGGCTTGTGGCCCATCACGACAGACTTGACGAACGCGACGAGGCGCATCGCTCGTGCCCTCACCTCTCATACGAATGCTCTGCCCGCCGACTCTACGGCTTCGCGGCAACAGCTCTTGGAAATGCGCGCCCGATGCATCTACGCGTTTGACTACATTGGTGTCAACGTCGTAGCTGGCGGGAGCCAACTCATATCGACTGCCGCACATAGTGTCGCCTCACACCTTCGTCATGATTCTCCTGGAAGTACTGCCAGCAGTCTGACGCACTTGCTCGTGTCCGTTCTTGACGGCTGTTCCAATAGTCGGCGACTGCTCGACGATTGCCTCTCCACATGGCAGCAATCACCCCTGTCCATAACCCAAATCTCTCCTAGTCGAAGACTACCGCAATCTACCCCTGTGTCTTCCTTCTTGCGTGGTCTTGGAACTCTCGCTGCGCCATCGTCCGCGCCTCATGCAGACGGAACACACACTTCTGGCCGCATCGACGTAGCTGTCGAAATCAGCTCAATCTTACGGAGTCTTGACGGCATCGAGGCCTTCTGGCGAAAACGACATATGCTTTTTTCTGGCCCCGGCTACACATTCACGCGCGAGCAAATGCTCCGTTTCCACACGACCTGCGAACGGTGCGGAGAATCTTACATGGAGTTCGTCGATCCCATCGGCGAATGTCGCCTCGAGCTTTCCCGAGCACACCCAGCAATCACAAAATCGCCACAGGCGGACATCTTGATGGATACGTCCAGGTGAGTAGCATTTCAAGTCGGTATACTCCTCTGACGGTTTAATAGAATACAGACGGCATGGCGCAGCCTCTTGTCTCCATAAGAAAATCACACAACGTTGACTGTATAGCGCGTTGATTCCGATCCGATGGTGAGCTCGTCATCCACAGGCGTGATCATGCACATAACCTGAGACGATTCAGTCCTCCGTTTGCAGTCTCATGAGACCGCGTACCTCCTTGGTGTATTGAGAGATTGAAGGGGTCATAGCTTCGTAGTGCTGCGCGACCTGCTCCGGGCCTTCACACGTCCCCGCGAGCCTAATCAACTTGTAGTGCAGCCGTCTCCACCACTTGGCGATCATGGCCAGTGGCCCTCGCAACGCCCAAGCGTCGAGTTGGACAGAAATGAGATCCGAGCGTTGTGGCTGAGCTGGGGTGGTGCTCTCCCAGTACCCTATCCATCCCGTCAGTTCCGGTATACCCGACAGTAAGCGCCGTCACCACGCACATTGAAGAAGATACGGAACCGTTGTCCCTACTACTCCAACACACGCACTCGCAAGTGCCATAGCTTGGGACAGCCCAGGGTTTGTGCTATTGTAGACTGCGGAAATAATCGCTGTCGCGAAAGACGGGCCTGCCGCGGCAAGAGCACCGAGTTGCAGGCGACGCCTCCATCTCGTGTCGACACTGGACGCGTCCTGTGAAATTTCTTCCTCGATGCGAGTCGATACCTAAGCAGTGCATCGTCGACCTTAGGGTCGAATGCGAAGACAGGATCACTGTACCTTCGTGAGCGCCTCGAGAGCCGTGTCTGCTATTTTCCGAGCTCCACCCGCTAGCGTAGCCAGGACTACAGCCTCCTTACGCACAAAGCGTATTTCCTCAACCTCCGGGTTGTGCGAAAGATGTTTGAGCTTGTGGACGAGTCGCGGGAGAAGAGTCTCGATGCTGGCAGCTGTGTAGATTGAGTTCTGCAACGCCGATCGTATCTCCGTAACAGCAGTACCAGCATCCACGAGAGAACCGTCCAGAGAAGAGCTGAAGCTGTCAGTAAAGACCATTGAATGCTTGGCCAACTTACTTGAGACGTGCGTAGAAGGGAATGGTCTCTAAAGCCCGAACGAATGCGGCAGTGAACTGAGACGGCACGATCTGCTCTTGTCGATCTTCAGAGAAGTGTGTGAGATCGGTGGACGTCTCCAATTGCCGTACGAGAGCTAGATGAGGCGGAGGCTGAGATTCCATCGCAGAGTGAGGAGGCACTGGGGTAGGAGGGAGTGAGAGACGCCGCATGACACCTCGCTCTAACACGGCGGCAGACGCCCTCCTCGTGTTCTACGCGCGTTCACGGTGATCAAGTTCTCGCGAAGCATTCCCCTTGCGATGTTCCGGGTTCCCAGGCACTACACCTCGCCCTTGACGGTAAGTCAGCCCACGATTCATCCATGCTCTCGCAGATCATATCGTGCAATCCGTAAGGCGTTGCTTCAAGCTGTGAACTAAAAGGACATGGAATGGCCAAGGGACGTCGTATCGCGGCGAAGGTTCGGGTGCCGGATCGATAGGATCGGATCCTGGCTTCCGTGTCACGACCAGAACGGGTTGACCCTGCTGGGATACTGACACCCTGCCTGAATGGCCGTTGGCACTTAGTCGAGAGATAGGACGCGTAATTTACTGCAGCGTTGCGTGACGGAACAAGCGCAGGTTACGCTTGAGGTAAAGCAAGCTGTGTTCGAAGAAAGAACCGACTGACCGTCGGTATGTAGCTGAGAGACTCTCTGCCCGCGAAAGCTGCGCCTGCACACGATGGGCGAGTTTCTCTGTGAATCTCTCTGTCAGGACAAGGACGCACTGCGGAAGAGCAATCACTTTCTCCTTGCACAAGGCTGTGGTGCCAAGACGAGGACACTGCTGTGCACCGCTTTGATCGCTCGCACGACACGTCAACCTGTCACTGGCAGGAACCCGACGAGAACGAAGATCCCGGATTTGCTATGTACCTTTTCTTCTGGATCCAGATATCTCAAGGTGCACAAGTACTATGCCATCTCGATAGACGTCCCATGCATCACTTTTCGCATTCATTGCAAGGAGCTCAGCTCATATAAGCTTGAAGCGTCACACCCCACACCCGGCGATAGATCTAGAAGCATGCGTCTTGTCCACAGTTTCCGCTGTACGGCATACTCGTCCTGCTCATCGGCATGTTCCTCCTTTAGTTGACCGTCGATTTTTCTCCTCCACATCGCGGAGCACACATCTGTTATAAGCATCGATACAGCCGCACCATGGATTTCAACGCAGACAGAGAGGGGGAAGGAATGTCACGTGACCCATACGCGGAGCGCACGCCTGCACAGCCCGGCAATCTAGGCCGCAGTAAGTCCTATCACTGCGCCGTTGTCGCATCACGGCGCAGCGGGATACTGTATCTCGGACGCCAGCACAGGCCAGCATCTGAAAGGGGCCATTGGATTGTCAGACTTTCAATCCCGGAGACAGGTATAAAAGTGATGATCGCTACGCCGCATCGCGCTTTCGCCCCCACCTTCACCTTTCACCGTTCACGAATTCGAATCACGAGTCACGATGCGCTATTCCGCCCTCCCTCTATTTGTTGCCGCCCTCACTGCTACCTTCGTCGCCGCACAGAATGGTAATGGTACTGTCACCGCGTCGGCGCCAGCAGCGGGGGACACGACGCTTTCGACCGATGCGCCAACATGCATCTTTTCGTGCAGCCGATCGGCGGCGCTGAACCACGTCGGGGCGGCGAAGTCGTGCATAGCGAACGTGCATGACGACTCAGACTTGTGGGTGTCGCGTTTTCTTTGGCGTTCTCTTCATTCAACAACTGCACGATTTCTAGAAACGAGGCGACGGAGTGTATCTGCCAGAGCTCGGAACTCAGCAGTGCTATCAGCCAGTGCTTGCAAGAGAAGTGCCCGGCCGTTGGGCCGGCTGAGTACAAGCATGAGTGTGGTATGTGGATCGTGCGCTTTTCTTTGGGCAATCGACTCTGACGCGCCTACCGTAGATGTAGCCAAAGGGAGCGCGTCGAAAGTTGCAGGCATTGCAGGCTCGCTCGTCGTTGCGTCTGGCTCACTCTTTCTCAGCATACTGTTTCTTTGACTAGATGGTCATCTGCTTCGCATTGGACTCTTTGAAAGTTTAATTTAAATGCACATCGCCGAGACGCGGTACACGAACGCTCACTTCTGGCTTCAGTGGTATGCCAAGGAGTTTACAGTCTGCAGTGATGTCGGGCGCTCTCCGAAGTTGGTCGGTGGCGAGGCATTGAAATCTGACTATAGTATGGACTCGTTTATGAACCCGCGGAAGCGCGAAGTGGCGCGGCCTGTGTGTCGAAGAGGATCTTCACTCGACATTCTCAGTGACGTCGCTCGCTCGCTTTGAGTGTCGAGGACGGAGTGCAAGATGGATCTATCTGGCAAGGCAGACTCGCACGTGACGGGGAGGCAATCGATCGGACTCCGTGAGGACTGACGTCACGCGTCCAAGGGCTCATATTTCGGCATTTTCCACGACGCGTCTTGCTCTTTTTCCGCCTACCACGACCATGGCGCACAAACTCGCCGACGAAACTCTGGCTACCATCCTCGCCGACTGTCTCGCCGTGGACGACGCTGATTTCGCGTGCGTCTCGATGCGTACATCGCCCTTCGCGCTCAAGGAAGTCTCGTCGTCCGCGCTCCTCGTTGTCTGCAAGCGCTGGATGCGCATCGGAACTCCTCTGCTCTACGAAACGGTTATACTTCGATCCGTCGCTCAATCGCGCGCACTGGCCGCCGCGCTCAAGGCGAACGAGGCTTTCGGGCTGTACATCAAGAAGTTACGCGTCGAGGGAGGATATGGTGCTTCAGTGCCGGTTGTCTTGAAGGCTGCGACCAGAATCACAGATCTCTGCGTGTCGCTCGATTTGGAAGCTGGCGACAATGCAAAGCCAATGTACAACATCCTCTTCGAGGCCATCGCGCCAACCCGTCTCATTGTCACCGGTGTCGACGCCAACAAGCGCAACGCACAGCTCGTTCACGCCCTCTCTACGGTCGTACACTGCATCAAGTCGTGGCCGCAGCTGGTGCGTATAGATGATCGCCACTACTACCACTGCAGTTTACAATGCTCACACATGAGGCAGCGTGTCGTCGTAGTCGGCGACAGACTTCTATTGTACACCGATATTCTACGCGAGGCTGTTTGCGCTGCTCCTAAGCTCGACTCCATACATATCTTAGATGGTCCCTGGCGAGGAAACTGGCTCGTTTACTGCTCGCGCTTCGCTCGTCGATGCGCTGCGTCCGTCGTTCACCTGGATTGGGTAGAGCACCCTGGCGTGATGGATGCAGACATCCGGCCCAAGGATGTGAGCCGAAAGGGTCTGGCGAAGATCCGGTTTCGAGACGAAAAATTAACTGGGTACGTGGTATATTACATCCTTTATCGATGCTTGCCAAGTCTCACGGCCGCTAGTTTCGAACTCTGCGCAGAACGTGTTGAGAAGTCGCCGGATCCATTCTTCAGACCCTTGGGCAGCGCTTCTGCATCTACCCGTCGTGAAATCTGGACTACGATTCTCCGTGAAGTCGTGACCAAAACCGCCGGGATCGCGCACTGGAAGCGACAAGGCGCTGACCGTAACCTACCGCGGAAATCGGCACTACAATGCATGCTGGTGTGCAAGGAATGGAAGGTGTGTAACGTCTCTGTCATATCATTGGGATTCTGAAACATAGTCGTACGTAGGAAATCGTTCTGCCTATCGCATGCGAGGATCTCCAGCTCTCAACCGAGGCGTCGTGGGTCTCGCTCAACAAAACGCTCAAATCCAGCCGGCAAGACATCCCTCAGTTTACTAGGAAGCTAACTCTTGATCACCGGACGCGATCCTACGACAAATGCTCCTTCGATAATACTTTACCTACATTCTTAGCTCCCTTCAACGCTTTGCAATCTCTCGAAGTTCGCCAGATCACCTTCACGCCTGCCGCATTCGCTACTCTTGGCAACACCGTCCCGTCTCTGTCTCGTCTCGTTATCTCGCTATGCAAGAGTGCACTCTACAAACTCCCGATCTTCCCGGTTCTACGCGTGCTGGACTGGAATACGGCCAACGATACTGATTTCGAGGCTATGCATCCCGAATCTGCCGAGTCGCTCTGCCCGATGCTCGAGAGTCTCAAGATCGGAGGAAAAGGAACGCTTCGCCTCTTTCGTGCTCTAATCCGAAATGGGTGCGTTTCGAGTCCTTTCGTCTCCACCGATTTCTAACCCGGATATTCACTTTGGCAGTCTACCTCGACTTACTGACGCAAACGTGGCCCACGGATCGCTATCAGCCAGTCACTTCGACGCTTCTAAAGAAGTTCTCGATCCGATTACGTTGCCATTACTGAAAACCCTCGCCGTCGGCGGGAAGGGCATGCTTCACTCTCTAATTCCTCTAAAGTACGCATCTATTGCAGACAGCTGGTGTACGACTGTCCACTCACAAGTTCAGTCTCCCTGAGTTACGGACTCTCAAGCTGGATAAATGCGACTCCAAAGGCGTGCACGATTTTGCTGGCGCTCATGGACACCTGCTCACGAGCGTATACATCGCCGGAGCGGACCACCATATCAACTTCTTTCTAGACTCGTGTCCGAACGTTTCGAAAATCGAATTTGACGATGCTTACCCCGAACACATGGTATGTCTTTTAGTGCTCGACCCCCTCAGTACCATTGATTCATTTCTGGATGTCCCATCGTGATACAGACTTTCAAACCGCTGCAGCCTTTGAACCGAGCGCATACAGCCCTAGCGGAGATTGTTTGTCCCGCTCGTAGCTCGTGGTACCTCTCCGTTTATTACAGGCTATGTCCCCTGTCCAAGATCTAATGTTTATTCAACAGGACAGAACCGACTACGGCTCAGTATGCCAAATTCGCCGAACCTGTAATTGCCGAGTGGACACGTTTTCTCGACTCGCTGCCGCTTGATCAGCTTCCACACCTGCGCACTATCCGCGTCAGGGAGAGGGCGATCTGGCCGACCACAGCGTACGTTCGTCATCGTTCTGAGCGAAGTCCATTGCTTAACGTGACTTCTGTAGTAAAGAAATGAAGAAGCACCCTTTGCCTGCGATCGCTGAAGGGCTGGCAGAGCGCGGAGTGCGACTGGTAGATGCGAAGGGCGTTGGATGGAAACCGCGTATCACTACGAAGAGGAAGTGAGGTACATGGACGTATCATACCAATTTTATCGCTTATACATAGCTTTACCATATTATTATTGCGGCCGGAGCCCTGCAGGGGTGCCGTTTACTTCGCCACTGGTCGTGCAAGGGATGGAACGCTTCATCTTTCAATACGGGCACGGGCACGGGCTCAGGTGGCGGAATCACTGCAGAGGCCTCCTCCTCGGGCTCCCGTTCCCAAAACTTCTTCCATCGTGACAGAACGCGCTGTTCCGACGCTGTGTCGTGTTACAAGTAACTTACAACGCTGGTGGGCTCAATAAGTAAGCTACTGAACTACGACCTGGCCTAGAATCATAGCACTCCATGGTACTGCCGAGCCGTATCCGACACAGCAAGCTAGGATCTGCTGGAAAGGAAGAAGCCTCGGAGAACTCCGCCGTGCCTACCCGCTGTTTGAGCTCGAGCCCTTGGAGAGAGGCCGAGGCCTGCAATCGATCCACTGCTGTATATGTACGTACTCGAATACAGGCTGCCCCTTGGAGGAAGAGAGCCTGAGATGGTGCGGGTAGCAAAGAGCCATTTGCGCGTTCATCTGGTCCGGGTCCTGCTGACCCTCATCCGCAGAACGTCGTGATTCAGAGCAGCCGATTTAATTCTGCTCTTTCAGTTGCATATAGGCAAAATGTTCAGGAGATCGTCCCCGTTCGACCGTATTACTTTGATAACGATATCGTTATGTAAGGCCTCTCACAAATCGATTCACGGGTATAGTCTAATAGTAACCTTTGTAGCTGCCGATGGAAATCCGAGTGCATTGAGTCACGTTGCCATAGCTGAGGGACCCTGTGCCGGGTGGCTAGCGAGTCGACGCCAGCGGCACGGAGCTGAGAGTCGAGATGTGGAGTGAATAGGTGGCTGGGACAGGTGTTAGAGTATCCGTCGTGTCCTGGGACTTCGAAGCAGCGTCCAACGGGCTGGCGCGGGAGTGGAAGACCGACAAACACCGGAAAGATGCATCGAAGCAAGCTAATATTGAACATCTGTAGCCCTCGATTGCCAGTCGCTCCCGGGTAGGCGAGAAGCGGTCGATTTCGGGAGGTTTTGTCCTGTGACCGGACCTCGTGCGGGCGATCGCGTCGCGGAAGCAAAGTGTCCGTTTCTTCTTGCCTTCAAGATGTCGGTCGTGCCGCCGCCGCCCGAGCTTGAGAGCGCGCCTCTTCCTTCTGTTTCTTTCGCGTGGACCATGAAGCCGACGGCGGCGACGACGACCATCACAGCCCGGCCACGGCCCATCACGCCGCCCGAGGTACCCTATTTTCTGCTATGTAGGAGTCGGCAGCGAGCTCACGCAGCCCGCAGACGCCGCAGTCAGCGTCGAGCAACGACGACCACAGCTCGGAGGGCGCCGGCCCGCGCACGTACGAGGTGTCGCGGACGTTCTACCCGGACGCGAACATCGCGGGAATGCGCCACATGGACCTCATTCTCGTCTCCAGCGACCACGTCTTGTTCTACGCACATTCCAAGATTCTGACCGGCGTATCCAAGAATTCTTTCGCCGGTCTACTGCCCCCAGCGGTCAGGTCTGGCAGCTTCGACATGGATCTGGAGCTGCCCGCCGTCAGAGTGCAGCAGTCGGCGCGCGTGCTCAACGTCGTAATGCACGCGCTCTACGGCTTCAATCCCGCGCCCTATGCTCCGGACCTCGACACGCTCTCTGATGCCATGGACGCGCTGTGCAAGACCTACGCCATACACCAGTCCGTGGTCCTCGCGCCCAGCTTGCCACTTTTCACCATTCTCGCCGCACACGCGCCCCTTCAACCCTTCGCCGTCTACGCGCTCGCCGCAAAACACGACATGGAACCGCTCGCTATCGCTGCCTCTCAGTTTCTGCTTTCTTACCCGCTTTCGACCATCACCGACGACGATGCACGCCGCCTCGGCGCCGTCTACCTCCGCCGCCTCTTCTTCTTGCACCTCGGACGCATCGACGCGCTCAAGCGGCTGCTTGGGCCGCTGCCAGAGATGCACACCCCGACGGCCGACTGCGACGCAAAGGTCCAGGAGAAGCTCCGGCGCGCATGGACGCTCGCCGCCGCGTTCCTCATCTACGAAAATCGGTGCGTCCGTCCGCGGATCCCGCGGCGCTCCGGTGGAACCTTCCTGACACCCGATGTGCTGTTGTTTACTCAGGGCCGACACGACGCCGCAATCGCTCCAGGCCACGTTGGGCCCGCTATTGAACCCACTGTGGTGTAGCGACTGCCGACAAGTGCTTTCCGCCCGCATCCAGTCCCTCATCACCCAGTGGTCCACTGTCAAAGTACGTACCAGCTCGTGCTCGTTTTCCTAGGCGCCGGATCTCATCGGTGTTGCAGACTACGATATAGCGCACACACGCATTCGCATATCCTTGACGGTGCACCAACCACCCTCACGCTCATCCACGATCACGCTTGCTATACACGTCACGACTCATCCACCCTCCCTCGCTCCATCGGCCCTCGTCCGTCAATCGCGCCATTCCTTTCCCCTACTCGCCCAACCACGATCTTTTGCGCCGCCGCACACGTCGCAGCGCATGTCCAAACCCCATTTTGCTCTTCCCTCCCACCCGTCCTTCACCGTTACTTATTCAATTCGTCACCTCCAGCAATTGTACCACCACCACCACCCCATGCATTTAGGTCTCACCGAAATTCGAAAGTTCACGATAGTTCGTCTGTCGTTGTCGCAATGCTTTGTACAATGTATAGTTCTCCCCCTTCCCCGGTGTTTCCCCCGTCTCTTCGTGCTTTCCTTGTAGCTACAAGTAAAAATCGTCGTTCGTAGGACGACGTATCCCTTATACTTGGGCAAATACACGTGCTCGTACCAGTGATTGGTCAGTGCTTCATGGAAAGCATCCTGTAGTATTCACTTGATTTCTTACTGCTCAGGGTAAGCAGATTTCTTATTTATTAAGCAAGATTTAGAAGGGCTCGGGTTGTTTGAGGCCCTGAATCCCGGTACTAATAGCACTGGCAAACGAAACATGATGTTGGCGGTAGGAGCCCTCACCGAGGAAGGGATTTCTCGACGCGATGAAGCGTCCAGTAATGGGCATGACCGTGGCACGAGGAGTCACGAAGGAACTTCTCGCTATCTTGTTTTGTTCTTGTCGTACAAGTAGGGCGACCAGCATATGCACGCATCTTGCGAGTTGAATCGCGTTCACGCCGCGTCCCTCAAATCGTGTGCTACGTCGGTAATCAGCGCTACCTATACTCGGGGACGCCTAAGACAGCATTCACACGTACTTTGACGTTCGACCATTCTTGTGTAATAGCTCGGATGTGAGCTGCAACAAGCTCGCTGCATTCTACGCAGGTACTGCGGTACGCCACTGGACTTAGGCGAGTCTCGATCAATGAGTTCGGGACGTCAGGTCTGGAGCAAAAGTCGTCACAGTTTGATAGCGAGCGTGAGAGTAAGAGAACGGGCACGTACCTCGCCTCCGCGATGAGTTGTGCTACGGCAAAGCTCCACGGGCGGAGGATGTTCTGCTGCTGTTCGTCTCGACTGCACCCCGGCCATGGGACATGCAGTGTCGGAGACGCCGAGACGATGCGCTTGAGCGCCTCGGTGCGGCCCAAATGGAGGAAGAACAACCGCTTGATGTACACTGGCCCGCACTGCGTCGCCCATTCGTCCGTGATCGAGCTCAAGTCGAGCGAGAGGAGATGCTCGCTCGCGGCGACCGCAAGCGCGTCAAACTCGCACTGCGCAGCGAGCGCATATACTGCCTGCGCGCCCCCAGGGCGATGGACCTGCGAGAGAAGGAGAGTAAACAGCGGATCGGTAGGAGTTGGCGGCCGAATGGCGTAACGCCGCATCGCCTCGGTCCCCTCCTCGAGCATGCTCCAGTTCGGGGTGTACGGCACAATATCCAGACCGTATGCGGAGTGAAGCATAATGTTAAGCGCCGGCGCAGCTTCGTCGATGTGAATGTTGTGCGAGTTCGCCTGGGCGTGAAAGAGCCCGCCGAAGTCATTGGACGACGCCGACCGCAGAACGGATGTGTGCACATGGAAGCGTACGCTATCGGAGGAGACAAGCGCGATGTCGGGAAACTGACCGTTGGCTGCTGCCAGTCGCGCGAGCGGGCCGAATGCCGTTGAAACGCCGTTCTGAGAACTGCATGAGACGAGGGAAAGTACGAAAAATTACTGCTACTCACCGTTGCGACGGGCTGAGGAGCCATGTATTCAGGCGAGTGCTCTGCTGTGTCTTGCTAAATAGGAGGAGAAAGTGGCAGCCGTCGCGCTTTGCACAGGCAAAGCGGCTCGGATCTTCCGAATCGGACCTCGGCATTCGCCTCGGAAGTCCCCTCAAAGCGTTTCCTGACCACGGGTAGTTCTGCAAGTTCTTCAGGAGTCATTTATGTATCTCCTCTTTGTATGAGTGCCAGTTAGGGGCTACCGGGACGATGGAATATCATCGTAAACCGTGAAAAACGGTGAGCGGACGGACGCGTCGAGAGTGGAGCAGGAATCTTGTTCTGCCGTCGACTCGGCGTGCCGACGGGACACGGAGCTTCGTGAGTGGCGAGGTCGGACGTCCCGATAAGCGTGCGTCCGGCCGAGGAGCAGTGCAGGGAAAAAGACGCTTGTACGAATACTAGAGCTCTACAGCATGCCGTAGGCAATGCTGGCTGTCAACGCGTCTTTTGTTGAGCAATGTCGGCAGATTAGACTGCACGCGAGCTCTGCCTCCAGCCCACTGCATATGGACAACATTTTGAGGTGCTACTGCGACGCGCTGCGGTGAGTTGCGGTGGTGCGGGAGCCAAGACTTGTCGGCACGGCCCGGTGGACCTCCGCCTCTTGTCCTCCTCCCAACCCGTTTCTCGCCAGTCCATCACGCGGTTCACTCTACTACGACCTATGGCTATACTCCCAGCGCTGCCGCGGTGTTGCGCGTGCCTAGTATAGGCATAGCGAACCCCGCGACTGCGTGAGAGGTCAGCCAATGCATGGGTGGAACGCGATGGATGTGCAACTCTCCAAGTCATCTTCTACTCAAGGCAAACAACCTATCTCTGCTCAAGATGCTTTGGAATGTGCGTGCGGGCTGCTGACAGTATTGCAAGACTGTACTTGGAGCTGTACGGGACTGCTCGCCCAAACAGCCATTGCCGTTATTGCTCGAAACTGCATTTGTAGCTCTCAGCTCAACGTATCGTGTCATGCGCCTCGAGTCAGATGGTGCTGGATTGACGCTTGTGACGGCCTTCAATCGCAGGGCTTTAATCGCGCCTTCTATCTGGATCCACAGGGCATGGTCTTTCTGTCTTCGCATCTGCGTGCGCATCCAGGGCTTGCTTGCTCTTTGGGGGTGCAACATATTGCTCTTCCTGGACGCTTTGTTTTCATGTACCGTCCAAGTTCCGTCTGTTCCCGGGTGTCGCGTGTCTCTGCTGTGGCGAATCGGGGGATGTAGGGTCTGGCGACGGTGATCTCGAATCTCCCTTAATTAGCTCACACAGCTTGTGGACCTGCCTGACGACATGCGGGATTGTACTCCGGCCAGCGCTATCAGTGGCGCCTTGCCCGACGGGGTTCTGTTCGGGACCATCAGGCGTCGTTCTCTCCGCTTCGAACAGTCGCGCAGGTACGGCGACGCACGCACTTGTAACTCGTCGTGCCACATCGCTGGTGCATCTCAATGGCGCATCCGTGTTTCCTGCTGTCAACCACGTACTATCAGGCGGCTGAGCGCTCCTCCCCATACTAAAATCGTGGCCGGTCCGCCCCGCGACGAGCAGGGATTCCTTCGGAACTCTGACAAGCTCCTCCTACGCCATAGAACCTCCGCAGCATATTGGCGATAACACTGATGGACGACATGTGAACCTGGATGCGGTAGATCGCGAAGCTTGCACGGTCTCGGTCCGACACGCCTGCATAGCTCTTGTGACTGTTATGTGACCGGGACTCGCCTCACATAAAGGGAGCGCTGGACGCTCAGAGCCCTTTCCCTTTGTGCGTCCATCCTCCTAAGATGGCGTCGATTTCTCGCGCTCGCAGTATGTCTCCCAGTCGCAATGCAGACCTTCAGATCAGGCTCGTATCCGTCGTCGTCCGCCTGCGTCCTACCATTCTCATATGGGCGTCCTAGATATCGCACGATGTCGCTCAGGCTTGACGAGCCCGAGGTCTCGAAAGGCAGCGAGAACACCAAGTTGGATGCCGCTACTGCCCTGCGCGAGATGAATGTCCACTTGATGTCACCACAGGACATTTTTACACGGTATGTCGCCCGGGATGCTCTGGGCTGCGCTGGGGCTAAGGGGCGCTGCAGCTTTTCGACGCACCCGGAGCGTGGTTTAGATCCTGCGACCGTCACTCGGAAGGCGAACGACGGCAAGAATAAAATCAGCCCGCCGCCAACGCAATACTGGAAGAAAGGCCTTAATTATGTTTTTGGAGGGTTCGCCTGCCGTCGTCGCGCGCGCGTCGGGCTTGGGCACTGACGCTGCCACAGCTTCAACTTCCTCATGTGGATTGCGTTTATCGTCACGGTCGTGAGTTCATACTGCCAGCCCTTAAGGCGTCTGTTGGCTGACTGTCCCATAGCTATCTTACAAGCCTCTCGGTGGCGATAATCCAGCCGTCTTCAACCTCGGCGTGGCCGTGTTGCTCGTAAGTTGTCTGTGTGAAGTGGCGATGGCCTTCACTGACGCGCATCAGCTGCTCGTCATCATCGTCTCGTCGATGTTCTATGCTCTGGTCGACTGGAACGCGAGCAGGATCATGAACTCTATCAAGAGCCTCGTAGCGTCCGATGCTGTGGTCATCCGCGACCTGCACCGCCAGACCATCGCAGCCGAGGACATCGTCGTGGGTGACCTCGTGGAACTGACTATCGGTCAGCGCTGTCCGGCAGATATGCGCCTCATCAAGGTATCATCCGACTGCAAGTTCGACAGGTCCCTACTGACGGGCGAGAGGTACAGCCATCCTTGTATCGTCTTGTTGCTCCTCTCTCTCTCTCTGACGTTCATTGTAGCGATCCCGTTCCCGGTACCATAGACGCGTCGTCGGATAACCCCTTGGAGACGAAGAATCTTGCTCTTATGTCGACATTCCTCGTATCGGTGAGACCGTCGCTTTCTTTCTGTGATACTGGCTTACGCGTCTGCAGGGATCTTGTGCCGGCATTGTGTTCCAGATCGGTGACAACAGGTTAGGTCCTTGTGTGCTGCAAGAATAGTTTGTTGACCCGCCTTCAGCGTCATGGGTCGCCTCGTATCCATGTCGGCGAACACGAAGTTGAGGCTGACAACGATCCAGCGTGAGGTTTGGTTCATCACGAAGATCGTCTCCTGCCTGGCGTTGGGCCTCTTTGCTATCTCGCTCATCACTTGGGCGACATGGCTTCGTACATCCCATCCGGGCTTCGCGACAGCCAGCGGGGCAATTATCAACTCCATTGGCTGTTTGACTGCATTCGTGCCACAGGTAAGCATTAATACGTTGCGTGTGGGCTCAGCGTTGACTCTCATGCAGGGTCTTCCTGTGTGCGTCGCCCTCTCGCTCACAATTGTCGCCAAGCGCATGGCGAAGCGGCATGTCCTCGTCAAGAACCTTGCAACGATCGAGGTTTGTCCATGTCTCGCTTCATCTGCACTTCTTCCAAGCCAACACCAGTCTGCAGACGCTGGGCTGCATGTCTGTCCTTTGCTCCGACAAGACGGGAACTCTTACCGAAGGCCGCATGGTAATGTCAATCTGTACTCTCGCTGTTGCTTGACTGACCTATGTACCAAGGCCGTCCTAGACGTCGCATTCGCTGACACGGAAGTCAGCGTTGCAGCACAGGCTGACGACGACGAAAAGAAGTCCACGGACGCAACAAACGGTCTCGCTGCCGTGCAAGTCGTGGCCCGACTCTGTAACGGCGCAAAATTCCATGGTCCCGCCGACGCCGACGTGCCCACAGCCCAGCGTCAAATCGTCGGCGACGCCACGGACACTGCCATCCTCCGTTTCGCAGAGGGACTTCCTGCTGCTCGCGAACTCGCTGCCGCCTACGTCACGGACTTCGAGATCCCTTTCAACTCGAGAAACAAGTGGATGGTCAGCATCGTCCATGCCAGGGGTAACACAGACGAGCATCTCCTCCTGGTGAAGGGTGCGCCAGACCGCCTCTTCGATGCCTGCACGTCCGCTATCACTGCGACCGGCGATGTCGTTGCTTTCAACGATGGCCACTTCCGCGCGGTGCAAGATCGGTGGGCGGCCGATGGGCTTCGTGTTCTCGCGCTTTGTCGTCGCTCGTTGTCTGGTGTCAAGATCGACTTCAAGTCTGTCAATACGCTCGAGGAACAAATTCTCGACGAAGGCTTCGACGACCTGACGCTTGTGGGGCTTGTCGGACTTCGTGACCCTCCTCGTCCCGACGTCAAGGGTGGGTCCCTCAGAATTACTTGCACCGCTATTTACGCTCAATCTTCTTCCATAGGTGCCGTTGAGGTTATGCGCAGAGCTCACGTGAAGATCTTCATGGTCACCGGCGATTATATGGCCACTGCCATTGGTATCGCAAAGAAGGTGGGACCACTCGGACTGGGTGTTCCAGTAACGCTGACTCTTGCTCTTTACCGCAGGTTGGAATCATCACCAATGAACGCGTTCACACTCTCGAAGACGTCAAGGGGTTCATCAACAACAAGGAGTCCAGTTCACCCGTGCTCGACAGGAGATTCGACCACGTCGGCGTTCTGTCGCTCTCCATCCAAGGCGTCGAAGTCGACACTCTGTCGCCTATGGAGTGGGATGTAATTGTCAGCCGGTATCAGGAGATCGTATTCGCGAGAACCAGCCCGGAGCACAAGCTGCGGATCGTAGAGGCTATCAAGGGCCGGAATGACAACACGGTCGCTGTGACAGGTCAGTCGCAGAGCTTGAACGTGCGCTGTTAACGTTTGCCGGTCTAACGGTGTGCTAGGCGACGGTGTCAATGATGCGCCGGCTCTCCAAGCTGCGGATATCGGCGTCGCGATGGGCGCTGGAAGTGATGTAGCGAAGGACGCAGCAGCTATGGTCTTGTTGAACAACGGTACGCATCCGCATCCGCACCCTCCTATCCTTGTGTTTGTCACTCATCCCATCCCTAGACTTTGCGTCGATCCCCGTCGCGATCGAGAACGGCCGACTCGTATTCGACAATCTGAAGAAGGTTATCATCTATCTACTCCCAGCGGGCTCGTACACGGAGTTCATGGCCGTGTAAGTAACCCTTTCTTGGCTTGACTTTCTAGTACTCAAGCGTCATTCAGCCTCGCCAATGTCTTTCTCGGAATGCAGATCCCACTGAGCTCCTATCTCCAGGGTACGGCACATGTCTTCGTTCTGTCTTACCACTGTTCTTTCTGAAGCAGCATATCACCACAGTGTTCTTCTGTATCCTGAACGATGTCGTTATGAGGTGCGTGTTGTGCAACATTTTTTTCTAAGTCAAGTCAGGCTTGACTGACTCCCGTCTTAGCGTCTGCCTCATGTACGAGAAACCGGAATCAGGTACGGTTTGGACGAAGTCCCTCATTAATATTACCGCATGACTGAGCCGACCTGCAGACCTCATGATCCGCCGCCCACGCAACGCTCGAAAAGACCGGCTCACCGACTGGCGTTTCTTCGTCTTCGTGTATCTCTTTATGGGGCTGATGATGTGGCCCACTTGCATGGCGATGTGGTTCCTCTGGTTCAAGGTGCAATTACCCCCCTCTTTTTTCGCAGGAGATCGATACTGAGCACGCACGTACCTAGCAAAACGGATTCGGGTTCTACGACCTCGTCCTCGTATTCGACAAATGGACCGACGGGTACAAGGGGCATACGATCGCCGAACTTACAACGCTCGTCAGTACCGGACAGTGCATCTAGTACGCCGCCGCACATCTCCCTTTTTCTCTTAATTCACATTGACATGACGCTCCAGTTACGTGACGATGGTCATAATGCAATACGGCGGCCTCCTCTCCGTTCGTAACCGCCGCGTCTCCATACTCCAATCCAACCCCCTCTGGGGTCCTCGCCGCAACCTCGCAGTCCCACTGGGCATGCTCGGCACCGTGCTTCTCGCGATAGTGAATTTGTACGGGCCGGGATTGCAGAAGGTGTTTGGGACGCATCCGATTCCGGGGATGTTCTGGGGGTTGCCGTTTGCGTTTGCGACGGGGTTGTTGCTTGCGGATGAGACGAGGAAGCTCGTCCTCAGGACTTATCCCGACGTACGTCTGTTTACAAATCATTTGGTTTCGAGGCTGATGGGTTTTTTTGGCAGTCCCTGGTCGCGAAGATGGCTTGGTAGACGACCATTCCAATTTCCGAGTTCTGAGAGTGTTGGCGTGTTGTAGGATAGTTAGAATCAAACTCTTAGTGTACATGTCCTTCGTGTCAGTGATATTGTCTAAACTCAAAACAACAGATTGTCTATTTCTCCCTGATATCCAACTTGAGGCCTTGAGGTGCTGTTGTTCCGCGAGCGCATCGGAGTTTTCGGGTGACTTTCTCCGTTTCCCGCTCTCCTTTGCACCGAACCGTGAACATGGCGTCGAGCGCGCCAGCCGTGCAGGAGCCATTCGACCTCATCCGTCTATCGCTCAACGAGCGCGTGTTCGTCAAGCTGCGTGGTGACCGCGAACTTACTGGCGTGTTGCACGTACGTGCTGCTGTTGCTCTGCCGAACCGCCTGCAACATTGCTCACGCGTCCATATACCATAATCTGTTACTCGTCAAACCGTACTTGCATACCCCTGCGCCTAATAACCTACGGCTCATACTGCGCTCATAACGAACGGGCTGCTATACCCGCGTGACTTGCGCGTCGGATGTCGCGTCGGTGCAACATTCGCGACTTCTTCGTCACCTACACACGCGACGACCATCTATCGAACATGGACGCCCTTTGCCACGACAACAGGCGTACGATGGACACATGAACTTGATCATGAGCGACGTCGAGGAAACCATGATGATCGTAGACGTTCCAGCAGACGGCGTAATGCTCCCTGGGTCTGGCGCTGTGAAGGTACGCATGCCCTGCTAGACTCTGGTCCTTCAAGCCGCTTACCGTAGTTGCGTAGGTAGCGAAACGGCGACTGGATATGCTCTTCGTGCGTGGAGACGGCGTCATCCTCGTAAGTGCACGCCTGCAGCCTTTACATTCTTGAATCTGAATCGTCTTGACTATAGGTCTCGCCTCCAGCACGAACATAGCGCACCGAAGGATGCGCAAAAGAGGTTCTGGGTCAACCCATGTTCGCGTCTCTCCGCTATCGCCGCTGCTTTAACCACCAACCCCTATCGCACATCGTTTGCGCGTTCTCCGTTTCGTTATAGTACTGATGCTGCTGTATCATACAATGCCACAAGCCATTTCGTGTCTCGTCATCCCCGCGCCCGTATCCGCGACGGCGCGCTCCACTCTTCTGCGACGACCGAATCCTCCAAGTCGTCGTAGAAGGTCCCTCGCGATATGGACCTGCTCAGATGTGCGTTAATAAGGTGATGTAGGAACCGTTAGAATGCGCACGCACATACGAGCCCCTATCCGGGGCCGACGTCCCATCGATGAGCAGTTACGCTCGTGTAGCAGGCCAGGCTATGGGTCAGGTGTCTTCTGTAGCCTCTGCGCCGGGTGGCCAGGTGCCGTCGCGCTGCCAGCCAGCGTGGAGGAGCTTGACCTGCGCGGCCGACGAGATCCAGCATAAGTCGCGCACCGACACCGACGACGCCACAGGACCGAGGGACGTACGACGTCTGCCATCGCCAGACCCGACTTCAGCTTCGATCCGCCCATCAGACTCGTATGCAGACTCTTCAGCGCGCGCCAGGTCTCGTCCGTCACCTTGCCCTGGCGCAGCAGCTGCTCAATGCGCGCACGCTCCCGGGACGCGCTCGTCGGCGTGCGCGGGTCCTTGTCGGGCGGGATCTCGAGCCAGGCCGCGCGCCGTGCAGCGAAGTGTTCGGGCCCCGGCGGCGGGAGCGGGATCGTCTCCCAGTGCGCGGGCAGCGGCGCCGGACGCGCGAGCGGGGACGGCAGCGGCGAGATGGGCGAGAGCGATGAGGCGCTGCTGGGCGCGCGCGACGGGCCGGCCGACATCAAGATTCAAGAGCTTGCAGGCTGGGGGACGGGTCGCGCGACGGCGAAGAAGGCGCAGGTGGCTGTCGAAGGTCCGAATTCGGCGATGTCCACAATGCATGCCGATGTGCCGCCAACACACCAAACAGGGACCACGAGTCTCAACATCTCCAAGTGTGCAGTCAGTTGTCTCAGTCATGTGGAAGCTTTGGAGGAAGGTATCTTTCTATACAAATTGCATAAGTCCGGGATACACCTACTTCCTCTTCGTAGTAATGCGTGGTTTCCAACCGACACCCTTCTCATCCACCAGTCGCACTCCACGCTCTGCCAGCCCTTCAGCGATCGCAGGTAGCGGGTGTTTCTTCGCGTCTTTCCTACAGGATAGTTAGCAACCGTGAAGGACCTGACTCCCGGACATACGCAGTCGTCGGCCACAGCTTGCTGTCGCTGACCTGTAGCGTACGTAGAGATGGGAGCTGATCAAGCGGTAGCGAGTCGAGAAAGCGCGTCCATTCTTCGAGGTCTGCTTGGGCGAATTTGGCATACCGTGCCGTCGTCGGTTCCGACCTGTTGAAGCGAACGTTAGCCGGGAGAGAGGACTTGACGCAGCAAATGGAGACGTACCATCTCCGAGAGGGACAAACGAGCTCAGTAAGAGCTGAATGAACGCGCCTCAAAGGCTTAAGCGGCGAGAAGGCCTAAATGCCTGCGGATTAGCTGGAGTAACGTCCGACAACCGAAGCATAAGACGAACCGCAGGATCACCGAACGCGCCGTGAAACTCAATCTTCGAGACGTTCGGACACGACTCCAAGAAGAAGTTGATATGGTGATCCCTTCCGCCATTGCGGACGCTCTTTATCAAGTGCCCGTGAGCGCCACAGAACTCGCGCACGCCTTCAATATCGCAATTATCCAGCACCAGACTCTCTAGCTCGGGCAAACTGCAATCGAATAGATAAGCACGTCGCATCAAGCAGTTAGGGAAAGGAGCGTACTGTAGAGGTGTGAGAAAATGAAGGAGGCCCTTCCCGCCAACGACCAGGTTTTTGAGTAACGGCAATGTGATTGGATCAAGAACACCCTCTCCCGAGATATCGAAGTCCCCTAGGGACATCAAGCTAATACCTAGTTCTGCGTCGGTAAGTAAAGGAAGACTGTGAACGGCATCAGTCAGGAATGGACATTGTCAACTTCGGTCACGCACCCATTTCGAACGAGAAGACGGAAGAGGCGTGTCGTCCCCTCGCCCTCGAGTTTGAGACGCTCGAGCTTCGGGCACAGCGGGTCTTTAGAGTCTGGATCCAGCGCCTCGAAATCGGTATCTTCGGCCGGTAACCACTCCAACTCGCGCAAAGACGGGAAGTGAGGCAGCTTGTACACCGTGTCTGCCACCGTATACGTCGAGATGACGAGCCGAGAGAGCGAGGAGACGTTACGACTGAGAGTGGCGAACGCAGCAGGTGGGAAGGTCATTAATGCAACTTCGAGAGATTGCAGAGCGGTGAATGGGAGTAGGAATGTGTGGAGGATGGGTTTGAATGGGCATTCGTCGTAAACCCGGGTTGAAGTATCTCGTCGGTGCTGGAGCTTGAGCTTTCGCGTGTTGTGTGCGAGGTGTTCCCGGCCTTCGAGCGTCTTGATGAACGATGCCCACGACGTCTTAGTGGAGAGTCGGAGGTCTTCGCATGCAATCGGCAGTACAATATCCTGCGACAAAACTCGTATGTATATGGCGCGGAAGACGACAGACCAAGCACTCACCTTCCATTCCTTGCAGACCAACATGCACTGTAACGCCGACCTCCGCGGGAGTCTTTCCGAGTCGTCCAACCACTGGCACGGCAGCTTCCAAGGATCGATTCCCGCAGTGTTGAGCACGACTTCACGAAGGATCATACCCCAGATCGCACGGCGCGTCGAATCAGGAGAGCCCGCTAAGGGTACGAAGAACGGATTTGACGACGACGACTGCTCCACGCGCTTTGCGCAGAGTTCGTAACTAGCGACAGTAAGATGATGCATCGGTGCGGATGGATGGCACGTACCCAGTCAGCTTCGCCTCTCGGAATTGAATTTTCGCGAGCCCCTTGGGGTCGATATCGGATTGTCGTACGCTTGGACCAATGTCGCCAGATCTATAGTGCTCTTCCCAGCCGACGCGAAGAGCGGGCGCCGCGCATCTGGCGGCGAAGCGAGAATAATATAGGATCCAGTTGTTTATATAGGGCCGTGTATCGGGGATGTGAATCAAGCCGAGTTGCGGAGCAGCGCGAATGGCCTCGTATAGAGCTCTGCACGCGTATAGGAGTCTGTCCCCTATAACAACGACGCGCTGCAGCTTTTGTGAGATCGGCAGTAACGGCATTTCCGAAGTGAGTTAGACGTACGAGTTGTGCCCATTCTTCGATGCCCTCGACGAGCGTGGATAGTGCGTGAACGAGCTGGGCGTTGTGTTTTTCCGCGTCGATACCCGTGATAATAAGACGCGTTGGCAGAATAGTGTCGCAGAGGGCGTTATACATTGGCTTCGCGTTGTCGCCAGTTGACAGTTCGAGGGAGACGCAGAGATCGGTGACGTTCGGCGCCGCCTGCAGAATAGCTGGCATCGAAGCACCGTATCCCCCTTCGACGCGTAATTTCTTGATGTACAACCCGAAGGTTTTATTCGCCTTGAGCGCCGCAGCGAGCGCACGCGCCTGCGCCACAGATCGCAGGACGACCGTTTCGTAGAGTAGAGGAGTCCCGACGCGCATCCAGCGCTTGCAGACGACTAGGAGCGCCGACGACGAGACTTCCTTCAGCGCGAAGGGCGACGTGCGCGCCGAGACGCAGGCAAAGTCGTCGTCCGCAACGGCGAGGCAGTCCGCTAGAATGGCGGCGAGAGTTTCGTCGGCGAGTTTGTGCGCCATGGGTCGTGGTAGGTGGAAGAGGAGCAAAGCGTCGGCAAATTTTAAAATGGCTAGACCTTGACGCGTGACGTAGCTCCACGGAGTTTCGGTCGATTGCCCCCGCATCACGTGCCTACGTGGGGTCGCGTGGAGGTCGCGATGTACCACGCCCAACACGTCTGGTATTTGAAAGGATTCATCACTGATACAACTTCTAACAAGATCAATCAGAGCGCGAGTCGTCCGCTCTATCATAGGATGTTGGAGACGTCGCGGAATCAAATGAGGTTTGTCTCCGGATCGCCGGAAGCTGAACCCGAGGTTGGACTCATCCCGCCTTTCGTCAACATCAGGTCCTTTGATTATTGCAACGACGTGTCGGCGCGGGGATGGGCAACTGCAAAGGATTGACGTCCAACGATTTGCGACAACGCGCGCTTCAGCGAGGCGGACGTTATTAGGCCGTGCCACCGCTGAGTCCGACGATCGGAGCAACGAGTGTAAGACGACGGTCGCACCATTAATATTATATTGAACGCAAGGCGAAGTCGTGCACGTGCCGCATATTATTTTACGCGGGCAGTAACTGTGCGTCTGCACCAGTTTTTCCACACTCGCAATCAGGATTTATACTTTGCTTTGCGTTCCGACTGATCACGTTTTTCTCAGTGACCCACAGTGTCACGAGGATACCCACAAGAAGGCAGACCGCTTCCTACGTGCCTGTGAGCCTGTGTCATTGCAGCCGCCCCTCCGAGGCTGTGACCCTCCCTTCTCACGGGAGCACTGCGGGTTCCCAGTGAAAAGCAGTCGGACTCGCCCATGCATCCCTTGCTTTCTGAGACCCACCATGCCATCCCCGACCCGCACCAGCTCGTCCTCGTCCTCTCTTACTCCCGTGTCATTGGGGTTGGCAGCGGCTTTGAAGATTGCACAGGAAGCTTGCAACGATGTCCCGATCGCGCGTCAGATTCTGGGCTCGGCTGTCTGTATCTTTGAGCTCGCCCAGGTGCGTTGCGCGAAGCTCGATATCGAGTGGGTTGCCTTCAGCTGACTGCATCTCTTGTGACTGTAGCGCTTCGAGAAGAACAGGGACTCGATTCGTGCCTTGGCCGACAGATCTGCGTTGCTCGCTCAACGCATTGCCCAAGTTGCGACAGGCCGCGCGCTCGACGACTACCTTCTTCAGCGACTAGATAACCTGCAGCAGTATGTTCTGCCTCAGCTCATGTGCGCACTAATAGCTGAACGCCCTGAGTAGAGTCTTTTTCCGTATTGAAGCCTTCCTGGAGAAAGAATCGGCTGTATCGGGCCGGACACAGCGCATCGTTCGCACGCTCTTCGTCACTCCGCGACTCGTAGAACAGCTTGCGGCCGAGCTCCAGAATGAGATAGAAGCATTTGTGGTACGCTGACTGTTTCTCATCCTGTCAGGTTCGTTGTTGACGCGACACAGCTCACAGCCGCGGTCGACCTTGCTCACAATCAAGCCCGATACGACGGCGGAGTACGTTTTCAGCAGCTCTCGAAATGTTAACACTTACGCCTAGTCTCTTCTCGCAGTTCCGCATCCTTAGAGACGCTGACGTGCGCAAGTTAGATCTAATCGAGGAGGTGGAAACACCCGAAGAGGTCGTCACGTATGCAAAGGCGCGCGTCGACAACGAGATCATGATAGTGACATACACTACGTCCCGGCGCAATCGAGCTGTAATTCAGGTGGTCGCTTCAGGGAAAGTGGAGCGTCCCCGCGCATCGCGCAAGAGACATGATGAGCTGCTGCTCAGAGCATCGTGAGCAGCCACTCGTCGGCCCTCATTGTCGACCAAGCTTACTGGACCTTCAGAACAGTATTTGGGTCACATCCTCATGTAGCCCAGTTTTACGGTCGAGGTGTGAGCGGGTCACATGGGGAGTTCCGAGTTATGCGCGCTGGTGCGACTTTCTTTGAAGGCTATTGTGCCATTCTTATGCATGAACACAGGAGTTCACCTCGCCTCGGTCTATCTCAAGCAATTAAATGCCGAAAGTCCCGAGAAATCCATACGCACTGCAAGCGAGATGGTGAGTTTGCACGCCTTCAGCATACATCTCCTGAAATTGTGGGACAGTTTTGGAAACTTATGGTGCGACTTGCTCCAACGTGTCATTCCCCAGTTCTCGCTCAAAAAGCATAGGATGCGACACGCTACTTGAAGACGGAGCTTCAGATTGATTGGAACCCGAGCGAGGAATACGCAAGACACGACATAACTGTGAATGACGATGGCGAACCCATGATTGGAGTAAAGGAAGAGTTTGACGACGCGAGGCAAGGTGTCAGTACGGACCTGAAGTATCGGTGTTTGGTTGCGGTGAGTAGTATCAGAACATTACAGTCCTGCTGATCATCGTCAAATGTGTCCAGATTGTATTTGACTCTGGCATTATCGGTGCAAGCTACGATCACCTAGATCCTAGAGAGGTGGTGGCCAATCGAATGGCACGGGTATCGCACTGGAACGATGAAAGGCTCGCCGCCGTTTCTTCCTTGGTCTCGACACTCGCCATGACCGAGGATTACTATGCGAGATATCTACGCCTCGATTACCCGCTATGGGACAAACCGCTCGGCGTGAGGCCAGAAGTAATCGACCTCATCCACAAGTTCTACGAGAATGAAACGCAGCTCATAAACCCCGACAACACCTCTTCACCAGACAACAGTTGTTCGGCCGTAGCCCGGTGCCAAGCAGCAGTCGTCTCCAATGATCGACTCCCCGAGGAAGAAACACTGTGGAGTTGGTCTTACATTACAATGGACGGAGCGTCAATCGTTCGTTGTACGTATTCTCGATTATATCAAAAACTTTCGCGTGGGGCTCATAATGAACTACAGTTGATAGGGCGTGGACAAGTGGCGGAGGGCTCTACCGCTCACTTGACTTATACGATATACATATCCCGGCCGCGAATATTGCCGCATTCGAGAGCGCAATGGGCGTCGTACGTAGGCCCGGTACTGCACATTACTATCTGCACTGCTCGTCGGAGAAGATGGCAGAGATGGCAGGTGACCAATGATCAATGCGGTATGCTTTTGGCAGACCTGTCTTAGTAGCCAGTCGCGCTTGGTGGTCCTTCAGCGTACTCGACTCTTATGTCGCCGAGGTGGAGGGAGAGCAAGTTGCGTATCTGCGCCGCACACTCAGTCTCAGTGACCGTGCTCTTCAGGCGCCGCTATTCTCGGAGACGGACCTCTGGCAGATTGGAACCCGCAGGCCGGACTTGGCGGTTCGCTATCTTGACTATGTGCTCGCGCGTCCAGAAGACACCTTCGTGTGGTCCGCGCTGCAGGACTCCATCGCGCTTGCACGCATGGGCTACGACTCTTGGTATAAGGACCTACAGCTGGCAGGCGGCCAACAACGGCATGCGGAGGGACTCTTCCGGACGACCATTCCCTCGTTATAGAGCGACACGACGAAGTGCCGGCGTGGGAAAGGAAATGCAGACTATGTCTAACGGAAGTGGAAGACGAGATTCACGCGCTGTTCCGTAGTGAGGCACGACGAAAACTAAACAAGGCCAGGCAGCTTCCTCTCAAGACTCTCGCAAACATGGGAGGTACCGAGAGGTACATTGCTGACTGGGAGGCGGAAAAATAATTCAGAGTAGTTTAGGGCCTGATCAGAGAAAAGGGACGGCTCGGATGGTACATGAAATCATGCAGGTGTATGAATCTGTACCGCTCATCAGAATGGAGGAATAAACGGCACCCCACTGAACGTGGGTGTCTAGCAGAGCCCTGTTGATAATCTGAGAATGAGTGAAACATATCGGGGTGCAGTCTGGTGTGTGAACAGTTATGTGTGCGCGTAGGCCGTACAGGGTGGGAACTTCGGGATCACGTTACGAGTCGTTGCTCCACTGTGTGGTCGCAAAATTATACTGCGTCACACAGAAATAACAGGAAACCGAGAGGTGGCGCTGCGCTTTTATCACCTACCTACCTAAGTTACCTAGTAGAACTACAGTATTCAACTACTCAAACCGTTCTTCGGTGACCCGACTTGTCGGAGTCGAGGAGAGGAGACAAGGAATTCAAATGTTGTTTTCACCCGTGGGCTATCGCATGTTAGAGACTATACGAAGTCTACTAATGCGCGTGTTGTTCTGGCAGGTTCTCCGTAAGGTCCGATTAGGTTCCGGTGCGGATCTTGCCTCCCGACTGCCACCATGCCGAAGCACTACTGCGACTATTGCGATGTTTTCCTGACGCACGACTCGACTTCGGGTGCGTATCGCGCGTTATATAGAGTCTATACCTGACTGACATTTCGATATAGTGCGTAAAGCGCACAACAGCGGTCGAAACCATCTCTCCAACGTTCGCGACTATTATGCCTGTGCGCCCCGTAATTTCCCAAGCTATGCATTGCATTTTTTGCTGATAGTTTATAATTGTAGCGCTCGGGCACGACAAGGCACAGAACATCATCGACCAAATCACATCTGCGTACGAGGGCGGCGGCCGTCCTCCACCGCCCGGCGCGTTCGGCGGCTTCGGCGGCCAGTTCGGCGGGCCGCCACCCCCACCATTTGGCGGAGGCTTCGGCGGGCCAGCACCCTTTGGCGCGCCTCCATTCCCGCGTACGCGTTTTCCTTTGACTTTCTTGTTCTCGGTGCTGACTCGACGTGTCTTTATAGCCCGGCCGCCGTTCCCACCGCCACCGGGCGGCTTCCCCGCACCGCCGCCTGGCATAGGTATGGGCATGGGTATGGGTATGGGCGGTCCTCCTATGCCGCCGCCTGGGATGCCTACCCTGCCGATGCCGGGACAAGGCCTGCCCCCACCACCGTTCCCTCCTCCAAGTACGACCATTCATTGCGAGTGGACGTGTTACTGATTTTGCGTTACAGACTTCGCACCACAACAGCAAGGTCCTCCGTTCGGTGGCCCGCCGCCGCTGCACTTCCAGAATGGCCCGCCTGGCCCGCCGCCTGACGGTGCCGCCGCTGGTGGCATCCATCCAGACCGGTTGCGGATGATGGGCTCGCGATGAACGCTGATGGTTGCAGCCCGCACCTTTCTATGATCTCTGCTGGTAATATGTGCTGAATATAAGTATGCGCCCTATGGCTCCTCTCGCCAGTTATTGGCGCGGTAAAAAGACGTTCCTTCCTGGTCTACCGCGCTCATTGTCATTGCAGACGGCGGAGTAGGGCGCTGGAATCGCATAGTGTCTGGTAGGTGAAGGTGTAAGACTTGTTCATAGGTATTCGAATCACAAAGTGCGCTTGCAGCTCAGTCTTTCGCGAGTCGGGATCTGCAGAACTTGGCTCGATGGCTGTACATCATGATTTTCCGTTACGTAGGCCGTCAGATGTAATGAAGCACTGCCGGGATGCGTGAACTGCCGTTGGAGTTGTGGACTGGGAGGATCGGAACGGTGTGAGCGTGATTGCGCAACGCGATACGAAAGTCCGCACGCGTTGCTTGGTTTCGTACAAGTACCTCCACCTGCCGGGACCGGCGGCCGTGTTCATCTTTCTTCCTTCACCCATGTCGACGTCCGCGCTGAACAAGGTCAAGAACGCGGTGCGCTCGCTGCGGCGGACGGTGTTCTCGACCAAATTCGTGCCGGTGCTCAAGGGCACGATCGCCTACACGCTCGCGCTCTCGCTCATCATGGTCAACGGGTTCGCCGACCTGAGCGAGTTTCCGCCCGCGCTGGCCTCCATTCTCATCCTTACAATTGCTGGTGCGCACTGGTCCTTACATGCTGGCGATGACGCTCACGCTCTGCAGGCAACGTCGGTGGCCCGATAGGTACGCCACCGGTTCTGTTACCGTAGTCTGGAGCGCGCGTTGACCATTCACGGGCGATTGTCACCGTCGCTTCCCATAGGCGCGACGTTACAAGCTGCCTTTCTCGCTCTGACGGGCATAGCCATCGGTGGCCTCGCATTCGTGCGTCCCTTCTCCCTTTCCACCTCGTATGTCTCACAGGACTTGCAGTACGCCCTCGCAAATCTCCACGAATCGCACGTCGCGCAGGGGTTCGTGTTCTTCATCTTCGTCTATGGTAAGCAAGGCGCCTATTTGGTATTGCATCCACCCTTCTGCATCACTGAACCCTGTCCTCCCCCTCGGACAGTGGCCGCGCTTATCAAAGCACGCGGCCAGAGGTGGTTTGGATTCTCGCTCTTTGCGGTGCTCATGGCGTTCAACGGAGTGCGTCTCCTCACCTGTGTCAACGCCGTGCTTGTGCTCACCTGGACATTTCTTACTTAGATCTACACATCGTACGTTTCACTCTACACCCCCTATCTGTCTGCGCCTGATGATTTCGGGCAGGGTTCTCCTTAACGGTTACAACGCGGCGTATCTTCGCGCGTACCTCGAAGCATATGCGTGAGTGCAACCGTTAATGAGCGTCTCGCCATTCTCTCACCACCGTCTCTCTGGTAGCTGGGGAGGCGCCATCGTCCTCGCTGTCAACCTCCTGATCTGGCCGCGTTCCTCCGAGAAAGAGCTTCGACAGACGCTCGTGCTCTCCTTGGAACATATCGGCACTTTTGCGCATCTGCTCTCCAAGACGTATACTATGACCATCACGGAGGATGAGAAGAAAGTCCGAGACCACCTCGCGCAGTCCTTGAGGGTGAGTCAGTTTGCCGAAAATCATGGTTGCTGCCCATAACTGAGCGGACGTGTTATAGGCCGACTTTGGTTTTCTGAATCAGGTATGTATCTTCGTACATCCACGGAAGTCGCGCGAGGACTGACCCGTTTTTTGCAGAAAATTGCGGATACGACGGTAGAGATCAACTTCTCCAAATACTCGATGGCGGATTACACACGTACGCCTACTCCTCTCGTATACTCGATGAAGTGCTCACGCAGATGCAGACTTCGTTGGCCGGACGCGCGCTCTGCAAATCGTATGTGTCCATCTTGAGCCATCATCCCCGACCCTCGCTGAGGACTACCAGGCTGCGATCTCTGCGTATTCCAGTCTGCTCGGTCTAGAGGACAAGGACGTCGATCTCTTCAAGACCCACTTCCTTCCCAGTACACGCCAGTCATTCCTCGTCTTCCGTCGCTGTACGTCGATCACTCTTCCATTGCGTCGCCATTGATGGGTCGTTTAGCTGTCGACATCACCTTGAAAGAAATCGGAGCAGCACTCGCTTGCAAGCCGTTAGACGACTACAAGAACCAACCGGGTTACAGCGATTATCTCGACCTCGAAGACCAGCGTGCCGGGAGCCAGGACACCATTAACGACGTCGTCCCCGGCAACATCGAAGGCTTGAGCGCCGAGATTCAGCGCGCGGAGCAGGATATTGAGTTCCAGCTTCGTTTGGTGTCGAGACGCTTGGAGACGGAAGTGGACGGCGTTGAGGATCATGATGAGTCTAGTCCGGCTACTCCTACCGTCGTGCGCTCGAGTGCGCCTTCTAGTCGACCTGCGACTGGTAATAAGCCACGTGAGTCTCGTTATGCAATCGCTCATGTGGTGTCGATATTTACGAGACCTCACAGCTGCCTCGGAGAAGGGTGGGACTCCTCCCAATGCTACTGCTAAAGGACCGCACAAATGCGGTGTCGAACGTATCGCGCCGACGTTCGAGAAGTTCGCGTTAGTCCAGCAGCATATCCTCTCGGAGATTCTCGCTACGGGTGCTCTGCACGGACACGATCAGAAGCTACGCTTGCATCTCCCTCAACCTTCGCTTCATACAGCGTGGGGTATTGGGACTGGCGGTACGAATACGCCGAGGACGACGGCGCCGCCGCGGCGCTCGGAGCTTGATTTGCTTATTGGTCGTCCGGACGAGCGTACGCCTGAGGATGAGGAGGAAGAGGCGGAGCAGACTGCGAATCATCATTCGTTGTTGCGTGTGTACTCGTTCATCTTCGCCATGAGGTATGTTCGAGATGCGACTGGGAGGCAGTAATTGACATACATTGACTCGCAGGATATACGTTCAGCAACTCGAGTGGTACCATCGCGACGCCGTCCGTTTCCAGTCGGATACGGGCAAACACGCCCCGCGCCGCATGCAGTTCCATTTCTTCCAACGTCTTGCGAACCCGCACATGACCACACTCCACTCCATCAACTTTACGCCGCCGCAAGCGAAGTTCGCTGGAGCGCCGGTAGAGGACCCTGTGGACGTAGACGACCGCGATCTGGGATTCAAGGAGGCGATGGCGCTCTTGGAGCAGAGGACGTATACGCCGCAGAAGAAGACGTTGTGGCAACGGGTGAAGCAGCTGGAACATGCGGCGCGCTCGCCGATGAGCATTTTTGCGCTGAAGACTGCTGCTGGCGCGATTGTGTTTGCGATGCTGTTGTTTGCGCCTACGACGAGACAGTTCTTCATTAATTATTCGCTCACGGGAGGTCTGTTGACCTTGATCGTCAGTATCTCGCCTACACTCGGTGAGTAAGAATTTGCTACACGAGTGTCGTACGCTGACGAGCTTCGAATGGATAGGCCAGTCTCTCCTCGCTTTCGTCCTCCAGATTGTGAGTATCGAGTGAGAAACATTGATCAGGACTTGTTCTAAAGTACGAATTGTTGTAGGCCGGCTCCGGACTCGGCTACCTCTGGGGCGTTGCGCTACTTGAGGTGGGAGAAGTTACATCATGATGCTAATCGCCGGCGTGCTCATTGTCGCGCAGATGTTCCGCGGCGTCGGCGGCTACGCGTTCAATCCCTTCGGCATCGTCGCCCTCCTCTCCCTCAGCTCGCTTCCATTCTTCTATCTCATCTACTACAACCCGAAGTTCTTCGTCCTTTCTCTTCTCGCTCTCAACAGCGCCGGTGTCCTGGTGGTCACTGAGTGGATATACGTGGAGCATTGGCACAGGCCGTTCGACACTCCTATCTTCCGAGCAGGTGCGTGGGGTTGAGTGATTCCAATGTGGTCCTGACACTTACGAATTCTTCAGGCAAAGCCGTTACGTCGCTTGGGATCGCACTCGGTATTTCTGTCATCTTCCAGGTATTCATCCTGCGCAACCCGGCGCGACGAACACTTCGGAAGGCTTTGGCGGATCTCACGTACTCAATGTTGAGCTACTACAGTACGTCGAGTAGTATTACCAAGGTCGATGATGGGTTCACCTTGCATCGTCAGCGCTCTTCCACGCCTACGTCCGAGCTGTGGTGCCTGTGGCTCTTGACGACTACCGGCCACCGAGGTCCGCCATCTGCCGCGTGGAGAAGGAACTGAAGCGTCGCGAGTTGAAGATGCAGCGCCAACTTATCGACATGAACCCTCTCCTCGTGTCAGTCCCGTTTCGATCCAGCTCCTTCTCATCATTGACGTGATGTAGCTTCGCTGCTGCGGAAGTCGATTTTACGTCGCCGTTCCGCGCCGATTTGGCTGCGAAGGTTATGCGCTGCAACCAGATGATGTTGGGTAGGCTCATTCGCAGTCTCTGAAGTATTCAAGTCACTTATGGATGGTCCAGATCGACTGAAGGAAGCGCGCAGCGTGATCGGCGTCGACGTTGTGCCGGACATCATCACGCGAGAGTTCAGTGCACGACTATACGCCTACCGCCGACGCAATATCCGTCTTGCGAAGGCCTCGCTGTACACTTGCGCGTCGTCTTTGGCCAGCAAAGCACCACTCCCCAGCGAGACGCCCGCGAAACTCTTCCTTAAAGGTGCGGTAACGCCACTATCCTTCCCTCCGCGCACAACCCTTATCATGATGGTTTGTCGCTAGGGAATATGGGAGACTTCTTACACGATGCAATGTTGATCAGTTCGCACATGTCCCGAACTGAGGAGGGCAAGGAGGCTATCCTGAACGGCGAGTTGACGTACGTACTGTATCCCGTTTCGCTTTCTATGCGCCCTTTTTGACGCTCGAGTTCAGTCGGTACTGGGCATACGTTATGACGATCACGAGTCTCAGTGAACAGTTAATCGTGCGTGTGTCATTTTCATCCTCTAGGCATGACTGACATTTCCGACTGGTTGTGTAGACATTAGAGGAAACATGCCACGAGTTGTTCGGTGATGTAGACTCGACTCTCCTTTAGACATTGCACACTTCCCCGTCTGTCTTTCCGACCTGCGCGCCCAATTGTATCAGTCTACATAGCAGAGCTCCGAGTCTGGGCTTTGCGCGTAATCAATCTGTGTTGCACAATGCACATCATCTATCGCTGACTGTACCACTACTCCGTGTCCGGAGAGATGACATTCGTCTCCTTGCCGTCTACGAGCACCTCCTTCATCGTAATGGCACTAAGACTTCGGATATCGTCCCATGACTCGGGCGAGTGAAACGCGCTGTGCGGCGTAACTACGAACCGTCCCTCCAACCACTTCTCCCTCGCCCGGTACGCCTCGATCAGCGGATGCACTTTCGCATCTGGCCGCGTAATATCGTTATTGTCCTCCTCCGGGAGAACGTCAAGTCCCGCGCCGGCGAGATGGTCGTCGCGCAGGACAGCCAACAGGCCGTCTAGATCTACGATTCCGCCGCGCGCGGTGTTGATGAGAACGCCTTGCTTTGGGGGCATGAGGCGGAGAAGACGCTCGTTGACAAGTTTGCGCGTGTTGTGTGTTAGGGGTGTGTGGATGGAGAGAATGTGTGATTCGCGGAAGAGGGATTCGAGGGATTTGGAGCGTGAGATGCCTAGCGCGCGGTCTACGCCGTTGGGGAGCTGCAAAAAAAAAAAAGGTCGGAAGAGTGTTGAGATGCGCGATTGGGAGTGTGACTTACGTAGGGGTCGTAGAAGAGTACACGCCATCCGAAGGCTTTTGCACGCAGGGCGACGGCCGTGCCAATTCGCCCCAGACCCAGAATTCCAAACGTTCGCGGCGTGGCCACGGGCGGCGGATCGGTCAGTAAGTGTGCAACTGGGAGTGGGGATCCTTGCGGTCGCTGAAC
Organism: Exidia glandulosa HHB12029; assembly: GCA_001632375.1. Classification (NCBI taxonomy): domain Eukaryota; kingdom Fungi; phylum Basidiomycota; class Agaricomycetes; order Auriculariales; family Exidiaceae; genus Exidia; species Exidia glandulosa. The sequence continues at coordinate 183,697 of KV425932.1, forward strand.
GAGAGGCGTGTTGACTGTCGTCCATGGTGCGGGCGGGGTTCCGCGTTGAAGGTCGTGGTGAAGCAGAATCCCGCGCCTGAGAGAGAGCGCCAGAGCCATCGCATGATCCGCTACTTCCATGGTTCCGTAATCTGACAAGTTCATGAGCTGAGAACGCGAGACTAGGACGAGTTCACGTACCAGGGATGTTGCACGCCTTGATGCCGCGCGCTGCCAACGCCACACGATCTAGTCGATCATAACCCACTCCCATACGCACGACAACTTTCAGGTTTGGGAATAGCGCAATGTCTTCTGCGCGTAGGAAGCGTCTGAAGATGAACAGGCCTAGCGTGCGGTTACGAATGTCCTCTGGTACAGCGGATGTGGGCGCCTCGAGGCTGATACGCGCTTGGACGAACGTGTACCCCGTTCCGGCAAGCACTGCATCTTCGACGAGCGTGTCATCGTACATGCCCTCCAGTTCGAGCACGATGGGTGCAGCGATCGACATGGTGTGGGGAAGGTGACGGACCGGCACCCGGACCGGTTAAGCGGTATGAAGGAGAATCGGGTCACGTGCGAGCGCTTATGCGTATTTCAGCCGTCGTCCCTTGGAAGACATATGTGTCTTGTCTCTTGAGTAAACGGTGTTGAGTTAGTGCCGTTGCCGTGCTTTATGAGGGAACTTTGTCTTAATTCTATCTCCGACACCGCCTCTTGACTTCCCGACATGACTCGAATTCGACTTGACCGCATGCCACCATGACCAGTCTGAGCTCCTTCGACATCACTTTTCTTGGTACGGCCTCCGCTCAGCCGTCGTCCACGCGAAACCACTCTGCGCTCGCTTTGCGACTCGGCGGCGAAGTCTGGCTGTTCGACTGCGGCGAGGCGACGCAGCACCAGGTCCAGCGTTCCAAGGACGTGCGCATGGGTCGCATACGCAAGATATTCATCACGCACACCCATGGAGACCATATATTCGGTTTGGCGCCGCTTATGGCGAGCGCTATGAACGGCGCGGGCGGGACGGTTGGCGATGCGGATGATCGTGTCCAGACGAGCGAGGGCGCTGCTGTGCGTGTTCTGGTTCTCACTGGCTCTGCGTTGACTTATAATGCGACGTAGCCGGTGGAAATATACGGACCTCTCGGCACACGGGCGTACATCCGCGCAGCACTATGCTTCACGCATACGCTCCTCGAAGGCCGCTATGTCGTGCACGAACTGCGGTTCCCTACCGATCCATTGACGGACCCCGCGGCGGCTTTGACACCACACGCATGCGAGCTCGTCTCGCACCAACGCGACATCTTGCAAGCCGCAAACGGGACGTGGCCAGACATCTTCCTCTCGCCACTGCTGAGCGTATCCGCTGCACCGATACACCACAGCGTACCCTGCGTCGGCTATGTGGTCTCTGAACTTCCCATCCCAGGGAAGATCGAGCCTTCCCTCTACGCACCGCATATAAACCGCAATAAAGTCGCCCTCGTCAAGAGCGGGATCGCAAAGCCCATGTCGCTCCTCGCAAAACTGCAGGCGGGCGAAACGCTCACTCTTCCGGACGGTGCGGTGCTCGAACCTCCACCGCGCAGACCGGGACGGAAAGTCGTCATCCTAGGCGATACGTACGACCCACGCCCGATCGCGTCACTCGCGCATGGGGCAGACGTGTTGATTCACGAGGCGACGAATGCATATCTTCCTGGCGTCGATCTGGATACGAAGGAATCCGATACGGCGGAAACAGTACAGGCTCGCGCCGTGGGGCACGGACACTCGACGCCGCAGATGGCAGGCGCCTTCGCGAGGGATGTCGGTGCGAGGATGCTCGTGCTGAATCATTTCTCGGCAAGGTATCCCGGCGACGAGAGTGAGCAAAGTAGACGAGTTATGGATGCGATACGCCACTTGGCGGTGTCTGCGTTCGAGAGCGACGAGGTGATCTGCGCAAGAGATTTCATGTCGATTTCTGTTCCGCGGCGCACGTAAACGTAGACAAGAAATACAGTTTCTTCACGTCGAGAGTGGTGTTAAAGGACTAGTCTCGCCTTCCTCACGTTCGTCGCTCCCAGGAGCAGGGGCACCAGTACTTCCCTGGCTCTGCTCCACGACCTCGCCCATTTCAATATCCCCGTCAGTCGCGAGACCTTGCTCCTGCTCCTGTTCATCCTGTTCACCGTCCTCCTTCTCAGGGCCCTGTTCCTCCGGCGCGGAGGACGTCCCGAGCTCGGACATCTGACGCGGCTTGAACGAGCGTGCGGACGGGTTCAGCTTCAACGACGACGGGGCCGGAGTGCCGGGCGCGCTGCTCTCCGCGCCGAGGTCGATCTTCTCGTCGACCTTCGTAGAGTCAGCGGCGCCGGCGGTGTCGCGTTTACGGCGCGGGTCGTCTTCGTCGTCTCCTTCTTCACGCTCGTCGTCAGCTTCGCCTTCGCCCTCTCCATCTTCACCCATCGGCACGTCTGGGAGGTCGCCGTCGTGCTCCTCGTCTGGGTCGTCCTTGCCCATGAGCCGGAGTGTCTGCAGCTCCGAGACGACGACGTCGAATGCGGTCTTGCGCGACGCCATAGCGCGCTGCTCGACTTCGAGTTGCGCTTCAATGCTCGCGATTTCTTCTTCGAGGCCGGCAATGGATCTGGGCATATTGTAAGCACATGGGGTCAAGAAAGAAAGAACGGAGCCGATTGAAGCGTACTGCTCAAGTTCACCGCGTGGAGCCAGTTTGTTAACGCGTTCTGCGATTTGGTCGTATTCGAGTTTACGCTTCCGATGAACCTGCTCGACCTCGAGCTCGTTCTTAAGCTGCACAAGCTCGCCGCGCAACACTTCCTGTTCCTCCTCTGCATCTTCATAAGCCAAAAGCCACATTAAACACCAAAGAAACCGAGACATACCGATTCGTTTACGTTCCGCTTCATAGTGCAAGACCTGGCGTCGCTCTGCGTCGCAGACAAGTGCCCGAGTGGCAAGTTGGGACTGGAAAGCAGCGAGGTCGTCTAGAAGGGACTCCCGCTCCTTCTCGTGCGCGGTGGAGGAGGCGGGTGATTGCGCGACGGCGTGGAATCGTTTGGCGAGTCTGCGCAGAACGCGCTCGTCGTTCATGAGACGTGAATGGATTAAAGCATCTGGAAATCGAGATTTAGAATGTTATTTACTGTACTGTGATTGGAATACCTTCATCTACTGAAGTCATGTCGGGGAACGGCGCCCGTTGTGGTTGAGCCATGAGAGACAGAGCCAAGAGACAAGACGCGGATTGCAGGTCCGCTCCAACCTCTTACCTCTTGACCTCTTGGTTCTCCACGCCAAAATCTATTGCTATTCTAGTCCTGATTTCGCTGTTGTGCAAATTTTTGACAATGGCCAGATTGGGATGAGTGACCTTGGCGCGCGTACACAGCAATGCCCGGGTTGACGTGTCTTTACCTGCTCCTACACTCGAACAACACCGCGAACGACGCATCCTAGTCACCCCAGCCTCTATTACCCTGCCATCATGGGTGCTCTGACTTCACGCGTCTTCGCTGCGCTCTTTGGCACTAAAGAAATACGTATGTTCACGCTGTCTCCGACACTCTAGTAGCGCTGAATGGCCACGGCGTTGCAGGAATAATGATGATAGGACTGGATGCTGCAGGTTCGCGATTATTCTCTGTGAGCGTGACATGACGGAATTGCCATCCTGACGTCCACGCTGACAGGCAAGACGACTATCCTCTACAGTTCGTCGATGCCCATAGACCACTGCCAGTGCTGATTCCTGAACCGTCGAGCAGAGCTGAAGCTCGACAAAGTCGAGACCACCATTCCTACCATCGGCTTTAACATCGAGACTGTGCAGCACCACAATATCGAGTAACGAGTTCACTATATGGGACGTTGGCGGACAGGACAAGATTCGACCCTTGTGGCGTAGCTGTCCGTATACACTTCACTTCACTTCCCCTCCTTCTTATCTTCCTTGTCAGACTTTCACGACAAGCAGGCGTTCATCTTTGTGATCGACTCCAACGACGTCGAGCGGCTCGACGAGGCTGCGCAGGAGCTCGAATGGGCGCTCGCGACGATAGAACAACGTACAGCGTCCGACCGGACGCCCGTACTAGTCCTTGCGAATAAGCAGGACTTGCCGCACGCTGTAGGAGTCGACGAGCTGAAGGATAAGCTGAAGTTGCGCGGTATACGGCAGCCGTGCCATGTGCAGGTGAGTATTAGTCGCACTGCAATGCAAAGCGTTGACGAGCGCCGCACTGCAGGCGACGTGCGCGACTACAGGAGATGGGTTGTACGAAGGGCTTGATTGGCTTGCGAATGCGTTACGGTGATCACGGCGATTCGGACCTGTTTTCACCTTCGTGTTCCTACGTGTCCCGCGTACGTTGCCCTGTTCTCGGAGACAGTACCAAAGCTCACATTGTAGGCCCCGGGCCCTGTACTTACCGTATTGTGTGATATATTGATCGTCAGGGCTTCGTACTGCCTCGCCGGCGCCGAGTAACGTGCGCAACGTGTCCCGGCGTACTTTATCGCCGACTGGCGCGCTCAGCCTTTACATTATCTTGCACTCAACCAACGCCAACGTACCTGCAACCGCTCCAGCCTCTAGCCATGGGTGCTCTGACTTCACGCCTCTCTTCGGCACTCTTCGGCGCCAAAGAAATACGTATGGCCAGGCTGTCTTCGCCGCGCTGTAATTGATGCTGAACAGCCACGGCGCTGCAGGAGTAATGATGGTCGGACTGGATGCTGCAGGTTCGTCGGCGGAACAATCGCTCTAGGCTTACATTCAGTTCCACCACTACCAGGCAAGACGACTATCCTCTACAGTCCGTCCACAATGCCGTGCCGCGTAAAGGCCGCTGCTGAACTCTCGAGCAGAGCTCAAACTTGGCAGGGTCGAGACGACTATACCTACCGTCGGGCACAACATCGAGACTGTGCCCTATAAGAACATTGCGTTCACTATAAGCGACGCTGGCGGGCATCCCAAGATTCGACCCTTGTGGCGCATGTGTTCGTTTCTATCCCTCCTTCTGCATACCCGATCTTATCTCTGATCTCAGACTTCCACGACAAGCACGCGTTTATATTCGTGGTAGACTCTAACGACGTCGAGCGGCTCGACGAGGCTGCGCAAGAGGTCAAATACGTGCTCTCAGTGATGGAAGAACGCGCGGAACACAGGCCCTTATTGGTCCTTGCGAATAAGCAGGACTTACCACGCGCTGTTGGGGTGGAAGAGATGAAGGATAAGCTGAAGTTGCGCGGTATACGGCACCCGTGCCATGTACAGGTGAGTATTCGTTGTGCGGTGATGTGGATGCGCGCTGATGAGCGGTACAGACGACGTGCGCTACTACAGGAGATGGGTTGTACGAAGGGCTTGACTGGCTTGCGAATGCGCTCCGGTGATTACAGCAACTCGAACATGGCTCGTCTTTCTGCGTATAACGGTATTCTCACATGCACGTTGCCCTCTTCGTGGAGACAGGACCCATATTGCAATTGTAAGCCCTGTACTTACCGCCTTGTATAACATATCAAACGCCCAGAGTCTCGTAGTAGTGCCCTCTCACTGCCTCCCCGGCGCCGAGCAACGTGTACGCAACGTGTTCAGGCGCTGTGCTAGAATCGCCGGCTGCCGCGCTGAGGTATATATCGAGCCTCGCTTGCTCGGTTCATACATGGGCGGGTTCTCCTCTCGCTTGTCAAGGTGGTACGCCGGCGTCTCAACGAAAGAAACGCGTGCGTTGGTGTGTGGCTTATACAATCGCAACCTTTACAAGCACTGTCTCACTCGCAGGTGTGATCATATGTGGACTCGACGCAGCAGGTGAGCGTATGCGCCGCGTTGTGTTGTCCCGAAGTCCCTTGGGCTGACATATGAGTCGCCGACTCGGAAAGGGAAGACCACCATCCTCTATAGTACGCCGACTCATCATTCGCTGCACCCTAATTATATGGCCGCATTGCCCACACTCATGCGTAGAGCTAAAAGAAGGCACAGTGGTCGAGACAATCTCGACTGTTGGGGTCAACCTCGAGAAATTTCGATTCAAGAAGGTTACACTGGCGGTGTTGGACATCGGGGGACAGGAGGCTAACCGTCCGCTCTGGCGTTGTTGTATGTACCTATGTATTTCCCCCTTGTTGCTCATTCTTTTCCATCTGATCCGTTCTTTGCGCAGACATGGGATCTATGCGAGGAGTTATCGTCGTAGTGGACTCGAAGGACGCTGAGCGAGTGGACGAGGCGGCAGAAACGCTGCATCACTTCGTCCTCAGCTACCTTCGTAATCCGGGGACAGAGGCGTTGCTTGTTCTTGCGAACAAGCAAGACCTTTGTGGTGCGGTAGATACAGAAACTCTTATCGAAAGGCTCGGTCTCCGCTCGTTACAGCGACCATGGCATATCCACGTTCGTCCCTGCTTTGCTTTGGACATATTAGTTGACGTAACTGATATATAAATGTTAGGCAACTTGCGCGACAACTGGGGAAGGGCTGTCAGAAGGGTTGAGCTGGCTTACCGATAAGCTTTCTCGATGACGATTCCGATACAGTAGCTGCACATTGGGGTTCGAAGGGCGTAGATTGTTATGATTACAGTAAAAACGGAGGAACTCAAAGAGCTCTGAAAGTTTCGATTGGAGGCAGCGGACCTAGAGCGGAGAAAACGCGAAACGCGCTTTCGGCCCGGACCGAGACGCGTCTTCTTTTCCTGTCACGTACCTGCTTTAAAGCGGGGACAGACCCGTAACGCCGTCGCAACTACCGCCACCTCTACGATGGCCGACAAGCTCGCCAACGAGACCCTCGCAGCTATCCTGGCGTATCATCTTGCCGTTCCCGACGCAGAATTCGCGTGCAGCGGTGCGCGCAAGTCGCCGTTCGCCAGCAACACCCGCTTCTCAGCGTCACACCTGCTTCTCGTGAACAAGCGCTGGCTATGCGTAGCTACTCCTCTGCTCTACGAGACAGTCGTCATCCGCACGAACGCCCAGGCACGCGTACTCGCCGCCGCGCTGAAGCGCGATCCTGGGCTCAGCCGCTTCATCCGGAAACTACGCTTCGAAGGAGGGTACTGCAATTTTGCAGCCAAGATCGTCCAGGCAGCTCCAAACGTCACGGACTTCGCTATCGCGCTGGACTTCTGGCCGGAGGACAACGTGGTGCCGCTATGCGATGTCCTCTCCAAGTCTATCAAGCCGCAGCGCCTCATCATTGCCTGCTTCGACTTTTACAAGCCGAACAAGAACCATTCAGCCATGGAAATGGTGCTTGCGCAGTGTATCCAGGATTGGACCTGTATGGTGAGCGTCTTTCCAGTCTCTCCTTTAGCCTCTGAACAACCGTCTTGTCGGATTTAGCACACCGTTGCTCTTGCAGGGAAAATCCTCGAGCGGCAGGGTGTTCTTTGGGACGCCCTCACCACAGCGCTGCACGTCCAGACTATCGAGTTGTCGCCGACAGACTACCCAGTGAGGGCGAAGATCTTGTCGGCCCTCGCGGAGCAGTCCTCTGCTAAAACCATCCGTGTGGGATGGTCAAAGGCGAGTTACCGTCACACCGGGTTGTATATGTTTCGCTCAGTGGAGGACGACTTATCCCACGAGGCCAACGCGAAAGTGCAGTGGGCGCAGCCTCCACAGTTGACCGCTCTGCCGTCCTCAGAGGACATCCCGCCATCGCGCGACGCGTCGTGGACACCCATGCGCACTGCATCCGCGGCCCTTCGCTCTACGATATGGACGAAGATTTTCTTGCACCTCCTCGAGTTTCAGCGAATGGCGGAGAAAGTTTCGTGGGAGGAGAGAGGGTACAACGCGGACTTGTTTCGTGACTCGCAGGTCAAGTGCATGCTCGTGTGTAAGGAATGGATGGTATGTCGGCTGACTCGGCTCTCTAAAAAATCTGACCAATTGTCAACTGACGGCAACAGGATACCATGCTTCCCCTTGCCAGCCGTGATGTTACTCTCCGCTCAGCTGGTGCACTCGTAGCATTTCAGCGCGCGCTCGCCAAGAACAGTATCGCGCCTCATGTTCGGAGCTTGCAGCTCAGCTCGATCGGCAGTGACAGGCCCCCCGAGGATGTCCGGCCAGAGCTCATTGACATCATCTCTCAGCTGCACCACCTGCACGGTTATAGGGATGGTGTGTTCTTTGGCTTGGACTCGTCCGAGCTAGCCATACTCGCGCATACAGCTGGAACTAGCCTGGCATCGCTCGAAGTGACCCTACATAAAACCCCTTCCTACCAATTCCCTGCGTTTCCCGCCTTGCGCAAGCTGCGCGTCTCTATGCCACTAGCGAACAGTCCCGGAGCATTTGAAACCTCCTCTCCCGATTCAGACCTCCTCCCCGCACTCGAGGAACTCGAACTCTACAGCATGGCACCAGGATCACCATTTATCGATTTTCTGGCCACACTCAGGTGAGCAACATCCACACGTTTTCTAGTTCAAAACATAAATTCACCGCGCTTTTCCTATCATAGCTTACCCTTACTCCGTACGTTCGTAATCGGCAGAGGGGTTGCCGACGATCTCCGCCTCCGTCCGTTTTATACGGCTCATGGCGCAAGTCTTACCTCGTGGCGCCGCGAATACGTCACCGAGAAGTCGCTACACGACGTGCTCACGCTCTGCCCCAACATTCGTATACTGAGACTCTCATCCGGTGGCGTCAGTCTCTCTTCCCTGACTCGTTCTCCCTGTCGTAAATCGACTGACCCTCGGTGTAGAAGATCCCGACTCCGGATATGTTCGCTCTCGAAGTACCCCAGACCGCTCTGGAGGAGATCTGGTTCCCACAGATCGACTGCATGTGCGTGATCGTTCCGCTGACTCGATCGCATTCTGCTCACTTCTTTTTGCAGCAAGAATAACCATTATGACAAGAAGGCGGAGATGGACCAATGGTATGCGCTCGCGGATGCCTTGGATAAGACAACGTACCCGAGTCTCAAGATGGTCGTCATCCCATGGTTTGACTTATGGCCTGCCACGCCGTAAGCCTTCATTGTTGCGAAGCTCGATCTCTGCTGACTATTTCACGATGCAGACATGAACTTGGTCGCAGTCCCATGCCGGCATTCTCAAAGTATCTTGCCGATCGCGGTATCCAGCTCGTCGACTGTGAGAAGGTCGCATGGAAGCCGCGTCTAAGAGCGAGGGGTGGACCTTTGTAGTTGTGTCGAAATGACGGAAGACTTGTTCATACACGCTGAGACGGTATACATGTCGGACCCACACCATCTGTTGAGCTTACCCGCGAACGGTGTCCTGCCGTTTGGGCTTGACGCTGGTGGTCAAAGCTACTTCCACATACTTCCTCAGGCATGTTCCTACCAGATTCTGTGCAGTCTTCCGAATGGTAGCCAGCTCCAGCTCGCTCGCATCGTCCTCCAGCGGGATCGCCCACACAATACGCTCGAGCAACGGAAACCTCCGTCCTACATGATCGAAGACGGCGCGCCACGGGACAAAGTTCCAATGTCCCATGCGATGAAGTCCTATTTCAAACCGCAGCTCGACCGCTGGACAAGTTGAAGGCAGCGAGGAGATGTAGTGTGACATCAGCAGTGGTATATTGCGTGGCGTCGGAGCATAGTCCCACGATATCCACTTCGGTTTCCGCGTAATGTAGCCAGATAGCGTGAACACGCGTAGGGACGTCAGGGTCGAAAGACCGCCCATCGCGCACAGGGTTGCTTGTCATATTTCAGTCTCTGCACGTCGTGCGGCGCTCATACACTCACCAATCCCAGCATCTTTATGATCGAACTCCCCTCCCGGAATATCCACAGACAACGAGTCGACGCTCTGACCAGCGTACTGAACGAATGTTGCGACGCCCGCCACGTCGACCGTCCCCATGCAGTGAAGCGACAAGTTCCGTAGTTGCAACGCTCCGGGTCGGGGGCATAGCCGCGAAAGAACAGGCTGAATCTGGAGCGGCGCGCCCCAAACCAGATCCAATTCCCTTAGGGCACTCGGTACGGGCAGCGCCCCAGGTACAGTTCCAGGGACATCCCAGTCGACGCATTCTCGCGGCGGGGAGAGTGTCAGAGACTGTAAGCGCCTACAGTGCGAGATGCCTTCGACTAGTTCCCGGGCGGTGTCATAGCTCGACCAGGTGATCGTCAGGGTTATGATATTCGCCGGAATGATCTGCGGGCAGAAGACCGGTCTATCCACCGGTGCGTACTTTTTGAGGAAGTTGACCCCGTCGAACTCGAGGCTGAGCAGGTTGCTGAGCCGATATAGAGACGACCAAAGTATGCCGAGCTTCGTAAGTTCTCCTTTGGCCGCGCCTTGGTAGCTCACGGATAGGTGGAGGACAGAGGTATTGAACGTGCACAGCGGGTGCGAGACGATGTCGACGAATTGCGAGGGGGAGCGGAACTTGTAACCAATTCGAAGGCGACCAAAGCCCCAGTATCGCGCGCGAGGCAGCCATGCCTTACACACAGAGGCGCATGCGTGGATTACAGGCGCGGGACGAGACGCCGTACGCCGTCGTCCTTTCTCGAGGGCGGGGTCTTGGGCCAGGTCGTCAGACCACACAATGTCGAGAATCACATCCCATAGCTCGGAGGGCAGACGAGCAGACATCGTGGTGAGCGAAGAAGAAGTGTGCAGTCGTTTGCTCCGGTGTCGGCATTTTTATATCTTGCCACGCACAGCCTTGGTTGCAGCGCTCATGAGTAGAGAAGGATACCTAGCAGGCGGAGACCTTAGGGAGGTGATTATGAGAAGTCTTTGGGAGTCTATCGAGAGGGATGAAAGTCAAGAGGCGAGGCGGAGTCTGCGATGGCTCGTGACGCTTTCTTCCTACTTCCCTCTCGTCGCGGGTGCGCACGCAGTATCGCTCCTACAGTGGCCACGAACAGTCAAATCACAGTCGAGCAGAACGTTTCTGCTGTTACATGGTAACACCCTGCATTCCAATGGGAAAAGTCATCACGCCTGCCGATGAACGACACAAGGGCGTGGCCACGGTGGCCCTAAACCTCGAATTGTCCAACTGCCCCAGTAGCCAGGTCTTCCTCTCGCTAAGATAGTGGCATACCCAGCCTGTTTCGTCACTTGTCGTTACAACTCTATCGCCTGCAAACCTGCCCTCGGGATACCACTGCAGACTCGCCTACTTCCCTGCTGCTCTCAATCCTTGGACAGCACATCCCGTGACTCGATCATCATCTTGCAACTCCGGTGCCTATGTGTTTCCGACTTCCGTGCCCGAGCTACCCCTATCGCGCGTCTTGGCTCTTGCTCCCACCATGCATCTCGTTCACGACGACGTCCTCATCCGGCACAGGCTCGGCATGCTCTCACTGCACGCAGAGGACCCCGCTACAGGCGCCGGCACCATCAAGCACGCTGGTGCTTCGCAGCGAGGCCAGGTGTATGGGCCCCTTACCAAGGAGGACGACGCGACGTTGAAGCAGCGATGCCTCCGACAAGGTGAGCGCGCGCGAGCCCTGCGTAGACTACCTCTGACTCATCTGTCTTCCAGTCGAGTTCTGGTTCAGCGATAGTAACCTGGTGAGCGGCGGCGCCACGTTTACTCCTTTCCAACGCTCACCGAAGCTCTGCAGCCCTACGACGAGTTCCTCTGGGAACTGCACGCTGCGTCAGACGACCACTGGGTGTCTCTCGACACGATTCTCCGCTTCAAGCGGATGCGCAAGTTCGAGCGCTGGAACGACTGGATCGCCGACGTACTTCGCTCGTCGGGAAGCCTGGAGGTGAACGACACCGGCGAGATGATACGGCGTGTCGAGCCGGTCGTCGACCGTGGCGAGGAGCAGTGGAACCGCACTGCTTTCATCGTACGTCTAGTGCATCTGTTCTCCTTTTATCTATCTAATCGACACGACGCAGGGTGGCTTTGGGAAGGAGACGTGGGTTGGCGCGCTTCAGGCTCCCCTCGAAGATTTCTTCGACCAGTTCGGCCCCGTGAATGCCGTACGCTTGCGTCGCTACGAGGACGCGCCATGGGCGAAGGACAAGTGGCCTTTCCCGCACGAGTTCAAGGTTCGCCCCGCGCCGTCGTCATGTAACGCATACGCTGACGCTTTCGCGCAGGGATCTGTTTGGGTTGAATTTCCCTCCGCCGCTGCGATGCACAAGTTCGTGGCGACGGAGCCCAAGCCCAGGTGGAATGAGAAGGAGCTCGTCATCTCGACCAAGGAGGCGTACTTCGCCAAGAAACTGGCGGACACGCCCAACTTCAGGATGACCACACTCGACAAGATGCGCAAGCGCAATGCGACAGACCGCTTTATCGCTTCCTTCTACGCTCTTAACACCGACAGCAAGTCGGATAAGCCGAACAACCCTGCGCAACAGCCGCAGAAGCGCGAGGTTCACATCGCCTTCATGGGCCAGGAGCTCCGCGCGTGGCGACTCGGCGAGGGCGCAGACCTCCCTGAAGGTGCTCCAAAGCCAAGCCCCGACGAGTGGGAGTTCGTGAGGAAGACGGACATGCAGCATGTCAAGGGGGCGACGCTGCTTGTCACGGCCAAGGAAACTAAGCGCGGCGACGGCAACGTCTTCAACGCTACTCGGGTACGTCTCGCACATATCCTCCTCTTGCACTGTCGCTCACTGACACTGTGCTCCTATAGGATTGCCTCGCGCGCCTTAAAATCGTTCCCCTCCCGCTTCCATCCATCACGCGCGAGACAACGGACGAGACCACACGCACCGCGGTCTTCTGCTTCCAAACGCCCGTCCCCGATGACACGCTCGCCCGCATCCGCGCGGAGGTGCACAAGATGTACGACTGCCAGCTCGAATGGACGCGATACGGCTCCAAGGAGGAGCGCGAGCTGCAGCTTGAGCGCGCAAACGCGATGGCACGCGGCGCGCTTGGCGGGTACAAGGAGACGAACGTCGACGCCGCGGCGAAGAGCAAGCCGGCGAAGAAGGCCAAGAAGCCTGTGCACCCTACCACGCGCGAGAAGAAGAAGGGGCCAACAAAGGTCCAGCACCAGATCGAGAAGATGCTCGCCAACTTGTGCAAGTTGCAAGAGAAGATGACGGGCCGTCCCGTTACGAAGGAGGATATGCTCAGCTGGACGCTGGAGCGAGGTAGCGTCTCAGCGGAGGGCAAGCGCAAGCGCCCCGACGAGGACTCCGAGGACTCCGAGGAGGAGGTCGAGGCGCTGATGCAGGCCTCACCATCGAAGCGCGCCAGAGTAGCAGGATCCTCTGATTCGTGAATACTTCGTAGAATGTCGCAGTTGCTCTACCTGTCTTGTGATGTACAAATAGAATACACAGTCTCCTCGTACACTACTCTGCCACAGCTGCTTCTGCCTCGTCTTCTTCCCCTTTCTTTGCCTTCAGCACGCGTATCTCGTGCTCGATCTTATCTAGTGCGCGCTTCGCTTCGACGAGCTGGCCCGCGGCCTCGAACAGCGTCTCGAGGTTGGCGAGCGTATCTCGGGTGGGCATGACAAGCTTTGTGAAGTTGATGCCCAGCTCGACGAGCGCGGCCTGTATCTTGGTCGCGTTCGTACTCTTCGGCTGCGGTATCCGACTGGAACGTAGGAACACGGGGTGGTGCGCGGCCTTGGTCGTCGGGACGGTAAGCGAGCCGCCGTCGGTGCGGATGATGCAGTGCTTCTCGTCGTCGACGGCGACAGCGTGTCGCGCCATGTTGATCTTCTTCGCCACCGGCGGCGTCCCGCTCGGGCTGTCCAGGTCCGCCGCCTCGCTCTTGCGCTTGCGCTTGTTACTTGCGGACGGCGCACCACCGGACTGCGCGGGCAGGGCGCCGAGCGCGGTGAACGGCTCGTCGTCGACCGGGAGGTTCGGCAGGCCAGAGTCGATGCCTGCGAGGTTGCGAAGGAGGTCCTCTCGCTCGCGCGCGAAGCGGCGCTCGGTCTGCTCCAACCGCTTGCAAAGCAGGAATAGCATTTCCTCTTCCGCGATCTGCTCCGGGGTGCGCGCGAGCAGGCCAGCAACGTAGTTCTTGCGCGTAAGCTCGCGGTCGCGATCGTACGAGTACGCCTGGACGAGCTCCTGGCGCGTCGCCTCGGAGATATCGCCCAGCTCAGACGCGGGACGATGGCGCAAGAGCTTTCGACATATGCCGTAGTAGCGATGCTTAAGATCCTCGATGGTGCGCGTGACGCCGTTCAAGAACTCGTAGCGGTCGTGGATAACGTAGAAGCGGGCGTCATACTCCTTGACGAGCTTCATGAGGTAGTCTGTCTCCTCCCTCGTCCATTCGCCGTGGTCCAACCCTTCGGGAGCGTAAGCGGCAAGATTGTTGGACGATAGTGGGTCCCACCTTGAATCCACTCTGCATATTCCTGGTCTGTATACTCCAGCACCGTACTAGGCCTGCTGAACTTGGCGAAAGGGTACTCCTTGGGCTCTTCACGCTTGCCCGAGACCTTCTCCCAATGCTGCAGTGCGAAACCGTCGTCACGAGTCGGATGCTTGAATTCACGTAATTCCCAGCGAACTCTCGCTTTACCCATAGCAGGGCGAGCCTTAAAACGCGGTCTGGCGAGCGCAGGCACAAGACTAGGAGCAGCGTCGCCGATGAGGGAGAAGAGCTCGCGTGAGACGCCTTCTGGCTTGCGCGCGCCGCCTGGGAATTTCTTGGATGGCGCTGGCGTTGCAGACGTCGATGCTGCCGGTAGTGACAGAGCATCACGGATGTCGGACGCGCTGGCGGCCATGGTGATGGTAAGAGGTCAAGGTGTAGTAGCTGAGTCCGAACCGCGTAACGCGCCTCTTGTCCTCTGACCGTCAGCATGAATATTCGACAAGCGACTGTAAGCTCTGATCATCATGTCAGAACGTCGTTGACGTAGCCCGTAGCCCTCAGATCTCATGGGAATGCAGGCCTGTAATCTGCAAAACCTTCCCGGTACGTGTTCTCTCGATTTGTGGACGCTTGCTGAAGTTCTAAACTGCAGAAAACTACACAATGAGATATTGCGCGTCCTCGAGCATCACAGATAGATTCATCAGGCTAATATCTGGCAGACATATATCATATGTTGTCATGGCCGGCAGTCTCATACGTCGCTGAGGACAACAATGGGCGGATTGTTGGTTACATCCTGGCCAAAATGCAGGTCTCCAGTTCACACCGTTGCGTGTAATAACTGCTGTCATGTAGGGACGATGACAGTGACGAACCTCGTGGCGAGCCGCATGGGCATGTCACATCCATATCCGTCTTGCGACCATACCGTCGTCTAGGTCTGGCGAAACGCCTAATGATCCAATCTCGTACGTTGCATCCTCCGCGCACCTTATCCTTCCTGTCATAACGCGTTGTGTATCACAGAACAGGCAATGGCGGATGTCTACCGAGCCTCGTACGTCTCCCTACATGTGCGGAAAAGCAACCGCGCCGCCATAGGGCTGTACCGTGACACCCTTGGCTTCGGGGTGCATGAGGTGGAGAAGGGATATTGTACGTGGCTGAATTGTAGACAGTTATTGATAGCTCATTCGCCATTGCAGACGCGGACGGCGAGGACGCACTCGCGATGCGATTGTACTTGCAACCTTCTGTCTAAATTTCGACATTGACATTCGCTGTGCACCATGCATCGCCCTCTCCCATTCCTAGCATGTACAAGGCATGACTGCTGTCCCGCAACACTGGCCAAAATCGATGCTCCTTTCTGGAAGACACTCAATTCCCGCTTCGCTCGCTTCGTCACTACTCAGAGGATGGGCCACCCGGCTCCTACTTCAAATTGTATCTGGATATATCTTGACTCTGTCTCGGTGCCAGAACGTGCACTCGACACAGCCTGGTAGACGACGACTCGCGCCGTACGATGCAGTACACAACTTGCCGTCTCCCGCCACGGCGACGGTCAGTGAATCCCAGCGGTCACCCGAATTGCTAGAGAGTGGACGCGGAGGTCGCGGGTTTGGTGGACCGCGATGCAGGGCATACGTATCATCGTAGCAGAGAAATTCAGCCCGCCAAGACTCAAAGGCATGCGCTTCTAGCAACTGACAGCTGTCGATGCTACTATCTGAGCACTCTCACACCGGAGGAATCAGTTCGCACCGCCGGTCGCTGATAGAATACATATCGTATTACTGCGAAAACGTGCATTGGAGTACAACTCGCGTATCTAGACGAGGACATTCGGTTCTATGACCATTTCAAGCGTCAACGGGTTCTGCTGCTCTGGCGCGCTTCGACGGCGAGGCGGACAGCCCCTCCTCCTCCTCCTCCTCTTCCTCCTCGACGCGCTTGCGCTTCCCCTCCGCCTTCGTCATCTCGAGAGAGACAAACGGGATCATCCCGTTCTTGGCCTTCTTAGGCGAGGTCTGCGTCACACCATGCTCCATCGACTCGTTCTCGTCGCGCTTGCGCTTGAGGTTGCTGGGCCCAGCGACAGGTTGTGCCGGATACGCCCCCGAGCTCGGCATCTGCTCCTTGGCCGCCTGTTGACCCATCACCTTCTCCTGCAACCCGCGCCACTGCGCGAGCGTCTTCTCAATCTGGTCATCGAACGTCGTCGGGCCCTTGTTCATGCGCGCAGCAGAGCGCAGCATCTTCTTCAGCTTCTTCGCCTGCTTGCCCCTCGCCTTCTTGGAGTCGACGGTCGTGTCGGGGTACCCGCCGAGCTCGCCGCGGGCCGTGGCGTTCGCGCGAGCGTACTGCAGTATGTGCTCTGCTTCGAAGCCGAGTCGCGTCCACTCGAGTTTGCGATTGTACGTCGTCGTCACCCTCGCGCGGATGCGAGCGAACGTTTCGTCGGAAACGGGCCGCTCGAAGCAGAACACTGCGCTGCCAGTGGTCTGGCGCACGATGGAGGGAAGCGGACGGATCCTCAGGCGTGCGATGTGGTCCTGTTGGAGCAAAGTGAGCGACAATGGAACTAGGAGTATATAGTGCATAGTACGAGACTTACGCGAGTCGCCTTGAAGATGTTGCCGTCGCAGCGCGAGGGGTGCTCGACCGTGACGAGCAGCGTCGCACCCTTGATATGTTGAACGTCCTTCCTCTTCACGAACTGCCACTCGTCAGGGTTGAGCTTCGGAGCACCGTCCGGCAAGTCGACGCCCTCGCCAAGTCGCCACGTACGGAGCCTCTGGCCCATGAACAGAATGCGCAGCTCGCGCTTCTGGGGCTCTTTCGCGGGATCCTTTGGCGTTCCGTCGGCGTTGAATGCGTAAAAGGAGGTGAAGCAACGGTCGGTCGCGTTGCATCTGCGCATCTTGTCGAGCGTGGACTTCGGGAAGCCGCGCTTGGCCCATTTATCTGCGTAGTACATCTCCTTGGTCGAGATGGCGAGCTCCTTCTCCTTCCACATGGGCTTGGGCTCCATCGCCACGAACTTCTTCATGTCACCGGCAGAAGGAAATTCAACCCAGACAGATCCCTGCGCGAAAGTGTCAGCGTATGGGTTACATGACGACGGCGCGAGGCGAACCTTGAACTCGTGGAGACGAGGAGACTTGGTCTTGGCCCACGGCGCGTCTTCGTAGCGGCGCATGCGCACAGCGAGGACGGGGCCAAACGGTTCGATGAACGCTTCAATGTCGGCCTGCAGCGTCCCACTCTCAAAGCCGCCCTACGCCGTCAAAGTTAGAAAGGGGACAGGGGAGCAAACACGTTGGACGAACGATGAAAGCAGTGCGGTTCCACTGCTCCTCGCCACGATCCACGACCGGCTCGATGCGACGTATCTGCCTGCCGGTGTCGTTCACCTCCACGGCTTTCGACGACCGGAGTACGTCGGCGAGCCAGTCGCGCCCGTATCTCTCGAACTTGTGCATGCGTTTGAACCGTGCAACGGTGTCGAGCAACACCCAATGCGCGTCTGACGCAGCGTGCAGTTTCCACAGAAACTCGTCGTAGGGCTACAGAGCATCGGTGAGCGCTGGAAAGGAGTAAACGTGACTACGTCGCTCACTAGATTGCTGTCGCTGAACCAGAATTCGATTGGAGGATAGCTGGGTCAGAGGTAGTCTATGCTGGGCTCGAGCGCGCTCACCTTGTCGCAGGCATTGCTGCCTCAACCTCGCGTCGTCCTCCTCGGTCGGGGGTCCATGCACCTGGCCTTGCTGCGAAGCACCAGCGTGCTTGACGGTGCCGGCGCCCGTAGCGGCGTCCTGTGCGGGTGCTTTGACGATGTCGGGGGTGTGCTGCATAGGAATGTCGTCGTGTACGAGATGCATGGTGGGCGCAAGAGCCAAGACGCACGACAGGGGTAGGTCGGCCCGGGACGCAGAGTTAAACTAGTACGAAAGGCCCCGGAGGTGCAAGCTGATCGAGTACGAGTTATGCATCCAAAGAACTGAGAGCAGCAAAGAAGTACTAGTAGGCGCAATCTGCCATGGGCTCCAAAGCCGCGATGACAACCGGGCAACAATCGTGGCACGCCACTCCTTGAGCCAGCAGACTAGCAAATTCCTGGACCAGGGCACCATTTAATATCGTGGATACTTCGAGTCTGAGCAAAACGCGCGTAGGCGAGACGAACTGTCCCAGCGAAAGTTCGCACACGACGCAGGGCGCTATCATGATAGAAGGAAGTTCTGTCTGGAATAGAGACTCTGGCCTGTGCCCGGCACTGCAGAGGAGAAGTTGGCCGCGCACTGGTGGAAGTGGGAAGGAACCGTCGCGACCCATCGCAGACTCCGCCGCACACGGCTTGCCTCACGCCAGTTAGACTCTTCATAACACTATCCTTGTACTATCGCAGGTAACTATCTCGTTCCATTTTTTACTCCTGCACCCTGTAACCGATGCTATGCTCTCCCAGATCTATAAAATGCCGGCACCGGACCAGTCCAGCCACAACTCTTCTTCGCCCACAATGCTTCACCATTTTCCGTCCGAGCTATGGGACGCCATCCTCGATCTCGTCTGGTCAGCAGATCTTGCTGCAGATCCCGCTCTCGAGAAAGGACAAAGGCGCGACGCATCTTGCCCTGCCCCCGCTATCCATGCCTGCGCGGCGGTGTGCAAGGCATGGCTACCGCGCGCACGACACTGCAGCTTCAGTCGCCTTCGAATCGGCGACGGCCTCCGCTCTCCTTTGCTCTTCGGCGACGTCGTCTCGCACCCGCTGTGCACCTTCCGTTCTTCTGTCTTATACCTCGTTCTACGCGGCGAAGACCTAGACGAGGAATGCAGCGACCTCAGCCACGTATGGCCGTACACGTATCTGCTCCAGACACTTTTCAGCCTCGAGTTTGAACGTGTTAACCTCCGCACCGCGTCCACACCAGTGGATAGACCGATATTCAGCGCGCAGGCTATTCCGTCCGGTATCACGACCCTGGACATCTATTCCACATCTTACGACACATTCCTCCAATTAGCGGAATGCATTTCGCATTGCCAACGCTTGCAGTGCCTGTTCCTCTCGTCCTTGGAGTGCGATGATTGGGATGTCTCTGAAGTCCTGGCTAGGCAGTTACCTGTCCCGCGCACCTTGCAGGAGTTCCATCTACATTGGCACGAGCCAGCCCTACAGCCTCTTCTCAACTGGCTATGTCCCCATCCCGGAGCACTAGAACTGCGAACCTTATTGCTCCGATGCGTGGGGTACAATAGCAACGTTTTATACGCTTCGACCTTCGTGCAGAACGCCGGCCGCAGCATCGAGACGCTGCTGGTAGAGATTCCTGCAGGGGACTACCCGCCGAGGGATGAAGGGATCGGTGAGTGCAGCTGCTTGTTATCATGCGCAGATATTGACCTCGAGCAGCAAAGTTCTGCGAGCAAGGCGGCCTTTCAACTCTTACGTCCTTGCGCGTTCTTACGATCTGTGGTCAACTTTCGGGAGAAACGTGGATATCGGGGATTGACGGTACACCACGAGACATACCGCTTTGGACGTCGCGCTACATCAACTCGCTCCCTCCGGCTTGTCCAGTGAGCGAGTGTCGGTTCAAGATACAGTTCCATCTTTTGGAGCATTGGAACGTGTTCGCATGGCAGGAAGCCTTGGAGGCAATCGGAAGGAGGTTTCCGCTGCTCAACCGCGTCGTTTGGACGCTCACGCTGGGAGATAGTCCGAGTGACTGCGACGTGGATGGGATTCGAGGGCGCGCGCGTGAACTAGTAGCCATGGCTATCAAGAAGTCCGTTGATGTTCTATTCACTGTCGAGCTAGCGTACATAGAGCGTATTTAAACACTGTAGATGCCAGATCGGTCAAAGAACACGACTTCGGCAGTGAACATTCTGCGCCTTTCCCTGGGCGCTGGTGGTTGCAACCAGAGCAAGTCGGCCGAAGAAGAAGCCTGGTACTTTTGCAGCGATGAACAACGATGTCGATGCGACTTTTGTGCCGAACGCCGGCTGTATCTTCGACACGCTGTCGGTATGGACGTTCACTCTGGGACATAACCCCAGTAAACTAGAGGTGGATGTACTGTAATTCAAGGGAGCGTCCGCGAACCAGTAGTGACGTCTATCAAGGTGTCCATTGAGCCGTCCTGGAGAGTGTTACGGTATGTAGCTAGTAGGATAGTAGGATTGGATCCACTGTTTGGCGCATCTCGAGGAGGAAACCTGGGCGCCTTTCCTCGGCGCCTGGGATTACAACGAGAGCAGTCAAATTGCCGTCGAAGAAGCCCTGGAATGTCGGACAGCGGAGCGATGCGCATCGATGTCCTCCCGATAGCCTACTGTCTGCCTGATGATAATGCAGAGTCCCGAGCCTGGGTAATTTCATCTCCCTCGAGGAATCAGATGTTGACGTGTGCGCATGGACCGACGACGACAATAAGCCTTTGCGCGACGGAATGAATTGGAACGGACGGGCGGTACTGTGGCTGCATGGAATGATATCGGACGTGACTCAATGTCGGTACGAGAAGAGCATAGCTATAGAACAAAGAGGGCTGAGAGTAGAACGCCCGTGCATGAACTGTGCGAAAAATACCGGCAACGCCCTGTAGCTGCACCGCTGCTCATGCGTGCAGACCGGACGAGTTGTGGACAAGGCAATGACCAGGGTCGCAGGGTCGTCGGTGGTAGGAAATTTGCGGGAGTTCAAGGGACCAGAGACGTCGGCGCTCGGGGCACCGGTACGACATCCGATCCCGCGTCGCTCCTGATCATGATTCTCCCACGCAATGCACGCCCCTACGCCCAGGACGCCGTTCCAGTCATATGCTGCAAGCTCTTGTTCTCTGTCGGCGGACCACGTGCGCGCTTCGGCCGGCAAGCGGGAGAAGGAAGGAGGACGCGATGGGTGTGTACGCTCGTTTGCGCCGGCTGCAGTCACGACGTGTGCCCTGTTGTCGTCTGTCGACAGCGCTCTTAGCCACAGTGACGTGCACGCAAAGACGGATAAACTCGAGTTCAATTTCGAAAGGACAGAGGGGTGGGGGAGCACAGCTATGGAGCAGGAGAACTAAACCGACAAAGCAAAAAGCGACAGCGAGCCGGGACGTGGGGATCTCTCTTCCTACCCTACCTACGGTTACAGTATATATTCGTGAGCGTGAGGGAGACATTTTTGTTCGTAAAGAAGAATGAGGCGACAGGAGAAGACGCAGGACGGAGGCAGCGGACAGGCACAGAGCAGGACAGCATGGACAGGAGGGACGAAACAATGTAGAAGATGTGGCGACGGCGACGAGAGCTGCTTTGCTTTGTACAGGAACGAAGTTGCGCGCGAGGCTGCGCAAGAGGTGGTTCG
>KV425933.1:22444-44955 GCA_001632375.1 Exidia glandulosa HHB12029
CCGCTCGACGCCGCGTCGAGCGCCCGACCTGTAAGACACAGCCGAAGCTGATCAAGCCTGGTCCTCCCAATGGCCTCCAGTAGAGGTCGTACATGCACCATTAACAGGCACGGTAATTAATCACAGCTGTTGAAATGGCCCACATATACTTGAGTACAGCCCGTGGAGTGATCTATATGGTCTTTTGTAAACCCAGCTATAGGGTGCACTGTACTTCGGATTTTTGGCTATAGTTAATCACAGTCTCTAGCCGACTAATGACAGTCACTCAGTACGTTCTGTCCTTACTCCACTAGTATTACCTCTTACCTTTGCTCCTCCATCGAGGGTCCAAACGATTTTCGGTCACTACTTCGGTATCCACCTGCGTAATTAATTAAAGTGCGATTGCGTGAGTGGGACTCAGCGCCATGGACATTAAGCTTTTGAACGGTCAATACTCAATGTTCATGCCTATGATTAACCATAGGCCTGTCTTCTTCTGTGCGCACAAGTAGTGGCAAGATCGTTGCATTAATCCGGCAGATACCTCTGGGCTCCGTAATTAATCACTGTGCAATTTCGTAAGTAGGACTGAGGGCCATGGATATTCCACTTCGAAACGGTACATACTCAATATGCGTGCCCATGATTAATTACGGTGCTCCCAGCAAATGAATGCTCAAATACTAATGAGATTGTCAAGCCCAGGCTTTGCGCCAGGTGGATTGTTCAAGCCGGCAGCTCGACTTGCTCGGTCTTTGACGAAGCAGAGTTCAGAGACTCTGGTCGGTGAGCACTTCGTCTCTGTCATGATGTGTGCGTACTCTATTGGGCGGGTGGCTGTGTGACAGCGCGAATCTTACTATGTTAGGACGACTTGCTCACGCGTCAAGCGCGATGAGCTAGAATTTGCACGAGGGAGAGTCTATTGAGTCCAAGGCACATCACATTGATTAGAGATGATAGTGTAGCGTACACATGTGAAATGTCAAACAAATTCGATTGTCCGTATCAAGCCTCTGAGTCCGCATCTAAAGAGTATCTACTTGCGAGCTTTCGCTTTGGGCTTCGTCTTCTCCTTCTGCTCCACGACTGGGCGGCGATTTGCAGCGAACCGTGTATTACGACTCACAGACTCGGCCTGAGGAGTTGGCGTGGTTGCTCCCGTTCCTCCGAGGGTCGCTCTTGTGTTCCGTTTCTTCGCAACGGCTGGGGCTGTTGTTTCCGTAACACTGCGGCGCCGCCTACGTATAATTGTGTCAGCCTACAATATGTTCAGGACCAGTCACGACGGTCAGTACTTACTTTCGCGATGGTGCTGCTGCTGCCTTCTGTCCGACCGCTGATGGAACGGGTGGGTCATTCGAGTCGGTCTCGCCATCAGCAGGACTTGTCTTGTCAACCTCTTTGTCCAGCGGCGGTGGAGGACTTGCAAACATGCGGGGTTGTGGGGATGGCGACTTCGAAGTGTGCGGGGGAGGTGCAGGAGGATCGGCAGGAGGAGCAGGATCGGCAGGAGGAGCTGGCGCGGAATCAGCTGCCTTGGCGGCAGCGGCGGCTCTGTAGGAGCGAGTGTGAGTGTAATAGCGCTTGAAAATATACGAACGCACTCCTTGGCTTTCCGCTTCTTGTCAGCAACACGGGCGCGATGGACACCGCGGGCACGATTGACGCACGGCTGATGGTATGTGAAGCGCTGGGGTTCGTCAATGGTATTGCGCTCGCGCTGACATGTCCGCAGATGGTTATACAAGACGATGAATGCCGCCTCGGCCATCTCCTCCGGATTGCGGAAGACCGCGCCGTCAGGAATGCGCGCCGGGTGCACAAACTCGGTTGAGTCTGCAGCTACCTCGTCCCAGAAAGGTTTACTGTCCGACTCGCGAAACGGAACCTCGGTCGCAACTGATCTGGACGTTAGGCAGAGAGGGGAGTATGAAGCGGTGAACTATACGCACGACTGTACAGTTCCTCGAAGAGAAGTCGCAGTTCTTTGCGGAAAGGAAGTAGCTCGGCGCCCCGGGCTCCGTCAGGCAGCGGCGGGAGTTCATCGGTATAGAGCCCTAATTCGTGTTCGAAAGTGAGGCAGACGGATAGTGCAACACAACGTACACTGGGTCTCCTTGTCGACAAAGTCGAGCCACATGGGCAAGAATTTGGACTTGAACTCCTCAGACTTGAAGAGCTCCTGCGTTTTGTCGGAGGACGAATTGAGGAATCTAACATACGAGTGAGCATCGATTACGACAGAAGAAGCACTCGCACCTGAAGCGATGGACCTGTCGATCCTCTTCACCAACGTAGAAACCGACCGTCATGACGACAAATGTCCTGCCCAGACCTCGATCCTTCACGCGCGTATCAATGCTCTCGTTGAGCCACCCGGTGAACTCTTTCTGTCGGCTGGGCAGTTCATTAGATCAGCAAACCCGAACTTGGCGACGTACTCTTGGATGACCGAAGCTGAAGTGGCGCGCTGTTCCTCGTCCTCCTTGCGTGCACGGGCAAGGCTGTGCCAACGTTTGCGTTCCGCGTCGGGGAGGGCATCGAACAGGCGCTTAAGGACCGTCTTTCGTGCACCGATGAACGCGCCAGGCTTCGCATCGGCTCCGAGCTCAGCCTCGACCGCCGTCCGGAGGCGCGCCTTGTTGTCGTCGACGGCAGCCCAGAGCTCTGATGGACCAGTCGCGCGAAGGGGATTGTCTTCAGCCTTGCCGCCGCCGTCCTCGTACTTCTTGAGTATCGTGAGTTTCTTGGGTTCAGTATGATTGCGAAACCACGTCTCGTGCATCTCCAGACCTATTCAGAAGTCGCGTGACAGCGATAAAGGGGTGACGTACCTTCTTTAGATCGGCGAAGACCAAAGCAGAGCCGTCAGACTGGCGAGGGTTGCCCTCGAAGAGCGGATTGGAGAAGGGCTGGTCGTCGTACTCGGACATGTACAGCTTGAGCAGGTCGAAGAACTGGCCCTCGCGCACAGTTCCTTTCTCCTTGTCCTCGTAACGCGCGTTGACGAGGGGCCGTAGCTTAGGGAGTCCCCATGACATGAACTCGTTGGTGAGGGTGCGAGTCTTGCCGCTGGTCTTCGGAAGTGGAATGGAAGACATCCTGAGCGCAATGGAGAGCGATAGAGGAAGAAGTTACGCACCATTCACCAGGCACTTAAGTACTGCTACTCGGTGGTCGGCGCTTTGCAAAGCGAAGAACCTGTGGTCGATCGTGAGCAGGACCGACGGAGCAACGCTTCCCTACATGGACGTACCTCTGACCATCTGTGGTCGTGAGCTTGAGTAAAGGGTCGAAAGCGGTGGTGCATAACGACACGAGGTGACCGTAATTGTACAGCGCTTGTTCTGCAGCGCCTGCCTGTCCGAGGGGCACAAGCAGCGTCAGTCGCCTCATCCTTTCGAGAAGTAGCACGTCCTTGTACACGGCACTTTACGTCAGACGCGAGTGCCCCGATGTGGGCGATCTTGTACAGCGGTGCTTCGTGCAAGGAGGAGGAAGGAAGGAGAGCCGGATCCGGGACACGGCCGACAGCGTGCTCTTGAGCTGGGCGAAGAATCAAATCCTTGACTCTAAAGTAGATTTATAGGGCGGGAATAAGATATTTCGATGTCATTTTCAAAGTTACCGGAGGTTTACTGTTGTCGTGATAACGATCGTGTCGCCTTGGCCTTGAAACGCGCAGAGCGTAGAGAAACATCAAGGGAAACTCAGATGCAGTGTGTATGCAGACGTCGAGCCTCGGGAAGTAATCGATGCACAGCCGCGTTAAGCCTGAACATCGTCCATCGAGAGGCAATCTTCTATAGATGGTCTTGTCTCGCCGTAGATGTCAAACGGTCCTGGTCTTCAATACATCTTCCACACGCCATAACCCATCCCCACAACCCCATCGTTCCCCCGCTTGGGTGACTCTCCGCTGAGGGACCAGGTCCAGAGAAAACCTTGATAATCAATGGTTCAGCGCTCGCGCGAAGAATGGATACGAGCGGGGATCCAGCACGGCCGCATCGCGCTCGACAAAACTGCGCGCAGCGAACGCGCACGAGCCGGCGCAGTGGTTAATGCCAAACATCAACGTCTGCGCATCGTGTTGGTTCAGAAGCGGAGACGCGCCGAAGCGTGAGTGAGTCGCGAGCGCGCTGACGAGATCCTGTACGAGCTCGCTAATCGACGACTTGCCCTGACGGCAAACAGTCTACGCATGGGAGATGGTACAGATGACGCCATCGAGCTTAAGAGTCCACGCTCGCGCACGCCGCAGAGCAGTCCGACGCACGCAGCGTTGTCGATGGTGTGGTGACGACGCTCGGGACACTGATCACGTCGCGCACCATCTGCGCCGGCTCGGACGCCTGTTCGTTTAACGCACGTGCGCTTGGAAGAGCGTGTCGTAGAAATGGATTTCCAACTCGTCAAAGCCGTTCTGGCCGTGCTGCTGGCGCGGAGACAGAGTGGGTCCGGCTGGAAGCCGAGCTGGTCGACATGTGTGAAGCCTAGCTCGCTGCGAGCTCCGTCTTGTGGTTTGCGAGCGCGGTGACAAGTCAAAGAGAATGGCGTCGAGGTTCATCGCGAGGCGGTCGCATTGGGCGGCCTCGCTTTGACATAGCTCGTACGCGTCATCAGCGCATGCGCGACAGTGCGATGCCGAGAAAGTGTCGAACTGTGTCGAGCACAGGAAGGTGTGTGACGCGCGCGAACTCGTCGAGAGTGAGCAGGTCGGCGAACGAGAGGTTACCGGCCAGATCACGGCGGCGAGCATGAACTGCACGTGCTTCGAGTTGGGCTTGAACCCGAGCGTCCTGAACGCACTCTGAGCTCTCCATCGCGGCCGCGTCGTCGCTGAACGGTCCTCCGAGCGGGTCCGTAGCACCTGCTAGACACAAGAGCGTACGCGGACGCGTTCTCGAGGCTGAACCGGTCGCGCTCGTCGGGCGGAGCGTCGACCAGGAACGGGTGGAACATGTGGAACGTGTGGTCTTCATACTGCAGCCTTACAAGCTACGACCTGTTGAGTCCCCACGTGAGCGCCTGCGCGCCAGAGCTGCGGCCGCGGTCGTTGAAGTGGGCTCGGTCCATCGGCCGTGGCGGGACGCGGATGGCGGCGCAAACGTCATGGCGGTGCCGCTCGAGTTGATCACGATGTCGAGCGCCGTGACCTGTTCGTGCTGTGGCCGAGGCGGGCGTAGCGCAGGTCGGCACGGAAACGCGGCTGGAACGTCTGGGCGAGCTAGTCATCCCTGGGATGCACGGTCGTGCCGCCCGTGCTCGCGACATCGCCAACGTTCTGCACCATGGGCGTGTAGGCGCTGGCGTTTGGACGAAAGGTACGAAGAAGCGCGACGAATGGGCGCGCGAATGAGACGGGAGATAATTTGCGCCTGCGTAATCCGCCGCAAGACCAGGACTGGAGAAGAGCTTCTCGACGAACGATTCGCCGCTCACACGAAAGAGTGCGTCCACGTCAGTGTCGGGTTCGACGAGGTTGTGTCCGTCGTACACGCACAAAACGGCGTAATGGTTGATGGTGCTGAAGTTGGGCGTCTTGACGTCGTGCTAGTTGATCAGCGGCGACCTAGCGATGCTCGACTGTGCACCAAATCCGGCAACGAGATCTTCCACGAGCTCGTCGCCTCCACCAAGCGAAGAGGACGATTTGTCCCGGCGGAGGGTAGTCGACAAGCGGGAAATAGCATTGACGACGCCGTTGGGCGCGACAAGCCCACTTCCACGCGTACACCACGGAGCAGCTCGACGCCCACCGTCACGATGCTGTTGCGCCCTATCTGCAGTGCGAAACGTTGCTCGTGATCCGCGCGCTCGGTGACAAAGGCGTCCGGCGCGACGGTCTGAGCGAGCGCGTCGGGCGTGAACTTGAGATGGTAGACCTAGAGCCAGAAGTCAGGAGACGAAGCGCAGCGCATACGGTAGAAGGTGCGCACCTGAATCATAGTCCACCAAGAGCTCTCTAGATGCCAAAGCTCTGGTCATCCGACGTGGAACGGGACCATACGGTTCAACGAGTCGGGCGTGTCACAAGCTACACGGGCTACACTGGACACGCTCGCCATGTCACAGAAGTGGATCGCAAACTCGTTAAACCCATTCTGGCCGAGCTGCTGAACGAGCGTCGTGCTGGTCGACGCGGCGAGAGTCTGGAAGCCAGCTGGTCGAGCAGACGATTTAGGTGAATTGTTGCTGCGCCGCCTCGGTCTTGTGGTTCGCGTCGGCGATCAAGGCGAACAGGATTGGATTGCGTAGAGGTCCATTGCGAGACGGTCCCGTTAGGCGCGAGAAAGCTCGGCGTCGAGCACGACGTTGTACGCTTCGCGCTTGACGTCGCTAGCTTCGCGCTTGACGTCGCTCGTACGCGTCGTCAGCGCCTACGCGAGGTCGTCCAGGGCGAGGCGATGCCGAGCAGACGCCAGATGGCGTCGGGCACGAGAAGGTTAGCGACGCACGCAAGCTCGTCTAGAGCAGCGAGTCGGCGAATTGGAGGTTGCCGAGCAAGGGCACGGCGACGAGCACGGACTGGATGGCGTTCAAGTGCTTGTGCTTGAATCTGAGCGTCCTCAACACGCCTCTGAGCTACTGCATCATGGCCGCGCCGTCCGGACAGTGTGCAGCACCCGCTCGACGCAGGCAGCGCGTACTCGGACGGGTCCTCGAGGTTGAGGCGGTCGCGCTCGTCCGGTGTCGCGCCGGCCAGGAACTTGTAAGACCCATGGAACGTGCGCTCTTCATGCTGGAGCCGCACGAGCCGCGACTTGTCGAGTCGCTGTCGCGTCTGGAGCATCTGGAAGAACTGGTCGTCGCTCGGAGACACGGTCGTGCTGCCCGTGCTCGCGACGAGGTCGACGACGTTCTGAGCCATGGTTGCGTAACCGGAGGACGACTTGCTCTGGCGTAAGGCAGTCGACAAGCGCGAGATAGCAGGGGCGACGCCGTTGGGCGTGACAAGCCTATGTTCGCGCGCACGCCAGGGAACAGCTCGACGCCCGCGGCGTCATCGACCATCACGATGCTGTTGCACTCTATTCGCAGCGCAAAATGTTGCTTGTGGTCCGCGAGCTTGGTGACAAAGGCGTCCGGCGCGCGACGGTGTGAGCGAGTGCGTTGCGCACCAAGGTGAGATGGTAGACTAGAGCCAGAAGTCAGGAGACGATGCACATACGGTAGACGAGGCGCACCTGAATCATAATCTACCAAAAGCCGTCGTCGTTAGATAGTCTCGTTCTCGCTGCAGATGGCGACAATGCTCTGGTCGTCCAACGTGCACGCGGCCACCCGGTTGAGTGAGTCGGGCGGTCACAAGCTACACGAGCGTCAGCAACTGCACAACAGTTTGCGACGCTCTACGCACCGTGTCAGCGCCCAACATAAAATTGTACTCGGCGGGGTTCGATGCCGGTCACATTCCTGTTCTGGTGATGAATCTCGAGTCTCGAGCGTGTTCATAGGCACGCGGTCGAGGTAGTGCATGAGCAGCACCTGCGAGTCACGCGCTCGCTCGGCTTCCCGACCTTGAGGAATCGGCGACAACATATCTAGAGAGATACGTGGCAATGTCAGTGACGGGACGTAGACAAAAATGGAGGGCGAATACGAACGGGACAACGTGGCCTTCAAACTGATACAGGTCCATCGTGTGCAAGTAGTCCGGGAGGTCGTAGATAATGTCGAAGATAGTCCCCTGCCTCGTCAAGCCGCTATAGATGGAATGCCCCGAGTCAGCACCGACTAAGACGAGCGTCGACAGAAGCGAAGGGTACGCACTCATCGACCGTCGCGACTTGGAAGACCTTCTTCAGCTCGATGAGCAATCGGGCCCTCGTGGAAGTTGCGCATCTCCGGCAGAAAGTACTTGGTGTGCCAGTCCATATCCTGCAGCTTCGTCGGCGAGATGCCCTGGAGCGGGCCGCTGGTATGCAGCGCTCGTCCACATGCGCGTCGCGTCGCGTCGAGTGTGCCGAGCAACGCCCGACGCTGTACACTTTGCTCGGGTCCACTCGGCGTACTGGTGCACGTCGCCGTCTTTACTCTCGAGCGCGAATCGTGTGTGAGATGACACGGCAAACGTGATGGTCGTCGGGTCCCGGGTGACTCTGCGCTGCGACAGCAGGACAAGAGAAGAGCTTGGCGATGGGCAGTTCGCCGCTCGCGCGAAGAAGGGTGACGAGCGCGGGATCAAGCACGTCCAAGTCGCGCTCAACAAAGTTGCGCGCGTCGTACGCGCAAGATCTTGCGTAGTGGTTGATTATTAAAATGGTGTCTGGGCGTCGTGCTGAAGCAGCGGGCGGTCGACGAGCAGTAAATAATATCAACGATGCATGGCTCGCGACGGGCGCGGGCGCGTCGAGCACAGGCGGGTCGGCGAATGCACGGCGACAAGGACGACGTGCATGGAAGCTGAGCGTCCTGAAAGCCCCTTTAGGCTCCTCCATCGCCAAGGTAATGTCATCTTCGTCACAACTGGCAGTGACGACGACAGTGACGGTGCTGGGACGGTGTTGGGCGTGTCGCAAGCCCGAGCGCGCGGATTACGGGAGTGCAATATCAGCGTACGCGCCACCCAGTCAGTCTGACCGGCCAGCGAGTCAAAGATCAGGGCGACTACATACGCCGGCTCGCGTAATGGTGAATGCGTGCGGGCGGGAACAAGAACTAGGAATTCTCGGATCCTGCCGACCTCGAGGTTTGCTCTCACTTCCAGAGCGACCCACTCTGTATGTGAGCTATTGCGCTCTGGGAAAGTGCTCTAACCATCTTTGGCAACGGTTTGGGCTCCTTGGCGGAATTTAACGCCTCTCGGACGTCCAAGTACTACGCGCACACTGCACACCGTCCCCAGCTTGAGCGCGCAAAGTTACCTCAGTGTCTACATGCTTCTATTTCGACATATAACACCACTGAAAGTCCTCTCCCGGCTCGTCGTCTATCAGCTCTAATCAGCGTAGATCTGTACATTTGGCAACTACTTACCAGTTTTCGGTTCGCCGTCTGCACCTCGCTTCTTTGCTCGTCGTTCGCCTTCCAGGTATTTCCCTGCCTTCTCGAGACAAACCTTTGCTTCTCCTTCCCACTGTGCATATATCGAGGCCTGCTTGAAGGCATACGCTCGCCGCCCATCCAATACTGCGGCCGGCAACTTCGTCACAGACGTGGCATCTCCTTCTGGCGCTGCCGCAGCATCGATGACCTGCTCGCCTGCCACCTTCCTCCATATGGCTCCCATACGAGTGAATGATGACGCCGTGCGCTCCAGCTCGGCATGCAATATGTCGACTTCCTCTCGACATCGGTCGCGGTGGACGCGAGATCGGAACCATCGCACACGAAGCTCTGCAGCGTGTCAACGTCTACCTCGCTCGAACAAAATCCCAGTGTACCTTCTTGGGAAAGGTCGTCGAGAGACTTCTGCGTCATGAACTGTTTCTCATCCGCATCACGATCTCCCGCCCAGAACCAAGGCTGAGGTACCTGGTTCGCCCCCAGTTTCTCGCTTTGATTAGCATCGACGTGGAGGTTCGAGAGGTCGGACGGAAGAAGGGGATGATACTTTTCAGTGTCGGAATCGCGCAGTCCGAGTGCCTCCATGGCCGCGTAATGGCGCCGATACGCGTTCGCATGCTTATCCCTGGTCTTGTTATGCTTCTGGACAACGCCCTCGGCACGTGTATTGGGACCGTAGCCTCGTACGTTCCGGTGCTTGAACGTGAGGAAGCGATTCGCGGTCTGAATGGCGAGCTTCATTCGTGCGAGAGCCCTGTCCGCAGCACCACGTCGAAGTGCGTACTCCTTGTCGCCGAGTGCAGCAAGATTAAGCCGTGCGCGCTCGGCCGCATGTGGCCAGTCTGAGGGGAGGGTAAGATCTTCCTTCTCTGGTTGACCAAAGTCTTCGTCCATATGCAGTTCGTACGCGCCAGAGTCGGGCATCGCACCGAGACAAGGCATGTGGATCGCTTGGAGCTCGCGGAAACTTGTGATATCGTCTCGCAGATTTGCACGCCGCAGACAAAGGTCGCGTTTCTGATCGTCCGAAGGTGTAGCTGGCGCTTTCGGAAGCGACGAGATGAACTCAAGTAAACTGTTCCTGCAGATTTCCGCGAGTGAAGAATAGTCGACACAAATAGTCTGCACGCACTGTTTCTGCTCGAGTGTAAGAGCAGAGTCCAGAAATGCCGTTGCAGAGAGCGACCTGTCGAAGTCGACAGATCCAAGAGCCTTGGCTTCCTTCTCATCCTCCTCGGCGAGGCGCGCAACAAGTTCAGCGTACTTCGGCACTAGACAGCATCGTATCAGCACTCCCAAAGCAATTGCGAACACACTTTTGGCTTGGTCCGCGCGGTATACACTGCGCCAGACGCCTTCCTCAAGCCAGGCCGTCGTTGGAAGCTGCTCCCACTCCTTGACAAGCTCTTCACCCACACCGCCGTTGATAGCATCAAAGTTGACCTCGGCAGCATCTCGATTCTCGTAAGCCGCGCGTAGCTTGTCCAACAGAGAAGTCACTGGAATAGCGGTTATCACGACAACCACATGGATCTGTGTGTGCGCACTCATGGAAATGACCTTCCGGTAGTTCCAATCCGTGTTCGTGTCATCGAAGGTATCTTTACGATGGCCTGGATTCATGTCCTGAGTAATCTTTGCCGTCTCGTTGCTGTGAGGCCATGGGCGCTCGACGCCCTCGCCGTCCGTCCGACCACAAGAGCAAGTATACTGCGGGCTGAAACGATAGCGGCAGTCCTCCCTGTGACCCTGGAGATGCAGCTTGTTGATGAGCATAATCATCTCCTCGACGATCGGGGCGAGGTGCGGGTACGTCTCTTTGAATCTTGCGAGGAGATTAACACCGTACTGGCACCCTTTGTCGCACATGAGAAATCGTAAGATGTCGGGGTCGGGGTTCTCGCCGAGTGCACCCGCAAGAGCGAGGTCCATAAGCCAGAATCTAATTACAATGTCAGGACCAACCGTACAGTACAGCGCTACCTGAGCGTCTTACTTTTCACCGACTTCCATGTCGACAACCGCGTTGAGACGATAGAGACTGTGCCGTACGCATACAACCGCGATGATTCCAGAGATAATGACACCTTTGCGCCTCGTGAATGTATTCATGCTTCGAAGGGTGACGCATGTCGATTTACTCTACTGGCAGTCAGCACTTCTTAGTATCATATCCGGAAATGCTCGCCTCTTCGGGATCAACCTTCGCCAGTTCCTCACGAGCGGCATACTCTTCTGAGTTCACGAAGTACGCACGGCCATCGAGGAGAGGTACATCATGGACATCGTGACGCTTATTCTTGACTACAGCGCGGCAGTTGCCATCTATGCCTAAGAATTCCGCGTTGACGTGCCTGCAATCCAATCAATGACAATCCAAGGGATTCAAGAGCTCGAATACATACATATTGTCGGGAGTTTGCTTCTCCCGCCAGTCGTCAGGCATATTGAAACCCGGTCGCGGACAAGCCGGGCAAACGACCCCCACGCTGGTGCTCTCATTCGGCAGGAACTTCGCAATCCCGAGTGCCTGCCCACTGCGTTTCAGCCGCATGAGACACCGCCACTCCCGCGAGACACGAAGCAGCTCCTCGTAGCGAGGCTAGGAGGAATCAGTACGCTTATGCCTAGCACTGTTTTGTGATAAGGTACGCACAGCAATTCCCTTCGAACGGGTATTGTCGGTGAGTCTCCGGATTACGGCCCAGTAGTCATACGCGGGCTTGCGAGATTGGAGGCTATCGAGATGGTAGTGCTTCATGAGACGGAAAGTGAACGCGGTACGAGGCGAGTCCCAAGTCGCGGGATACAATGACGCGCCGAGGAGTTGGAATGGGTCAAGCGCAGCATGAGGACAGCGGCAATAGATCACGCGAATGCTGTGGACGCCATTCGTATCCACGATCGTAAACGCTCGCCCAGGGATATCATCGCGAATACTAGGACAGGACGCGCCGCTGTGTCCCAACCTCAACGTGACGGTGCGGCCATTGGCAGACATGCGAGATAGACTCCAGCGGCGGAAGTACTGACCGTTCCACTTTTGGATGCGATGGAAAGGATTGTGGACGTGAGCCTGGGCCACACAATCCTCGCACTGGGGTGGCTGTTGGAAGCAGTCGACACATCGGAATGAACGGAGTGCGTCTGGCAGTCCACATTCGCAGTGCTCCAGGACGTGAGGATCGTATTCGTGAGAGAGAATTGCATTGAGGACGTCTTGCGAACGAGCTGTAAACTCTTTCATTGCGACGGATGTGGACTAGTGGGCGTGATTCAGGGATGCGAGTACAGTCAAGATAATGACGCACCTTGTACCGTGAAGTCTTCGCTTTAGGGGTGGGTTCTGCAGGCTCATGATGAGCAGCCGCTGCATCCTGTCGCGAGCGCTGATCTTCCTTGGGCGATGGCGACCGGCGCTTGGCTTGCGAGCCTTTGACAGGTGCGTAACCGATTGGAACGGACGACCCGCTGGCATACTGCGCCTCCAGCGCGACAGGGCGAACCGGCCCTGAATCTTCTTCTGCTACAGCAAGTCGACCCTTCTTCCTCTTGCCTGGCTGGTTGCGTCCGCGTCCCCTGCCGTGAGAGCTCATGGGGGAAAGAAGAGAGATGGTTGCGGCCTTGATCCGAAACTGGGTCCAAGCTCTTGACGCTGCGCACGTGCACATAGCATGCCAACAAATCTCTGAAAGGCCTGTCAGACGTTGCAGGTATGAAAAGAAAACCATTCACTGGGGTCCATTTGACCTGAAATGACACTGATACCCAGCGGGAGGCGAGCAAACGTAGAAGAACAAGATATCTCACATGGAGAGCCGATACTGAAATTGAATATTACACGGTCATCCGAATGTAACAAAACACGGCATGTAGGTGCATTATATCCCTCAAATACCACTAGTATATGCGCTGAGGCATGGGATTGAGTCCCAACGGTCGATGTCCTTGTCGGTCCGCAGCTCGGCGGCCGAGTCCGAAGCAATATGCGCTGAAACGTCCAACTTTTAGTTCTACCACTCATTCTAGTTTCTGCAGCCTTTAAATTTGCATATTACTGTGTTATATTATTTGGACTGTGATGCTTTATACTACAAGTCCGGAATCTTACTTTGTTTCGGCATACTCTGCCTCCTGTGCCATGATGGCAGAGGCAGAGATGCGAGTCGGCATGTCACTTAGTTTCACTACCCCCACGGCACTTATAGGGAGAACGAACTTCTAATAGGCGAGTCCTTTGAGGGAGATGAGGATAGACACTTTCGACGCAGTTTGGACGCAGTTATCGTGCAGCCATGTGCCAAGCAGCACGACAAGATAGGACTACTGTAAGGATGACACATTTGATGGTATACAAGACGAACGCTACTAGAGGCCCGGATTCAGCGCGGACACGTGGAGTAGGTGCACTTCGAAGGTCGGCAATGATCTACACGAGTACCCCGCGTCAGCGTCGCATCACTCTCGACAGCCAGTAGCACGTACTTGCGCAAGAGTTAACCGCAACGCCAGAAGGAAGAACGACAGGTCAAGTGCCGATACTCGCCCGATGAGGATGGAGCGCATATGTTCTGCCTACGCGAGGTGCGAGTCGAACTTTGTGTCCATGTATTCGCGGTTCTGCAAGCGCAAGAGCGCACATCAGCGAGCGGGACAGTGCGTTCGGGCGACGTACACGGACTCGAGCGGTGCGCGAGGTCGAACACCAGAAGCGCGGACGAGGCGGCGCAAAGAGTTCGGGGTGCACTAGGATACCGTTAGCACATGCAAATGAACAAATGCGCGCTGGGTACCTACCAGACAGAGCAACCGGGCAGGCAGCGACGGCCGGCTGGCGTTGCGTGCTGGCCTCGGCGTCATGCACGATGAAACAGACGCGCGGCGGTAGTCGAGGACGCCGGCGCGTCGTCGCGGCATGCAGTAGTGGGTGCATCGCACTGTGCAGCTCGCTGTTTCTCCGCGACGTCGTACGCTTGCACGCGTGGCAGGTTCGCAACAACCAGCATCTGCGGCGAGGTAGCTCGCAACGCGCACGCGCAGCTGACTGGCGCTGTGTGCTAGCTTGTGCGTACGGCGTCGTGCGCGACGAGACGGACGCATAGCAAGTCGTCAAGGACGCCGGGACGCCGTCCTTGCGCGCAGTCTTGCGGATCAAGTCGCTCTCGATGCTAGTAGCTCGCCATGCCGTCCAGCCTGCCGTGTAGGTCGCATCGTGGAACGGGCCTGCGATGGCATTGGCTCGCGGCGTACGCGTAGGTTGCACCAGCCTGCGCGTATGGTGTCGTGTACGAGGAGCTTGACTTAGTCGCTGCAGAACTTGTAGAGCGCGAGCTCTCAGCGTATACTAGGTTGTCGTCAGCACGCAGGAATGATTGGTACGCATCGAGTACTCACCAGTAGAACGTGATTCCAATGTAGAGTCGACGCGATAGCGCGTGATATTCGTTGGGCGACTGTCGCAACGGCGCAATAGGGCGCTCAAGACCGACACTGGCAACGAGGGCGTACACTGCGTGACAACGACAACGGTGTGCGGTGGTGTCGATATACGGTGACAACGCGTGGAAGACGAGAACTGGACATGGACGCGCTGCGCCTTGATGTGTCGCTAGTACTCTTGAATTGGGACTTTACTGGCGCTGAGCGGCGAGAACTGGCTAAGTACTGGTGAGTACCGCGCTGACATGTCTAGTACACGCTTGTACTTACGATGGACTTGATTTTGAACTCTCGTAGCGGCGCCTGCATAACTGCGGACGACGTCGAGCACCATGCGGCCGGGCAGAAGCCCAACCGCCGCGGTTCGTAACAAGCGTGCGCTGAGCGCGGGCAGCGCTTCTTTCGCTACAGGTGCCCGACGCCCTAAGCTCGCTCACGTGGAGCGATACGGCCCTCAAGGTATGTCGACGGCGGTGATGCGCCAGGACATGTCTGAGAGCTGGGTGAGTGACGTATCACACAGTGTACGATACACGTACTGACAACCGACCGTGCGTCAGCTTGAATCCGAGACCGTAACGAAGGCTCGAGGCGAGTGAAAGTGACGAGGGCGCGTTACGCGAGAGTAGTCAGATCGTACGATCTGTCGCGCTGGCGAAAACACGATGTACATAATATGAAAGCAGGACTCGGCGAATAGAATGCTTTGCACGGCCCACGTCCCACGTCGAGTGTCGAGCAGTCAAGCGAGGTGGTCAATGACGGCGAGTAGTGCGAGGTAGAATGGGTGATTGTGACGATGTGCTGAAGTTGAACAGTGCGAGGCGACGGACCCTGCGCTTGCTCATGAGAAACGGACTTAACAATGCGTGTGAAGCCGTACCTTTAGTTGCTGTATTCGATAAGTCAGCAGTTGCATGTCTGCAGGGGCTGTAATTCGCATGTTCTGGACCGCACGCCTGTCCAGAGTTGAACTTTGGCTGCGTTCGCGAACAGCGAACGACGGCCCTGTGCAATGCTACAAAGAGTCAAACTCTGATCATAAATGTCGAAAATGGCACACACCAAAGGTAGTATTGGGACTATTAGGCGGTGTGGAAGGTCCACTGCCCCGTCTTCACCCAGAACGCAACATCCAGGTGTCCAGCCGCAAGCGAACTAGATTCCGTGGCCTGAAGCATTCGTACAGGGTTGTCCCTGGCATAAAATATAGTGTTGCGCAGCCAGGTTCCATAGTGTTTGCGCAAAGCAGAGTCAACCGTCGT
This sequence comes from Exidia glandulosa HHB12029, assembly GCA_001632375.1. NCBI lineage: Eukaryota > Fungi > Basidiomycota > Agaricomycetes > Auriculariales > Exidiaceae > Exidia > Exidia glandulosa. The sequence goes on from KV425933.1 coordinate 38,149, forward strand.
GGATGCGGAAAGAAAGGCGGGCGCGATTTCGGACTTGGCCGTTTACGCTCTTGACCGTGTCCCTCCGTTCCGAGCGTCGAGCGTTCAAGTCAAATTCGTACCGTACTACTTGAACCTCCAACAAGTTGCAGATGGATATATGTGCACAATATCAACTATACACAGTCATTAGCACCCTCAAAACCGCCGTTTCTGGTAAGGGCCTCTGTCGCGACAAGGGACCGTTTCACTGAAGCTCGCCGTCACCTCTGTAGCCCCAGCTACCCACCTCAAAGACTCAAGTACAAATGCTATGGTTGTTGGCGCACTTGAAGGTCAGTCATAACTTGTTTTCGTAATAGTACTGCAGCTCATGGTGTTGTAGACGCGCACCTGCACACCGTCTTAACTCCCGCAAAATGTCATATAATGGGCCACTTCTGGGTCGATCCTATCGTTAATAAAGTGTACATCTCAACTCTTGGCCTATTTAGCCCTTCGTAAAGTGGAAAGCCTCTGAACGCGCGAACACGTCCGGAAGCTTTCGGACCCAACTCGCGTGCAACCCTGGGCCACAGACAACTTGAGGGACGGCCACCGAGCGTGTTGCTTGAATAACCGCTTTCATGCCCTCAATCCGGATCGTGGTCTTTAACTGTTGTGGTAGGCCGCTTCGTCTTCGTGACGCTTTGTGGTCGGAAAGCTGAGACATCAATGCGCCACAGTTGGCATATAAACCGAGCTCCGTTCTCAACTACCACTCACAGCTCACCTTTCTCTCTCAGAGTTTCAAATGCTTCGTCGGCACAACACCCCTCGTTCTCGGCGCGATCTCACCCGACTTGCGGACCTAGAGTGTCGTTTCTCGAACTGTCGCTCGGTTCTGACGCGGTCACTCGATATCACTCGAGAGCACTACGAGTTAAAGGTATGTCTCCAGTATCTCCACTCCGGTCATCTTCGTTTACTCAATGCTGGGTCCAGTGCCGTGAACATGGTTTGGTCGCTGTTGATGGCAACGGCGGGGTAGTCTACCTAGGCATGAACACCTCGCATTGCACGCACCCTGCGTGTGGCAAGCGCCGTCGCTCGGGATGCAGCCTCAACCTCTGCTCAACACACTGCATCAATGTCCCTGTCGATTGTGGCGCACGCGAGCACGACAACGAACGCCTTTCCCGCCCCTATGCCTTCGATTTTCGACTGCCCGTACGTGCGCCCACTGCATTCTCGAAGGTGACCGTGGAGATTACGTTCACCAACAAGGTATGTCCACTGTACAGGTACTTGGCGGCAGCTGACAGTGATGTAGGACATCGTACTTGATCACGACGCCATTGCAGTCCACAATACATTGAGCCTCACCTTTCAGCCCGAGGAGTTGTATGCTGCTCTCCGAATTACCGACATCAATCCCGAGTCTATGACTTGGTTTGACGGCTCTAGCTTCGTTCCGATCCAGCTCGGGACCACAGTTCCGGTGTTCGGCGGTCTCGTTCAGTTTCAAGTCACTGGCAATGACGACATGGCAGTCGGGTTTCCGCTGCTTCACTTCCTCGACATGGAGCGCGGCCTGCGCATCTACAAGGACAAGCGCGGCGCGGGGCTGTCTGTCAGGGATGCATTCGCTGCCGCATTCCCTGACTGCGACGCAGAAGCCGAGGCCAATGACAACTACATGACGCTCCTCTGGACGACGCTTCTCGACGCCCCGGCCGCCGTCACTCGTCGCTACTTCCGTGCGGGTCGTACTGTTGATGGTCTCTGGGCCCGCTTCGTGCAAGAGGCGCAGCGTGTATCTCCTTCTCCCGCCCCTCGACCCCTCAAACGCCGACACGACGACGACGATGAGGAAGACGACAACGGAAGCAAAGGTCACCCGCACAAGAAGAAGAAGATCTCGCAGCTTCTGGATGAGGCCAATATTCTTTCAAAGCGCCCGTCGTGGCAGGGACCACCGGCATCTGAAGCCGGGGGTTCTCGCTCGCGCCGCTAAGGACATTTTCTATACGGACTTTTGAACCTTCTCAATGTAGTACTGATACTCATTCCGATCCTGGTCATACTGTACGCTCCGGAAATAATTATGACTTGTCTCTCGCAATTGCTGCTGCAACGCCGTGTTTGAGAGCGAGCTGGTAGGTGTCTTGTTGGCGCTGCGCATTGTTGAAGAGGTGGAAGACGCGGACGACGTCGTGATCGTGCTCGACAACCACCCTCGCCCCATTCGGCGCTACACCCGGCCCCAACCGCTTGCATCAACGCGAAAATGTACGACATTCTAAGAAGTACAATTGGAATGCATTCCAGCTATATGTTACATGGTAAAATGATCGTGCATGGAGTGGTTGTGGATGGGAGGGAACGGGAAGGGAAGCAAAGGACGCGCCCTGACGGTGCGATCTGCAGCACGTAGAGTCCTGAGACGTCTCAGCGATAGACTAAGGGTGTGAGAACAACTTACATACCTGAGCGACACGTTCTGTGGCACGGCTAGCGTCTCATTAGCGGAGGAAGGGATGCAGAATACTAGTACTCACCTCAACATCGTACGAGAACCCGTCTGGACGCGGCGTCTTCTACGCAACATGTCAGCAAGGTGCGCCTGTGGATAGTCTGCGCACCACGTACCGCGTGGAACCCGCAGAGCGAGAATAAGTATGTAGAAAAGGATCTGCGCTAGAGTCGGGTGTGGCGCAGAGACGAAAAAGGTGAAAGATAGGAATGACGCACCTTACCACGAGACGGAAACCTCATGGTAAGTGATGGAGCCGTCCGAAAAGTTGTTAGCTTCAGAACAGGCCTAATCCTGAGCACGTGTACCTGGTTCCAAACCGTTTACGAGACACGGAGGCGTACGGTTAGCACGGTTAGCACGGTCAACGAAAGGACATAGCGCTCGGTGCTCGCCCACTGAGCCGCTACACGGCGTGACGCTCTCCTTGAGTGACGAATGCGCTGAGTGTACCTACTTGACACGTCGAATGGGCAAGTCCAGGGAAAGGGATGGACGGATCGTTCTCGAGATGTGTCAACGACGATGCTTGACGTGGACACGCGCAACGAGAGCACGGCCGTACAGCTCGGTGCTCAGAGGGCGCGCGAAATGCTTCAATTGTCGATGGCACCGTTCTGCTGCTCGTAGACGCGCTCGCGATGCGACGCGCTCGCGCTGGAGCGCGACATCATTAAGCAGTCTCGGTTTCGTCGCCCAGCTCGAGCTCGTTGTGGTTGACGTCGAGCAGAAATGCGTGTGGCAGGCGCTGTGCGCGGCGAGATTTGTGTGAGCTAAGTCTGAGTAAGTCAGGTCCTCGGCGCGTAGCATGGAGCGCGCACCTGCGGGCAAGCGCTCAGTGGCAGTGTTTTGCCATTAAGCGGATGGCTTAATGGCAAAAAAGTCGGGTGCTATAGCCGCGAACCCGCGTGCGGCACGTCAGCGAGCGTGCACACTCTGACTCGCAAACAGCGCCGAGGAGCACACCCGCTGAACGTGCGCGTGACGGACGCAGCCAGCATAACGAGCCCGAGAATGGCTGCCCTTCGTTCTACGGCGATCCAGCGCTGGAACGCTGTGCGCACGGCACCGTCGGTGAACATGAGCGGTGTGCAAGGTTAGATGGCGCGCTAGACAGTGCAGGAAGACGCACCGGGGGGCGCGGCATATATGTGGTGGCAGCGTCGACGCGTCAACGACTGCACGAGGGGTTGAGTTGACGACTGGAAATATACAGTAAATACTCACCACCGATAACGCGTGAGAAGCGTGGGTGGGAGTCGCGCGCCAGACGACGGTCAGGTAGGCAGCAGCGACCGAGGTCCTTGGCGTCGTAGTGGTCAGCGGGCAAGAGGCACACAGCAGCCGAGCGGTTCCGAGATAAGACAATTGGAGGCCCATTTGTCTTAACGGTGTCAAAAGGTTCATTTCCCCGACACTGAAGCGAAATTTCTGGGTTAACTTATATTCAGAGAGCGTACGAGCACGAGAAAGTCACAAGTCCGTTAGGAGTGAAGGGAGAAACAGGAGCATTCGGTGTGGAACCGGTCCCAAAGCGCCCGTTTGCTCCGAGGCAGCGCCGGATCAACTGAACTATCTAATCTCCACGCAGGACGAGTTTTTCTCTTCCTCCCATTATCAAAGAATATTCTCCTGCTCCTTAAGTACTGTATTTTGTGCTTTATGAGTCTACGCTAACATACCATGAATTGATATTTAATTACTTGCATTTTTGGTCGGCCGGCTCTCGGCATATGCCACGCCGAGCCTCCTTCCCCTTTCCTCGTCGTAGCCGCCGCCGCCGCTTTACGCCTATGGGTTCTCCCCACGATCACAGCTCGCAAGACGTTCTGCACGCTGTCAAGAAGCCCGAAGCGATGCACGTCGAGGTCGAGGAGTTTGTCCAAGCTGCGCGCTCTGCTCGAGGACGTTCTTAGGTACTCTAGGTTCGTCTTCGTTGTGTGTAGCGCAGCGCATTCTAACAGTTCTTATTACAGCTCGACTCTCGCTCCTCGCCGCCCATCCCTGACCGTCTGCCCGTCGACGCCGACATCGCCGCTCGCCAAAGACCGCACGAACTCGCCATCCCGTCTCGCCGCGCCTGCATCCTCGTCTCCCCTTCCGCTCAAGTCCCCGTCTTTCGTCCTTCGCCCCGAGTCGCCGTGCTGCGACCAATCTTCGCCCACGCGCAACGCCGCCCAACGCGCACTCCACGGCATAACGGCCCTCATCGCTCCGGCCGCCGGCTCCCTGTCGAGCTACTCACGGGCACGCGGTGCACCTGGGTGCGCGCGAGTCGCCGATGCGCGATCCTTTCGTAATGCCCAGTCGGATGACCGACTGTGACGCGGATGCAGACGAAGAAGAGGACCTGGACCCCATGGAGGAGGAGGTGCACGCTGAAGAGGCGAAGGAGAAGAAGGAGCTGGAGAACGAGAAGACGTCTGTGTGTGTTAAGCTCGCGAGGGTGCGTCTGTTCCTTTCTTCCTGTCGTCGTTTCGTCCGTCGCTGATATTGCTTGTAGTACTCTGAGGGCACGGCGGCGACCGCAACGCTCGTGACCAGCCCGACCCGTCTGACGCGGTCTCAGTCTGCCAGGCTCGCGGCTGACAAGGTCCGCGTCACGCGCTCGATGGCTTCCGGCATCGCCGCTGCTTCGAGCCTGCGTCCATCTGCCTCTACGCCTGCTGTCGAACGGCTTGGTTGCTCTCGTCGCGACTCTGTCAGCGTCACGCCTGCCCGCCCGACGAGCGAGGGCGGACTCTCTTCCATCCCGTTTCCCAGCTCACCGACTTGCTGCCCATCGTCCCCGACAATACGCTCGACACTATAACCGTTGAAGCTCCCAGCACCATCGATATCGGCGCACAGGTTGCTGCGCGTCTCAGACGTCCGACATCGCGCCGGTCGTTACGCCTTCGAACTCAGGGCCTAATTATTCTGACGAGGAAGACGAGGAGTGCGACTGGTCGATGGTCGCTGAAGCTGGCACTGTCAAGAGAGATCTGAGCGTCGAGGACCGCGCTGCGCTGCTCGAGGAGAGGGAGGTGGACGAGCTCGATGTTACCGGTCGCGAGCCGTCCTGGTTCGTGCCTGCGTCGGAGGCCGACGAGTACGACGACATGGGCGCTGTGCTCGCAACGAGCTCGATGTGTCCGCAGTCGGCGGTCATGCGCAAGTTACGCGACAAAGAGGAGGATCTGGAGAGCTCGCCGGCTACTATCACGAAGGCAGATAAGACCTCGTACACCGTGTGCTCGGACGAGTCTGAGGAGGCGGAGCTGGTGTCTGACTTCCTGCTGCACGACTTGCGAGCGAGACGAGCTCAGAGTGTCGCTGGTTGGCTGTCAAGCGTCATGTATACGACGGAGGAGTAAAATACATTATGATTGTTACAATTACGCTTCGTGACCACCGGGCTGTTGCCGCGCCACAACCACTCCCATGTCCGCCACAGCGGAGTTTCCGTCCTTTCCCTCTTACCATCATGACCCCACCAGTGAACGCCGCCAAACGTCTCGTTTTCTCTCTTGGATCACGTTGGTTCGGCACTGTGTCGCGTATCGTCCAATTTCGACTTTGTGTACCTTCTCTGGCCCGCAGCGCGCCATGTAGTTCCTAAGGTGCGTGAGTCCTCAACCGCGCTCTCTGTAATCATTCACAGCAACGTCCACGTTAATCATACTCCAGAGCAAGACTATTCCTCTGCAGCGACGGGTCCATTTATCGCGAGTCGCTGCAATTAATCACAGCTTTCACGCGCAATTACTGGTGCCAGGGTATGTCCACTTCGTTTTTCATTCCAGGGACTGATCACTCGCTCGTTCATGCCCCCAGAGCAAGACTATTGTCTTGCGGCTGAGAGTCTACTCAGCACCGGCCGGTCTAGTTAATCACGCCCTTCGCAGAACAATTACTGTGCGTCTACTTCCTCCTTTTGCGGCTTCGATTGATAACAGCTCACTGCACTATCGGCGACGGTTTGCTCAATTGGTATGTGCTGTGATTAAGCACGGGTCAGCGGTCTTACTTTGTAACGGTGATCATGTACGCTCACTCAGACTTGATTATGCTATTAGTCGTCTCACAGTGTTCGCTGCGTACTTAACATCCTCCCTTCTACTTAATCACTGGTACCTCACATGTAAAACATTAGATATGCCATCGCCTGACGAATATACTTAATTGCATGTCTGCCGTTTTAGCGGCTGTACTTGAATTTATCGTCTGGTACGGGTGGTACATGTAGCGGCGTCTCGTCCGCTTCAAGCGTCATCGTTACCGCGAGACGTCGCAGGCGCGGTAGATCCAGGAGCAGAGCAGCCAGACCAGAG
>KV425933.1:45055-62492 GCA_001632375.1 Exidia glandulosa HHB12029
ACTCAGACTTGATTATGCTATTAGTCGTCTCACAGTGTTCGCTGCGTACTTAACATCCTCCCTTCTACTTAATCACTGGTACCTCACATGTAAAAATATTAGATATGCCATCGCCTGCCGAATATACTTGATTGCATGTCTGTCGTTTTAGCGGCTGTACTTGAATTTATCGTCTGGTACGGGTGATACAAATATGCCTACGAGTTCAATGAGGGGCCGGAGGTATCTTGGTCCATACCATGGTGAGTAATGACTCTGTGCGCGCGAAAGCAGATGATGAGAAAATCGACTATTCCTTTAAATAGGTTCAGTCTTTACCGATCATCTGCCGCAATGAAATTGCTACCGCTCCCTGCCGTATCGTGCCTGAAACGCACCCTGCTCGCGCTCTACAACAATGAACATCCCACACGTGCGTAGGGCGGCCGAAGTTACGTCTCGATCAACCGACTCTACCGCATTGACTCGTCTACCTCAGACTCGGCACATGCAGTAGAATGTCCTTGGGTATGGCATGTTTTTCCCCGCTCGCCATCCACACTTCGCAAGGGACTTTAATCGGCTTCTCTTAGTACTTCCTATCGTGTTCCTTGGGTTACGCTGGCAGATGACCACGCAGCGCACGCGTTAGTCCATATGGATCCGGTTAGGTTAGGTTCTGCAACAGTGCAACGCATTTGGGGGCAGAGGATGAGAGCGCTAGAGTAAATTCATGTCAACGTCCAACGTATCGCTTCACGAAATATATGTCGCGGTCACTCGTCTTTCCCGGACCGACAGACCATGTGGACTATCGTCCGTAACGTGCACGCTTGAACATTTAGACATGTGCAGAGTACGACGAGCATTGCGAGCGGGCAAAGACACCCATCATATCTTCCGCGTGTAGTATACATCCAATCCGCGCACGATGAGCGGGAACAGTATCCGCCTTGCGGGACTCAACGAGGGGTGAATGACGAGACTCCGGTCCAAACCGATGTTGAACAGTGAGTCAACTGCGCACGGTTCATCGCAGCCGTTAACTTAGCAGTGTGAGACGCAGAGCACGAACGAAAGGCACGCACTGAACGGCTGTCCCAGCGTGAAGATCACGACGTACGCCCATATTCGGCCCGCCCAGCCTCCAACGCGTCGCCCTGTCACCTGAGCCAAATCCGCGCATCAGCATCCTCTTTAGACCTTTGCTTGATAGATTGGATGGACGTACGATACGAAACGCGTGTTCGCAGAGCACAAGCACGCCCTGCCCGGCGAAGAACACGAACGGCCGCATGTCGAGGCCCGCGCCAATGAGGTACGCGCCGAGGGTGTGGAAGACGCCTGACGCGGCGAAGGTACCGAGTACTGCGCGCGATCATGAGCGCCATGAGGAGTGAGGGAAACGAGACGCACCAAACCCGACGCGGCCGAATAGATACCCCAGCGGGTACCCGCCGAAGAAGAGAAACGTCCGGCGCAGGAACTGGTGCCACCGCCGCGCCCAGAGATCGTTCAGAGACGTCGCGCGCCATGGCGCGTCCCACGCTGGCGGCCAACTACAAAGCAAAGAATGTCCGGACTGAGCACACGAGATTCGAGAACGTGCGCACCTGGACGGCTCATGCCCGAGTAGTACGACGTCGCCCAACGCAAGACAGTTGTATATGGCTGTCGAGCCGACGACGAGTAACAGACCCGTGGCGAGCTGGAGCGCCGAGCTGAGCGCGTATCGTTGGAGCCGTGGCAGAGTTGATATGAAAATGGTGTGCCTGTCGGGCCACAGTTTGACGAACGAGTCGATCAGGTCGAGCGCGAAGTAGGAGAGGACAATGGACTGGAGCGTTGCGCGTATGCACGGGCCGCGCGCGGCGGGTTTGTGTGACGGGGGAACGTGCATGCCTGCGCGAACACGAGTGTGTCAGAACACGCGTGTAGTGGACGTAGGAAGCAGCATGCGACGCGTCTTACCTGACCCGAAGTCCCATTCAATGCCGCGCATGGTACATAGTAGTTCAATCGCGTCGAACAACCCGGCATGGAATGGTCGCCGAGCATGATCGCGCCGTAGGTCAGCGTCGCGCTCGATAGTCGGCTGGCTTCCCTGGTTGGCGACCCTCTCGCCCAGTTTTCGTCGTCCAGCGGGCGCACACGCAAGTTCAAGAGTCAAACCGACGCAAAAGACACCACAGAGTCCTGTAAGGAGGTTCAGCAGCACGCGCACGAGCGAAAGGCGCGAACTCTGACGTACCGAGCGCATAGTTGAACGTAGCAGCCAGCGGAGAGTCGATGTAGTAACCAAACAGCACTCGTCCGACCGCCATAATCACCGCAGGTGCGACACCAACGCGAACTGCCCACGTATCCGGTCGTCGCGCGAGGTACGCCATGACGAGCGTCGCGGCGAGCGGGATGACGAGCACCCAGACGTTCCCCAGCGTAATGGGCGTCTTGTCGTCCGGGCTGGGCACAATCCAGCGGTGCATAAACGCGCCAAGCTCGTCAAGGGACGGTGCCATCGTACACGCGCGAAAATTGGGGAGGGAAAGGCAAGGGCGGATGACGCGTCACGAGCGCGGATCGCTGACACGCCGTGCTCGACGTGGGTTGTCAAAGTCACAAGTAGCGCGCATCACGCCATGAACGATGGGCCGTGAGATTAGAGCAAATGCATTGCGGCGAGCACAGCCGGAACTGGGAGGAGCAGAGGGAAGAATCGGAGTTGCAGCCGATTTCGGACCGAACGCTTCTTGGTTCTGACCGTAATACCCACCCACAACCAACACATCAAGATTACTGATGATAGTGCTAGTGACGCGTGTGTCCAACTCTGTCTCCACTGCCCTGGACTGGGGACAAGCAGATGATCAGAGCGCTCAGCAACGGCTACAACAGCGAGCGCTTTAAACCGTCCCTATAGGCGCCTTGCACATACCCTGTCCACTTGAATGCACCTTGTACTATTCTTCATCAGCGGCACCTCTGAGTAATCCTCTCGGTTCCAGCCATATTTCTCGCACTCCAGGACAGTACTAGTCCAAGGTCCAAGTTGCGTCCTCGCGTATACAGTAAGGCTCCAACCTATTATATTACTATTACTCAGCTGAGGAATGTAATAGTAATAGGTAATATAATAGGTTGTAACGTGTTATAATATGTTATAATCCCATTGGCGGGAGGTACGGACGGACGCAAAACGAGCGCTGCGGCGGGTCTTCCCGCCGCACTGTCTCTTACTTTTTCTCCACAACTAAACACCCGGGACCCAGGAGCCATCGCGAGCGGTATATAGGGTCTATATACCTTAGTTATACCCAGTTTTTGGGATGCGGAATCAGCAGCCTCGCCTGGTACTGACCGGGCTGTCCGGGTTCTGCCTGCGGAGCCATTTCAAGTCTACCGCGCGACCCAGACTTTAAACGTGCACAAGACTTCGTATATAGACCGTAATGGCTGCAAATTAACGTCTTGAAAATGTGTTTGAGCTTGCTCTTCTGTGCCAGGGCCTGTAGAGGTCACATCTACTTAGTGGTGGCACTTGCCGAAGTGCAGAACAATAATCATGTCCTTGGACGACTATTCGGACAGCTAGAACTACGATAAGCGGTTCATTAGGTCCTGGTGCACATGGAAAACGAGATCGTGTTTCTGAGAAGCGTAAGACTGGACTAATCTAGAGTAATTCTGCCCGCCCTCTGGTATGGACTTTGGAGCCTTACCCTCGTCACTTCAAGAACTTCATGAGACCTTGACGGATCCAAAGCTTAGTGCACATGCACTCCCTAATCGTCTTCGCTGAAAGGGACGAGCGCTCGCGCGTTGTGAGACCTCCAGCGGCGGAGAACAAGCGTTCGACGGAAACACTGGACGCAGGAATGGCAAGATAGTCACGTGCCATCCGCGCGAGGATTGGTAAGTCGCGTTCATTCTTCTGAGTGGGCGTCAGTTTCGTCGCATAAGACATCTCCACTTCACTAACCTTCCACCATGCCAGGGCATTGTCCGCAAGAGCGGATTCCGCGTCAAAGCCACTCATGTAGCGCTCAACCTCCGTCCTGACGGCGTTGTTGAGCACAGGCGATGGCTTTGCGGCGCCACCAAGAACACGTGCGAGCAAGGCGTTTGGACCGGAAGCTGGTTGCATAGGTGGGGGAGCTGGTGTCTGAGCGTACTGCTTGCTGTATGACTCGAAAGCGTGCGACATTATCGTGTCCGATACTTCATCCAAGTTGTGGATCTTCGCCCAACCGCGAAGCGCGGGATGAAGTGCTACAAAGTCTGTTAGAGGTAGTAAGGTGGCCGAGAGGAATAACTAACCAGTTGCAATCCAGTTATACTGGCATCTCTGTGCGAGGACTGAATAGTGAGTTAACTTCTCCAATCCCGCCACTGCAGCAGCGCGAAGTGCCTCAGGGAGTCCTTCCTTCGCGATACGCGCCCGGAGCTCCGTCTCCATGAGTTGATACATTGGGAGAACCCACGGTAATGTTGGCTGCCCAGACTGCGACATATGGAGAGTAACCTCAGGGAAAATCTGCCGGCGGGTCAGACAGGTGTGGCTACGGTGACACGGACGCACCCCAAGTAAGTCCTCGACATGCGTCAGCATCTCCCAGTCCTGTCGCGAGAGCTGAAGCTGACTACCCAGCTCGTCGCGGTGCTCAAACGCCCAGGCATCTATTGCCTATGTGCTGGGTAAGACAGACGAGCACAGCAATTGAAAATTGACAGATACGCACCTTGGACAATTTAAGAGCACGTTGAATCATAGCGTGCGTACAATTCCAGCGCGTGACGACGTCTCGGATGACCATGAGGGCGTGTAACGCATTCTTGCCTGGGTATTCTGCTTTCAGGTGACGGCGAAACTTGGCACGGCGCTGGGGTGAAGAGACGATCTTCGTGCAGATGGTACGAAGCTGGGAACGGTCAGATACGGTGACCCGACGCTGAAGCAACGCACCCTTTTAATTGGACTATTCGTCGTGTCCTTCTTGGCCTGCAGCGCCGCAATGATCTCGGCAAGCACTGCTTGTTCTCCCGTGTCCTTGCCCTGGTCGGCTCGAGCCTTGGCCGCAGTCTCAGCCTTGCGCAACGCATTCTCCTCGTCCTGCGCGTCGGTGCGCATACGGATCTGGTCGGGATCCGTCTCAGGATCGTAGTGGACGGGGCCACTCTTGTCCTGGGTAAAGTAGTCGATCTTGTCCGGGTCGTCCGCCTCGTTGAGTGAGGAGAGCATCTTCTGGACGACGAGATTGACGACATGAGGCATGCATCGAATACGCGAATTCTCCTCGTGAAGATGAACTCCGTAACGCTCTAGAATGATCCTACCAACGGTATACGCCATAACATCATTGACGGACGCGTTATCCATCGCGACGGCGAGCATGTACTGCGGGAATGAGCTGCGATTCGAGTCTCAAAAGTTAAGTACTCATCTTATTTGCAGAGCCTCTGTTTGCAAGCGCATCGACGAACGCAGTGCCAGCGTGTACACCTTCGTGCTGGTTATCCTCCAATGCGGCCATATCGACCATACGCTCAACAAGCGTCCAATCGTCGTCAATAAACGACGCAATGATCCCCGCAAACGTGAAGGTCATTTGGCGCGTCGTCCATGTATCAGTAGCGTACGATATCCGCGATTGAATATGCTGAAAACAATCAGTGGCTATGGACTCTCGGAACACTGTACGCACCGCGAGCTCCCGAACAACCACGCCATGGAGACCTGTATAGAGTCGCGCGAGCTCGTTGCGGACTGTGGTGTCCGTTGGAAGGGCATAGGTAACATCGAGGTAGCGGAACAGGTTTGCCAATGACCAGCTTTCGCCCGCATTGAACGGCATGTCGTCGCAGATAAGCCATGCAGAGAAATGCCGCATGAAGCCGTTGTAAGTCTTGACGGCCTTCGGGTTGAGCTCGCCTTCGGCCATCCAACGCTCCATGAGCTTGGCGCTCCCCGCTGGGTAGCCGCTCGGTAACGAGCTATCCGCCGCAGGGGTGCCTTCAATGGCCTTCAGTTTCTCCTCGGCGTTCTGGTGCTTCGAGTGCGTATGGGAGGTGAGGTTGCTCAGATTAGGGCGCTTTGCTTCGTCGTTGAAGTTCTCGCTGTCCGGAGTGCGGACGACACTTCGGGTCCTGAGAGATTCGGTGAGAGACAAACCAAAAAACTAATCATGGGCGTACGCTGTACAAAATTTGCACTTGAATTCCCAGAGCGGTTTCTTATCCTTGACGATCTTGTACGGCTTGCTCCAGAATTGCAGAGTGTCGTTCTTGGGACCTGGTCGATTTCCGCGGGCGCGCTTCTCGTCTTCGGCCTTCTCGACCGCCCTGAGAGCGGATTCACCATCCGAATGCGGTTCAGAATCCTGAATAATTGAATGAAGGTCAGTGTAAAGGTGGAGAATGGGTAGTACCAACCTCGTTGTCGCTCTCGACATACTCCTCCACCGTTGCACGGCGATTCTTCTTGGGCGGGCGATACGTCTTGTCAGCCGCGTCATCGTCGCTGTCGATGTCCATCCCTTGCGAGGTTTCTGCAGGCGGCGCGGCGTCTGCACTTGGACCGTCCGGGGCGCTCGGGGCAGCTGTCCCGCGAGTAGTGACAGCCGGCGCTGTTGTAGCCACAACCGCACGCGGATTGACTTTCGAGACTTTGACAAAGTCTGAATACTTTGAGTTGGAGGATGTGAGCACCGCAAACAACGTACCGCGGATGTCAGTCGCTGCATTCGGCTTCGTCTTCTTGCCCGTCGCACGCGAGTTGTCTTCAGCCTGCTTGCGTTTAGTGGTAGGCTCTTTGTCTGGTAGACTATCGACGTCGATCGGCTGAGCTGCGAGTACGCGCTCTGTTGGTACACGTCTGCGCTGGGCAGGTGGGACCTGGAGAAAATTCAGCGCTATACAGGTGTAAAACGACGAACATACCGCTACTTCATGGCGCTCGTACATCTTGAGTGCAGAAAGCGTTAGTTTATCGACCCAGCGGCCGACTATGCTCTTGTCGCCACTCTTGGAGAGCGCTTCGCGGAGGACCGTCACGACGTCTTGCAAGCCTTCGCCCCGCTCCAAGAAGTCGATAGGCTGGTCCAGGACTAGCTCGCCAAAGACCGTCTCGAGCCTATGATTCAGAGCGCCGATATCGGTGCCGTCGCTGCAGATATAGTTGTACTGCTCGACAGTGAGCGTCCTTTTGCTGTAGAACATGCTGCCCTGTGGAATCTTCTTGGGCAGGTCGCCTAGCAGAATAAAAAGATGGTTGAGCTTTCCATGGAGCTCGTCGAGGCTCGCCATATCGGAGTAGAGCGTAGACTAGGACGAAAGTCGTCCGTTCGGCGTTGGGCAGGTGCAACGGGGTCAATTGAACTCCGAATATCGCAATCCACAAATAAAGAGTAAGGTCGAGCTCCAAAAAGAGCATACCAGAGAACAACATATATGGCGCATACTCAGATACGCAGTAATTGTGTATCGAAGAACCTCTCCGAGACGAGTCCAGCGATATTCCGCGTGTTTCCAGTCATTGTGTCGCCGGAGCATGGACCAAGAGTGGGCAATAATAAGGATATTGCGTACCGAGAGGGCGAAGTGTCATGACTCGCAATGTACGAGGATTAGACAAGCGGCGGGAGAGCGAGGCAAGAGTAAGTGCAACGCAAGACCGGACGGTGGAGGATGTGCGCATTTATTCTGAAGTCCAAGCAGAAGGTGATCCCAGATGAAGTCGTGCAGCAATACTGTAGTTCCATTCAGTGTCGACGGGACACGCGTCGGGCACGGCTCAGAGCTACGGGGTGCAGTGTAGATCCGTACGAGGTGGTGAAAGCAGCGAGCAACGACAGCAGATCAGAGGTGATAACATATCATAATGCCTGTACCCAGAAATGCGCGGTATATTGCAGTGACGGCCGTCAAGAGCCCGCGCGAAACGACGTGGCAGGAGACAAGCAGCAATTGCAGCCGCCTGCGCGCACCATCGCGGGATCAAAGGGCACCGTTGACGTCCGACAACCGGTCCGGCACCGGTCTCATGTGCACGCCGCATTCCAGCCCCCAATCCGTACGCGCTCATGCGGGAAGTCCTCCCTACCCCGGGCAGGATGGAGATATAACCTATTATAACCTGTTACACCGAAAATACGGAGGCGAGTAATGTAATTGTAATAGGTAATAGATTATAATCTATTATACTGCGTAAGTAATACAATAGGTTGGAGCCTTAGTATACAGTACTCTCGCTCTTCAGGTGCACCACATAAACATGAGCGAAGTGGTACTCCTCGCTGTCGCGAAGAAGAGTTCAGACCAGTTCGTGCGAGGTATGCGGGTCCACTTAAACCAGTAGAGCGTAGACGGCGTGGTGGAAGGCATTTGGGATGAGGTGGACCGGCTGACCTTCCAAGTTCCCACTCGGATCTCCGCTTCCCCACTTCCCTTCTAGGCGGCTGGATATGTGCCGGGCTGCAAAAGCCGGGGATACATAGAGGAGTCCGGAACTCGAAGAGTTGAAAGTGGCCCGTGTTGCACAGCTATAATAGTTCATGAGGACGAAAGTTGAGAGTCGGAGTCGACGCTCTCATCATCTGCTACCCGTCTAACCTAGACCTCCAACCTCAAAACTCACAGTCTCGTAGACCCGGATTACTTATGGTCCACGCCCGGTGACTCGAAACACCCACGAAGAATCGGAGATCAGACCTAGAAGGAAGTGCCTTCTCGATGACCGCCAAAGAGAGTTTACAGCAGCCGATGAGAGAGCTTACTGCTCAGAGACGGAACGGAGAGCTAGAGCGCTAGAACAAGGGACTGAAAGAGATTGACCAACTCGGAAAGCGTATAAAGCACGCGAGGCACAGATGGAAGTGACATAATCAGAGACAATGCCCTCATCATCTGCTAATCATCCCGCACAGACTGGTTTACGGCAGCGATATACGAACCACGTAAACCACTTATTAATGACCGTCGAGTACAGTAAATGCATTCAGAGACCTAGGTGATCGACATCTGTTGATTGTGTTTGATATTCGGCGACGAGGTGCCAGAAGTGCCTACAGGGAGAGGTTGGGAACGCATGTTGCGTATTGCTATTGCGACAGAGAAGAAAGTATATCGCGTTAGCGAAGCAAGAAACATGGTTCCTCGTTGCGAGGCGGATGGGGTGTTGGTCCGCACCGTTGCCGAGACGAGAAAGGCGAGGCGAGTACAAACGATTACACGTGGGCGGAAATTCCTCGTCGTTTCGCTGCAACTCCACTACGGGAGAGCCCCCATAAGCTGATACGAGCTATAGTGGCGTTGTGGAAGACAATCGTTCGCTACGAGTGTGAAGTCCAGATGGAAGATAAAGGACGGAGAGCCAAGTCGGCCCGGTGTGAGGTGTCGGACGGGTATAAAACACAACACGACGTGTGAATACAGATGAATGCGGTACCATGTCAAGAACGACGCTCTCATCATCTGCTCACGTATCTTGCAAAGACCCTCGGATCTGGAGCTATACAGCGCCTTCTCATCCCTCCATCGAACCGAAACGGTCAAGTTGAACAGGACACAAATGTACACCCCAAACTCAAAGAACTTGAAGAGAGGGTCACAATGTCAACGTCTTGAATGATGAAATACCAAAACGACAGCTCTGAACACGAGCGGGAGCGCCAGAGTTGTCAAAGACGAATCAACATTGGCAGGTCCTGGCGCAGAGGAGCGTATAAAACCACGCAACAGGGAGATGTAAGCGTCAAAGCCAGAGACCCACGCTCTCATCATCTGCTAACGTAGCCTGCACAGAGTTCAAAACGGCAGCTCTACACAGGCAGTTTGGCAACATGGAATCGACACAATTGGAGTTGCGAAACCCAGGTGATCATGCGCGGGAGTTGGAGCAATGTGTCTTGTACGACCTCCTTAGTGTCAGGATGTTTACTTCTCCAAGTCCGTCACGGTCTGTCTGAATCGCGTACTCTAAATATCACGTAGGACTTCCTCGGAAGATCCGAGGGCGGCTCGGACTGGAGGTGCCGGACACGTATAAATATTCAGGTGGAGGCAACATGGAGTCAGACGCTCTCATCATCTGCTACCCACCTTGCACAGTAACCGTGCGCGGAACATTATTCTAGATGTTGCTCGACCACAATCCATACTCGAACAGAAACGATACATCGTTATAAGGCCGGGACCCAGCTTCGTGGATGAATCACGAAACTGACATGGACGCGGCGAGAGAGCTCAGGGCTTGCTCATAATACGTGACAGAGGGAGCTAGGAGCGTCGCAGAGAAGCTATACGGGATGGTAGAGTCGGATGCGAGTCGGATGCGACGTGCCGTGTCGTAGAAAGTATAAAGCCGCACAAGGCGTAGTTGGGAGCGATGGGGTCTCAGAAGTACGCTCTCATCATCTGCTAAGTGTCCGGCACAGATATCAGCCCGAAGGAGACAGCGTGTACTGGTCGTGCAAGTACAGTAATTCAAGACATCGACGAACACGCCGTACAAACAGGTGCAGTAAAGAAGCCTTTATTCGCGGCCAGGGAGCGAAACTGAGGAGATCTAAAGTCGTCGCGCACGTGGTATTGGTACGAAGGATCGACATTTGTTGATAGCGTTTGACGCCCGAGGTAACGAAACCATGATGTGAGGAATTGTGTGGGCGTGCCTGAAATGGCTTGCACGTAGAGCGCGGGACCGCGCGCTGCGTACTGCGAAAGAAGAGACGGGTCCGACGCAAGAGACGTTGGTGCTCGTCGCGAGGCGAACGTGGTTGGTGTGATAGAGCGCGCCGGCGCCGAGGCGAGATGAAACAGCGAGCCGGGGACCGACAGGAACCCGGCGCGTGTCACGGTATTGCAAATCGCGAATAAACGACCTAGACGGGCGCAAATTTTTCGTCATCGTCGTCGTCGGCGAGGTGCGCGGGAGGACACGACAGTGAGACTTCTACGGGTTAGACTGGCGAAGTGGAAGGCAATCGGTCGTTACGGGACGAGTCCAGGTTAGGGGGAAAGAGACTTCCGATCTCCGCTTCGCCGCTTTCCTTTCTCCTCCTTTCCGCTCCTCGTCATGGCGGCCACCCGCACCGCAACGGCCACGACGAGCAGCTCGACGAAGACGGGTTCGAGCTCGATACGCACGACGACGAGCAAGACCAGCTCGGGCAGCGGCGGGGACAAGAAGGAGGCTTGGGGAGCGAATTTCTGGGTCACACTCGCCGATCCGCAGGTGCGCGTGCACATGAACTCTTGCGCGGTCGTTTTGCTGACGAACTTGGGCGGCGTGTAGAGCGGGGCCGAGTTTTATGCGTGTCCAGCGACGGGCGCGGTGTCCTGGGACCCGCCAGAAGGAAACTTCGTGTGCGTACTGCTCGTCCTTCTCGCCGTCCAGCGCCCTTGTGCGCCCGCGCCGCTCCTTGTGCACCGTCGCTGTTCCAGCCGACCCGGCGCGCGCGCTGTGTCCTTTCGCCGCCGCTCCGTGCACGCTACCACTCTCCGTCGCCGGCGTCCGTTGTTTCATCTTCCATTCACTTCATCGCGCCTATTTAAACATCTACCTCGGCACCTCGTCTTGATGGCTGACGCGCGCTCTGCAGACTTCCGCGGTCGTCTGAAGGCGAATGGTGGGAGATCGAGGACGCGACGAGCGGGCTATCGTATTATTACCACACGAAGACGAGCGAGACGGTGTGGACGCGCCCGGAAGGTTTCGTCATCCCGCTCAGCATGATCCAGGTGTGTGCTCGTCGCGTCCTCCTTTCCGTTTCTCCTCTTTTCCCGTTCCGTGTTCGTCATCAACCCCGTCCAGTCCCTCCCTGCTCGCGCTCGTCGCTGTTCCTACCCTCGTCCTCCCTTCCCAGTTATGTCGACGTTTCTTTCCACAGTTCGAGCGCTAGGCGTTAGAACGGGGCTCGTAGCTCAGACGTCGCGCGGCCGCCACGTGCGAGAAGCACTCGCCGTTGCTACGCCCTCATCACGTCTCGCGCACCCTTCACTTCGTCCATGTGCCTGCGCGCCGTCCACCACTCGTTCTCGGTACCGCGTCCACTTCCCCGCGCCCCTAGATCGGGTTGCAATTACAGATGGACGTCATTGCGTCCGTGCCCATTCTGGCATCTGCGCAGTGCAGGCTGCTGTGCTTGTGTTGACAGAAGCCTAAACGTGTCGAGCCTCAGACGCGGTGCCGCTGCAGTAGTGTCCGCGGTCCCAGTTTCGCCATGTTCAGCTGCTGCGCCGCGCCCGTGAACAGAGCTCAGTAGCCGGTCGAGTGTTCTGCGCATTTCGCGTGGGCGAGCGCTCGGCGCGCAGTTACGCGGAGGCTGTTGGCTCCATGTTCTGGCCCTCAGACGCGGTGCCGCCGCGGAGCTGCCCGCCGAGCACGTTTTGCAGCGTTCAGTCGCTGCGTTGCGCTCCTGAACTGAGCTCGGTATCGTGACGAGTCCTCAACGCCACGTGCGCGTCAGGGCTCGCGTGTCCTCCCCTGCTCGTTCTCCCATACATTACCGTTTTCCTCGCTGCTCCCTTCACCCTTCCCATCCATCTCTTCTCCCCCGCCTTTTATGTGTGTCGCGTCCAGTCGATGGGCTGTGCAATCAGAGCGCGTCAGCGAGTCTTGCCGTACGCCTGTCTCGAAGTAGCGCACGCCGTCTCGTCCCGTTGCACGACGTTCGCGCCGATGTGCCTCGCGTTACGTCCTTCGCGATCCGCAGGTGTGCACACGTACCCAGCCGTCTTCATGTTCATCATTCCATTCGCACCGCATCTTTATATCTTTTCGCTCCGTCCATTGTTGGCTCGAGGTCTGGCCGCCTGCCACTCCTCCGTTTCGCGCTAGCCGCGCCCTCCTCTCCCGACGACTGCGTCGAGTCGTGTGCCGCGCGCCCACTCTATTCGTTTGTGCGGTCATATCCCTCGTTATGCATCCCCGTTTCGTTATAGTGCGCAATAGGGCGCTGCCCGACTCGACGTCGAGCTTGCATTAGCCGGCTCTGCATTGCGCCACCGACGGTGGCGTTGTGCTTCATATACCGCCGTTGTGCTCTTATTCGCGTCGTCCAGTACTCCCTCGTGTTTCCCATCTACTCATCCACTCCTTTGTCGTCCTGCACCTTACATACGTTTCACACATGTCGTCGCTCTACCTCCACTCGCGTCCTCGTACTCGTACACGTGCTGACCGTCCTCTGCCACCTCTACCCGTCCAGTCTACGACACTCGGCAAACGACTCAGCGCGGCGTACCTCTCTCCGCGCTCCTCGTTCATCGAATCCGGCGCGCCGAAAGAGGGCACGATACCCGAACAGCTCACGCCGCCTGCGACGCCCGTCGTGGACCAAGCGCCTGCGTCGCCTGTGACGAGCCAGTATCGGTCGCCCGTCTCTGCGTCGGGCAGGAAAAGCGCGAGCCGCGAGTCGCCGCCCAAGTCGCATCACCATCGGAGGGAAGATTCGTCGAAACCTGCGAGTCCGTCGCGCGTTGCGTTCGCGCTTGGGACGCCAGACGTGAACGTTTCACCGCCAACGCCGAATATGCGTGCGCAGACGCCCTCGCGCCAGTACCAACAACAACAACGTCCGCCTGTGAGCGGGCATCCGACACCGTTACGCGTCGATACAGCACATACCCCGCCGTCGAGTTTCACGCGTCCTGCGTTACCCAGGAGCGGCTCCGCGCCGCTTCCGAGTACGGGCGGAGGCTCGCGGATGAGGAGTAAATCGAGCACGCAGCTGCGTAACGAGTCCGGGCCGGGAGGGCAGAGTCTGCAAGCCGCAGCGGAACTCTTCGTCGCTTCCCAAAATCAACCTCAGCGCCACGGCCGTTCGGGCTCCATCTCGCAATCGCCACCTCCTTCTGCAGCGAGGGGCTTGTATTCCCTGCCGAAAGCGAGCGCTAGTGCTGCGAGTCTTGGATTTGGAGGCGGGAAGAAAAGGGCGAGGGCGGGGAGTTCGGGGAGTGGGTTGAGGGGTGTTGTGATTGGGGCGCCGGTTTTGGATCCGGAGGCGACGAAGCGGATGGCTGTGGGGCGCGGGACTGAGGCGGTTGTGGTGCCGTTGAGGGATCGGAAGGAGAAGGAGAGGGAGGATGCGGAGCGGATTGGGTGCGTTCTCTCTTCGTTTGCGTTTCGCGTTTGCGTTTGCGTTACCCGTTCCTCCATTTCGCGCTCCACGCTCTTTCACCTCACCACACCTCCATTCCGTGTTCATTGTGTTGTGTGGGTGTCGGTACTGACGCCCCGCGCTGTGTCAGGTTCCCGCGAGAGCTCGCGGAGGAGATCCAGCAGTTTGCGGGCTCGGATTTCGCGAGGCAGTATTTCGCGAAACATTCGACTGGTCTTATTTTTAAGAGGCGGGTGCCGATTGAGAAGATGATGGTTTGGCAAAAGGTGCGTTGGGCGTTGGGGGTGTTATCCTATTCTTGCTCCGTTTGTCCCGCGCTCCGCTTTTGGCTCGCGCTTTGTGACTGCCGTCCTTGTTCCCTACGCGCGTGCATCTGCTGACAACCTCGTTTGCAGGCGCCGCTTACTACGCCGCTGCTCAATATCAACCGTGCGCAACACAAAGACGCGGTGCGCATCTTCCGCGCGATCCAGAAGGTCATGGGCGACGCGACGCCGGCTGTGAGCGTCGCGGCGGCGCGGGAGGAGGAGCGGTGGGTGCTCGGCGAGGGCATCGCGCACGGCGAGCTGCGCGACGAGATATATTGTCAGCTTCTCAAGCAGCTCAGCGCGAATCCGAACCCGTGCGTTCTCTGTGTCGTCGTAGTGCAGTTCCTGATGCTGATGGTGGATGTAGGCAGGGAGTGTTCAAGGGGTGGCAGATGCTTTGCGTTATGCTCGTCACGTTCCCGCCGTCCAAGAACTTCGAGACGTACCTCCAGGGCTTCATCGAGCGGCATCTCGCGCTGGCGGAGGGTCGGATCGATGTCATGGCCAAGTACTGTCTGCGCCGGTTGCCTATCATTGCGCGTAAAGGGCCGAAGGGCAAGGCGCCCAGTGTTGGAGAGATCGAGAGCGCAAGCGTACGTCCCTCGCGCCCCTTTCCCGTGTCCGTGTACTCATATTCGTGTGCAGGACGCTGCGTTCAACCCTTCGACCTTTGGCGAGCCGCTGGACGCGATCATGCGTCTGCAGACACGCTCGTACCCGACCGAGCGCGTGCCGATCGTTCTTCCCTTCCTCGCCGACGGCATCCTCGCGCTTGACGGCACGCGCGCGGAGGGCATCTTCCGCGTACCAGGCGACGGCGACGCTGTGGCAGAGCTGAAGCTGCGCATCGACCGTGGGTTCTACACGCTTGATGGGATCGACGACCCACACGTGCCCGCCTCGCTGCTCAAGCTCTGGTTGCGCGAGCTGCAGGAACCGCTCGTCCCGGATGAGCTGTATAACGAATGCGTCGCTGTGGGTGCGCGGGACGATGCGCTTGGCGCTGTACAGCTCGTCGCGCGCCTGCCGACGCATAATCGTCGCGTGGTGGCGTTCGTGGTCAGCTTCTTGCAGCTGTTCCTCGAGGACCGCGTGACGAGTCGGACAAAGATGACCGCGCCGAACCTCGCGCTCGTCATGGCGCCCAACCTGGTTCGGTGCGCGAGCGAGAGCGCCGCGGTGGTGTTCGCAAACGCGCAGCATGAGCAGCGGTTCGTGTTGAACTTGCTGCTCAACCTCCACTGCGACGAGATCGACCCCGATTTCCGTCCGCAGCATGGACGCGGCGCTGCTGTGCGCTCGAGGCAGCACACCGCGTAGATGTTCCCCCCTTTCCACTCGTTCCCTCTGGACTTGCACGTTCTCCTGGTCTTACTATCGCATCGCATCGCTACAGTCTACAAATACACATCGGCGCGGAACACTCTCCTAGTCCTCCTTTCCCATTCTCTTGTCCACACGCTCTCTGTTGGTCCCCTGTCTGTCGCTCACATCCTTCTGCATTCCCTGCGCTATTTGCCCCCCGTTATATCCTCTCTGTGTGCATCGTGTGTCGGATGTCTCCCGTCGGTTCTCTAGTTCCCGTTTTGTTATATCCTCGCTCTCTGTTGGTGCATGGGCACAGTCGCTTTTGTATACTATCTATTCGGTGGACGATTGTGCGTCGTCGTTGTTTCTCGCAAGCGCATCGTTGTTGTTCTGTCTTTATAACCTTGCGCCTTGTGTGGTCGCTTCGGAGGGCGTGTTGCATGTGAATGTTTGTGCCGACTTCGCCGTGGGGATCCCTTTCAGGAAGTTGAACGGGCTCGTTGTTAGCACACACAATGAGATAAGCGCCTGTGAGACAAATGGAACCGCGCATGAGCGGAGCTTGGACACGAGCGCACGGCTTGTCTCCGTACTACCACCATCGACCACATCGCCGTCCATCTCGCGAGCGCTATCCCAGTGCAACTACGAAACACCTACAATGTCGTCGGTTGGCGAGTAAGCACGCCCCGTAGACCGGTTGACAACCTCTTATCGCTCTTCAGGGGCGGGGATCTGGCACCGCGAGCGCAATCCGCAGCGTACGTGCCTCGTACTCATGTCATGGTCACTACGGGCCTAATGATCCTTCCAGAGGAGAATCCAACTCTGTCTTTGCTCGACTGGCACCCGAATTGCTCGTCGAGATCGCCACGCACATGCCTATACACTCGCGGATCGCGCTAACCCTCGTTTGTCGGCGCTGGGAGTTGTATACCCGCCGGCGCAGCGTACGCTGTACGCCGTCGTACGTCGCTGTCCGCTGCCACGTACGCCGCCGGGGAGCGCCGACATGCGGTGAGCTTCGGCGGGTTGTGGTGTAGTATGTAACGATGTAGGCGGGGCCCTAAGCTATGAACGGAAATACTATGAACGGAAATACATACAAATGGCAGCTAAAATTCTCAAGGATAATGTAGTCTTGCACATAATTACTAATGAGTTAACAGAGGTTGCCTGACGATGGGTGCGCTCGAGTTTGAATTCCGCGGCAGGTGCGCGCTTCATCGTAAGCGCGCGCCTGCTCTGAGCGCTTCTGCTGACGCGTCTGGTTGACTTTGCGGTTGTTTGGTCGACGCGTCAATTGCTCTCGTCCTGCCCTCGTCTCTGCTCGCCCACCGCTCGCCCACCAGACGCGCCGCACGCGATTGCCGCACCCTGTACCCCTCAAAACACGATCGGTGCGTGTATTACGCGTAATAACGCGTTTCTAAGGCATGTACATCGTGTGCTGATTCCTTGCCGCCCCGCAGACTTCCCGAGTGCTGTATGTCATACGTTACAATTTGCGCCGCCGTTGCATGAGTCTAATTTAATGTGCAGGCATCTCGGTTATTATTCAACAACATTCATCCAATATCTTCAAGCCTTGCCTCTGCTCGCTCCGTGCTCCGTGAGTCCACACTTGCCCGTGCTTGGTTACTGTCGCTAATTATATCAATATGACGCCCATAGATATCACTACCACTACAAGAGGTTCGTGTTTCACTTCATACTCTTTTTCGA
>KV425933.1:101327-182990 GCA_001632375.1 Exidia glandulosa HHB12029
CTCAAAGAGCCGTACCTCCGCCGCCGTCGAGTTCTAACCGATGATATCTTCAACGCCGGCGTCGACCTGTACAGTTCTCCAACGATATCGGACAAAGTCCCCATCAAACGTCTCGTTCTCCGCAACCTCACCGCGAAGGAGTACGTACGCGGCGCGGAACTTGCCCAGGATCAGGTGTGTATGCCTGACATGTGGCCCGCGTACTGGAACGTAGGAGAGTTACTCCCCCTACGTGTCTGTTGGTCATCCGACGACTCGGCGGGTCTGCCGGAGGAGTACGAGGGCAACATCACTCGTGGTCCGTGGGCGGGGCATCGTTTCGACATCGTACTCGAGGAGGACCTCCCGTGTGATGGAGAGGGGAGCGTGCTACCGGGATGGACGGACGTTTCGGACGATGTTCTGGACGATGCTTGTAACCTCTTCTCTGCGTTGTATCCCAAGTCCTGAACCAATCGAGTGTTCCATTTGTACGGTAGGTCTATCTACAAGTACGCGGAGCATTGTCGGACGTCCAGTCGGAGGTTCACGTACGCAAACCGAGATCCTTACTTCGGTATGTGGACTGGGCCTCTTTCACTCGAAGCTTTGGCAGCGACAGTTGAAGACGTAGCGGGTGCAGCTTCGGAAGATTCTACAATTGTACGAGTAGAGTGGGTTCCAGGCGAGGACAACAGTCCTTCATGAGCTTCGGTCGGGGCACCAACTCGAAGTACTGTAATACAGTATCGTGACTCAGTGCGGGTAGAAAGACAGTTTCGTACATTACGAAGCTCCTACGCTCGTTTAACCTTATGGGCAGAGCTATACATGGAAGAAAATCTGTTCCAAGTGCTTCTCGTAGATCTCGCGTAGATGGTCGGAAGGAGAGCGCGGAGATCCGCGAACAACTTGAAGCCGCGAAAGATTTACTCTCCGCTTTTCAGCTCTTGCCGCCGACCTTCTCTTCACGGCATACTGCTTATACCATGGGACAGTGCTGGTCCGTGTTCAACCTGAGCAAGAGGCAGCGCTGGTGCATTGGAAAGCTCGAAGATCAGATTTTTCGCTTGGAACTGCCTCGCTTCTTCGGCCGACGCTTCAGGCTGTTGCCAGCGTCCAGTTTATCCAGCTGCAGTCGCGGTGAGGATTAATTCATATCCTGAGGTGTGACGTCTGATACTGTACCTGCTCGACAGAGATCCAGAGCCAAGACCAATCCATTCTCGTCAACTGTCTGCCAAACAAGCTCATCGTCGGGATATTCGAATGCTGCGACGACTACCGGACCGCTGCGTGTCTTGGGATTACGTGCAAGCTGCTTTGGGACGTGGGACGCTCGACTGTGGAACGGCAGCTCAACGACGCGACGGACTGGACGGGCGATCGTCTTGCGTGCATCAGCGATGACGGTGCGAATACGACCGGTGTTCTTCCCAAAGGCATGCTGGACGACTCGGAGCGCGCCTTGATCGACGGTTACATGCAGGACAGGTTTACTTTCTTCGGTGCTAGTACTGTCTCCAGTGCTCTATGTTGGTACCTCTGTCCGCTCAACGCGCCACTCGAGCCGGCGTCCGACCTGCCGTGGATTGCAAGGGACGAAATCAGCACGGCCATTGACAGCAGCACTTGGCGTGGTCTAGTCGAGGAGGTATCGAGCGGGAGGACGTCGCCCGAAGGGATGGTCCTTCGAGACTTGACGGCGCGGCAGTATGTCCGCGGCGACGCGTTCATCGCCAAGTGTGCTGGATCCCCCAGGCTGTCGCACTGGAGAGAGTCGTGGGGTCTGGCGGATCTCATCATCCTTGGTATCTGCTACTCGGGAGAGCCCTCTGGTCTGATGTCCGTGCGCGAGACCTCGTTGGAGCACGGAATTTGGTCTGGGCACAGATTTGACGTGGTCGAAGAGAAGAACCTGCTGGAGGCTGAGGGGTGGAGGGACGTGTCCGGGCAGATCCTTCGTGTTGGTCAACTCCTCTTTCAGATTGACGGCCACAGGCTTGTGTCACGATAGTGTTGGATGACGAGCTCTCCCCGGCTTCGTATTCAGGCTGCCGAGTGTCGCCGAACATCTCCGGTTTTCAAGGTAGGATCGTCTGCCCGCTCCCACCTATGCAACTCGTCCGGTTTCTTGTCGACGGGTTCATTGTCTAGTCTAACACTGTAACTCTTCATGTAGCAATCGTGTACAGTTTGCTCGCGAGCCTGCGCCGTCGACGCAGGCTTGATTCTTTTCTTCCTTTACCCTTCCGCACTTCGCTTTCTTTCCTCCGCGTGCTTTTGGGTTCGACTTATTCTCTCGCCTCCGTATTCCCATCACTTCTTGAACCGATATTCTCATTCCCTGAAGCGCAACCCGCCAAACTCGCGCGCATATACTACTGCTGCACCCAATGCTTAGACCCACCCACCACGTAGACTTGATACCCACCCAATACTTTATACTCATCACGACCGGTTCCCTCGCTATCCAAGTAGGACTACGTGCGTGCGTCATGACGGTCACCGAAGCTGCATAGGTTAGATTACCTCCATAGCTGCCTCAAAAATATGACTTCATCATCAATCGTGTACCGTAAGAAATCCTGCTATCACTCAAAGTCATATTGCACGCTCTTTCCCCCACTGGGACTAATAAACCGTTAATCCCCGCATGCTGATTTAGTGCACGTTCCTCACCTTGACTTTACTGTACTCTCGCTTGACCAAAGCTGGGTCATTCATATTGTCAACCTCGACAAACAAGGGGGTCAAGTTCAGGGCAAGGCAAACTGGGAGAGAGCATGTACAGTATAGGCTTGGCCCTGACTTGAACGAGTCTCAAAGGAACCTTCAAAGACAAGTTAGACTCCTTGGCTGGATTTTTGGGCTCGCGCCGTTGCCTGCGCTTGCTGACATTTTGATGCTCTGACACCAACACCAGCGACATGCTCCCAAAGGTTTACACAACGCTCTCATATACTCACGCATATTGTAGGGCTCCTTCGTCGCCTGCGACTCATCGCCGCATGCTATGACTTCGAATTCGCGAATGGTGCACTCGTCTCTCTGATTCCGCCACTTGCTCGACATGGCCTTCGCTACTATACTGTACTCTAGAATGACTGGGAGGCAACCGTCGTCGCAGAGCATGGGATGACAGGAAGTTCTTGCTGCCAGTCCTCAGTCGATATTTACTGCTGTCGCGCGATGCATTCGCTTGCACATGCCTATCTGGTCGGCAAATGAACCCAGGCGCGCTTCGCGCGCGTGAATAAGTATCAGGCCTCACGCGCAGGGCATCGTTTGCCGTATGCGGTAAGAGATACTCTTGCGAATGCTCGCTAAAAGACGTACGCAATAAACTGCAATAGAAGATTTTCAGAGCATGTGAACCATGAAACGCGAGATACAAAGAGTGCTCAGAACGCCGGCTCCTCGGGCTGGTAGCCGACAGCGTACTGCGGCTCCTGCTGGTACGCGGGCTCCTCCGCGGGTGCAGCTGCCTGGGGCACGATCTCGGGGACGCCGCGCTGCTCGGACGTGGGCTCTGCGACGATCTTGTCGATCGGGGGCTCGATGATGGTGACCATGTCCGGGAGCGGCTTCTTCGGGCCCTGCTCGCCAGTGGGGTCCCAGCCCTTCATGCTGTTGGCGCGCGTCAGCATCATCGTCGGTGAAGTGGGGTGAATGGTTGGTCAAGTAAAAAAAAGGAAATACTCACATCTTGACCTTGATTCCGAGGACACCCTGCTTGAGCATGACGTGGCGCACGGCGCTGTCCACGAAATCACGGCTCGGCTGGCCGGAATGGATCATAAATCCGTCTGTAAACTTCATGCTCTTCGCGCGCGCGGCGCGGAGCTTGCCGGAGACGACGACCTCGCAGCCCTTTGCGCCGCTCTCCATGACGAAGCGCAGGACGCCGTAGCACGCGCGGCGGACGGCGAGCCCGCCGAGGAGCTTGTAGCGCAGGGACTCGCACTGCGCGACGGCGGACAGGCCGCGGTGCATCACTTTTTCGGCGTACAGCTCGAGCGAGTTTTCGGGGAACTTGAACCGCTTTTGGATGAGGGCGGTGAGCTCGCGGATGCGACGGCCCTTGTCGCCGAGGACCTCGCGGGTGTGCGTCGCGCGGATGATGATCTGGGTGACGGTCAGCATCGGTAAGGGAGCAATTGGGGGCGTTTGTCAACGAGGAACGCGGGGAGCTATGAAGATAGGAAGCGCCTGCGCCCGCTCAAAGGACGAGCTCGACATACGCAAGACGCTAGCAGCGACAGCTGTCTGCGCCCAGTGGTAACACGACGAGCGACTGCAAGTGCCCCGGCGTTAAGGGAGGAATCGTGGTGCGAGGGAAAGTAAGACGAAGGGAGGCGATCTCGCTTCGCACAAAGGAAATGAAAAATCCTGAGGAATCGAGCATCATACGCCGGCGCAATGCGCGGCCGTCGCACGCGACGGGCTTGGGTGCACGGCTCGCTCCTGGCGCATCGCATCGCAGAGGTCCACGTGAAGAGGAAAATGAAGAGCAGGGTGCAAGATGTGTACGAGGGCGAAGAAGTAAGAGTTGCGCGCAAATTACGAACCTCGGTGCGGGCATGGGTGACGCGGACGTCGCAACCAGAGTAACCCTCCTCGGCGAGCTCGCGGGTGAAGAACTCGTTGAGCTCGGCGCGGAAGACACCGTCAGCCACGAACTAAACAACGCTTGGAGTCAGTGTCGCGGTCGCGGTCGACGACGACGACGCACCTTGCGCTTCTTGCTAATCTGGCCAGACATGGCTTTTCTGCGCGTAGAGTGTGAGTGAGTTGTACGAGAGCGAGGGCGGGCGCACGTTTGTTTTCGAGTCCTGACGACTGACAGTGAAGAGGAGAGGAACGGGGTGCAGGTGCCGGAAACGGGAGTCAACGAACTAAGGTTTCGGGACCGGACGGCGGACGGTGCCTACTTGCCTCCGTCGTCGTTCCAACTCCGATTTTCTCAGGCTTGTCTTCCTACTTTCTCCTTTGGTGAGTTTTCGCGTCTTTGCCCCGTCCCCTCCCCTTCCGCCCCTTGCCGTCGTTTCATGATGAGTGTCCTTCGACCCATTGGCACCTCTTAGTCGATCTGCGACGCGTTTTCTCGCTGTCGTGTATACGACGCGTGCGCGTCTCAATGACATTAATGACATACTGATCCCATCCGCGACCTATCCCCTTGCCTGCTATTCGCTCTGTCGTTGCTATGTGCTGACGTCTTTACCAGGGACCTGTCGCTTTTTTCTTCGTTCCGCTTCGCGTTCACTTGTGTATCGTACCTCGCCATGACATATAGTTGTTGCATCCTCGAACCTCCTCCGTGCTGTGGCCTTTCTGGGTGCCTCGTCGTGCCGCGCACTTCCCCAGTACCTGGTATCCTTGGGTCTGTCGACCGCCTGCCAACCTATCAGTAGGGCACGTTCGGCAGCGCTGCTCGTGGTCTGCTTGCCGCGACTCGCTTTATACCGATTTTTTTTTTTGCCGTTGCTGATGCGAGAGCCCGTCGTCGGCGGTTCCCTGCTCCCAGTGCTGACGCCTGTCTGAACTGTTGTACGTGTGATCATGAGGACAATAGCGAGTGAACCTAACGCGTCCTGATGCTACTTGAGTACTGTAGTGTGTAGGCACGAAGAGGTACTCAGGTCAGGAGATGTCTGACTACTTATTCTTGTTGTCCAACCATCTTCGATGTCGTTGTTCATCATGTAGGGTTGTTCAGCATGTAGGGTACATTACCCTGTAGCCAGCGTGGCGGACAGGAGGCTGCCCTGCAGCGGATGCGA
This sequence comes from Exidia glandulosa HHB12029, assembly GCA_001632375.1. Taxonomy (NCBI): domain Eukaryota; kingdom Fungi; phylum Basidiomycota; class Agaricomycetes; order Auriculariales; family Exidiaceae; genus Exidia; species Exidia glandulosa. The sequence goes on from KV425933.1 coordinate 107,093, forward strand.
GAGGATCGCGTCTGACCAAGGGCTTAGAGCATGCGATGTCGATGTGTGAGCGTCTGACAATGAGGCTGTGCCACCGTCGATCGGGGATCGCGTCATCGGTCGCGTTCGCGGTACATAACCGGCGCGTCGCTCTGCCCTTGCCGTCCTTCCATATTGCATGCTCTCTCGTCTGTCCCGCTTCGCACTCGCCCTACCCGTCCTACGCGCACATCAACCCCAACTCTCCAAAGGCATATCCTCCGCCCAGTACCCCATGGCCGAATCTTGTGCGTGCGCGCCTCGAAACCGTGACCGTCGCTGACTTGCGCTCACGCTACATCACGATAGCTGAAACCGCCACGTTCGCCTCGGGCTGCTTCTGGGGCACGGAACACATCTTCGTCAAGCACTACGGCAACGGTAAAGGCATCCTCAAGACCTCCGTCGGCTACACCGGCGGCCATCCCTCTCCCGCAAACACCAAACCCACCTACCGCGAAGTGTGCTCCGGCTCAACAGGGCACGCCGAAGCCTGCCGCGTCGAGTTCGACCCGTCCAAAGTCACCTACGCCCAGCTCGTAGAGTTCTTCTATCGCACGCACGACCCCACCACCGTCGATAGACAGGGGCCGGATACGGGGACGCAGTACCGCTCGGCGATTTTTTATCATAGTGAGGAGCAGGAGAGGTTTGCGAAGCAAGTGACGGAGGAGGTGCAGAAGAAGCATTTTGAGGGTAAGGGGATGAAGATCGTTACGAAGATCGAGCCTGCGAGCGATTGGTACGATGCGGAGGATTATCATCAGATGTACCTCTTCAACGTGCGTCCTCGCGCGCGCTGTGTGTGTGTGTGCTTTGGTACTGACATACTTTGCTTTCGACCTAGAACCCGAACGGCTATCAGTGCCCTACGCATCGCTTGCAGTGGTAAACTCGTCACAAGTCTCCGTAGTGTACTGCATATGATCCCTGCCAGTGTCGCCTTCCGTTGTACGATTGAATAGAGTCCTCCCTTTCGCTACGTTCGACGATGGAACGTCTGAAGGCGTCGGGCTGATCGATTCACACTGCTCTTCCTCAATCACCGTCGGTGCCGCGCCGGCGCAATACTACTTACTTCCTGCGTTACTTCCAAGTTGTTGGTGAACCTTTGTGAGCATGTCGCTGGCGTTTGTACTTACGACAAGCATTTAAATGTCAGTCTGACTGTACGTACGATGTCTTCGAAGCTTCACGGTGATTTCCTCTGACTTGCTGACTTCGCGAGTGTCCTTACTTTGACACATGGACTGGGCCTCATTCACTCGAAGAAGCTTTGGCAGCGACGTAGCGGACGCAGTTTCTGCAATCAGAAATCCGCGTACTCCTATGGCGTATGTACTGTACAAATGGGACATTGTTCAAGACTTGGGATATAACGCAGAGAAGAGGTTCCAAGCATCGTCCAGAATATCGTCCGAAGCGTCCTTCCATTCTGGTAGCACATTCCCCTCTGCATCACGCGGGATGTCATCCTCGAGTACGATGTCGAAGCGATGGCCCGCCCACGGACCACGAGTGATGTTGCCCTTGTACTCCTCTGGCAGCCCCGCCGAGTCGTCAGATGACCAACAGACACGTAGGGGGAGTAACTCTCCTACGCTCCAGTATGTGTACCACGTGTCAGGCGTACACGCCTGATCCTGCGCAAGTTCCGCGCCGCGTACGTACTCCTGCGTGGTGAGGTTTCGGAGAACGAGACGCTTGACAGGTTCCTTGTCCGATATCGTTGGAGAATCGTACAAGTCGACGCCGGCGTGGAAGATGTCATCGGGTAGAACTGGACGACGACGGCGGCGGTGCGGCTCGAGGCGCGCGCGTTGTGACCTCATCTCGAGATATTCGTCAATGCGATCCGGGTAGTACGTGCTGAGAACTTCGAGCTCTGCTTTCTCCCGCTCCGCCTCGGCTTCGAGCATCGCCTTTTTGAACATCTGGTGAATGGGCGCGTCAATGCCCGCTGGATTGAGAGGCGAATAGCAGCGGTCCCGAACGAAGCGCCTGTAGAACGACATCATGGCGGCTTCCGGGTCCTTGCTCTTCCGCGCAACAGCGAGCTCGTGGTCGATGAAGCGTTGCTCTTCAGGTGTGAAGATACCCTCAGGGAGGTCGTCGAAGCAAGCATAGTCGCCCAGGATGATCATGCGGTCGCCGTTCCAGCTACCGTAGTACTCGTCAAGGTGAGACTTGAAGTAGCGCTTCGCCCCAACATCCCACGCCTGGCGGCAGGTGACGGTAAGGCAGACGGTGGTAACGAAGTCGTCCGCATTCGCTGCGAAGACGGCGTCGATGAGCTCCGTCGAGAACTTCGTAAAGAATGGCGAGTCTGTCTGCTGTGCCGCCGCAGGTATGGGCTTCTCGACCTTGGGTAGTTCTGCAGCGGAGAAAGGATAGTGCGGTGCTGCAAACCCCAGTCAGTATATCGTGCTGCTGCGAAAACTGTGGACCTTGTGGCTTACGGTCTTTGTGAAGGCGCTCCATGAGTTTGTCCGACGAGAAAATCGCATATCCGCATGTGAAGAATTTCGTGAGCTGGAGGGTCTCGATGCACTCCCCGAGCTTATTGATCTCGTAGCCCACATTTCTGTCGAGGTTCACAATGGCCCAGTATTGTCCCATGATCGTATGTCCAGTAGATGCAGGCTTCACCAACAACGGCGCTGGCTTTATATGCCAAACAGCTGCGTGGTCGCGCCGCCACAATAAAGAATCCCGCGCTGGGCTAGGAAGTTGATGGGAATTCAACCATACGACCACGCCCAGAGTAAACAGATGGGAGCTGCGCGTAAGCAATGAGGACCACGCAACCAGAGAAACCGAGTGAGCGCAGTTACTGCAGTCTTTAAGAACCAAGGTTCAGGTGCATGCGATAGAGCAAGCTTGGCTTTGTCTGCGACATCTCCGTCTTCGTGTGCAGGTTCGGACGGACGGCGCGCGGACCGAATTCGAATTCGGTAAAATGCGTGGGTTGTCCTCCTGCCACAGACGGTAAGATAGGCCCAGCCGAAAAGAGCCCATATCACGTGATGCTTAGCGCCGAAAACGTGACGACGACCGGCATCTCTATAGCACTCCGTAGGGGAGAAAATTGCTATATCTCACTACATGAATCATGCTATACAGTCAAAATAAACAGTTCTGCGCGGCCAAATTTCCTCACTTGGGACTATACCGGAAAGTTTGGATTGCATGCAGCAGCGGAAACCTTATAGCACTTGCAGTCCGTATTATCTCGGCTTCATACTGGCGGAGCATCATATTAAGGTATATTCTCACAGACCTGCGCGGATGGAATGTGACGACAGTGAGAGTTTCCTGTGAGACTTTACTGATGCTGCTGACCACACCGGCAAATTGAACAGAGCTGTCTCCATGCCGAAATACACAGAAATTCCGCTTGGAGGCTCTATAAGGATGATATTTCAAGGATTCTGCGCCAACAAAATGTACCCAAATGTCCTGGACGACGAGGAAGAGGTTGCCATCGGCCAGCGTCGGCGATCTGTCACAGGCTGTCACGTGGCACGTGATGTGGGCTCTTTTCGGCTGGGCCTATCTTACCCGAATCTGCCAGCCTCAGTCCGCTCTCGAGTCCACAACTTTACCTCTGCTGCTATGACTGCGTTGAATTTGCCGAGCGAGCTACTCTTGACATTGGACGCTTCGTTGTTGCTATAGTTTTGGAACTTTCGCCGAGATGGTCAGATCCGAATCATTGGCGTACGTGTGCCGCGGCAGGCAGGACTGTAGGTGCAGAGTAAGCAAGCATGTTGCGGTTGCCAAGCATGTCGACATCCTGTGATGCAGTACTGGCCCAAAGTGAGGGCCCATGATTGCTGCAGAAGCCTTGCGCTGGGCAGCCGTGAGACGATACAGAGTTGCGTTTTTGTTTATCAACGCGCCATAGCCGCCGCGCCTTGTATGGTACCACTGGCTGTATATCGCAGCACGTGAAGGCGTAGCAGTTGCGATTGCGAAGTCGCACGTAGGGGACGGGTCGAACATGTTCATCGCCATGGCCAAGTCGCAGGCGGCGAAAAGAAAGCGCGTTTCGCGGAGTTTACACGTCCGGCTGCCTTTGTCTGCTAGTAGCTCTCACCGGTTAAAACTTGAAAGACGCAATAAATAAGTACTTTGAACAAGATCTAATTGAAAGTAATTCGACACGTACCAAGATCTGTCACGTTGCACGCGATGTCCCTGATTACTAAAACTCGCCGTCAATCTCGAAGAGTAATCGAGCGACAGTAAGCATCTTCTTGGACATGGCCAGGTCTCCGGCGTAATGCGTTATGCTGTAGAGACCTTCCGAGCTGTTCTATACAGGACCGCAAGCTCGTACTACTACTACTACTACTACGTCCTTCCACAATCCCGATGATGAGCTCGGATGGCAGACACTTGACAAGGATCGATTGTTCTTGACTATGGATCTCTGACGAGCACACACGCAAGGTCAGAAGTCGTATCCATAGACAGGCGATGGATAGACGCACGATGACCGAGCTTGTTGGGTAGGCTGGACGCTGGCAACAGCCTGAAGCGTCGGCCGAAGAAACGAGGGAGCCGCATGCTGAAAATCTGCTCCTCCAGCTTTCCGATGAACCAGCTCTGCCTCTTGCTCAGGTTAAGAACAGCCCAATATTGACCCATGGTCGGCGCGTCGAGAGGGGCTTCGAAGGAGGGGCAATGTGGCGGCGAGAGCCAAGAGGCGGAGAGTGCAACTTCACGGCAATATCGGAGCTCCGGCGCGCAAGCAATGAACTACGAGGAGAGTAAACGAGCGCAGGGAGCTTTGTAATATACGAGATTCTGTGGGCGCATAGATTGTGCTCCGGCTGAAAGTCGATCTATAGTTCTGGTCCACCGTCCTCAGCGGGTAAAAGAATGTTTGGTGAGATACATTGACAGACTCGCAGCCGGCAACTAGTAACACTGGCAGTCAACCTCAAAGAGTCGCTGACCGACATGTAGCAGCTGCTCGGATACGTCCTCCCACCCACCGGCAGTCACAGTCTTCTCCTCGACTACATCAAATCGGTGCCCCTACCAAAGCCCGTCAATGAGCGACGTCTCGCACTCGGACCTAAGCATAGTAGGATGCCAAGAGTAGCAAATGCCGAGTATGATGAGGTCCTGGAGATCCCACCACTCTCGCCAGAGCGACAATGGACGTTCCGCTCCCTGGCACTTGGCAATGAACGCGTTCCCGCGGACATACTGCCGCGTCGTCAAGTTTCGAAGAACCATCCCTTCAGGCGACATCCTCGGAGCGACAACCTCCTCGACGAGCACCAGCCACGTGTACATGGACGTACGAAGATCGTCGGGCACCTCGTAGTATATATCCTTATGACGGATCCAAGGCAAGTCGAAAACCGGGTTGAGCACCTCGAGCGAACAGAGATCGATAAGAGCGCCGAAAACACCGCGCTTTTCGTTTTGTCGCATGTAGCCCTCGATGAACGCTCGTTCCGAATCATCGAGGATTCCTTTGGGAAGCTCGTCTACGGTTTTGGCCGCATAGTCGCCGATGCACGCAAGGCGGTCGCCAGTCCAGTCGGTTGCGTCGTTGAGTTGGCGCTCCACGGTCAGGCGACCGAGATCCCAAAACAGCTTGCACGTGAGCGCAAGACACGCAGCGGTACGGCATCCGTCGCAGCTCTCGAAGATCGCGACGATGAGCTCGGATGGCAGGCGCCTAACGAGAGTCGATTGGCCTTGACTATGAATCTCTGAAAAGTAGGATGAGAGGTTGTATACTCCCAGCCGCGACTCCCTACCAGAACTGAGCTTGTCAGGAAAGCTAGACGTCGGCAACAACTTGAACCGTCGCCCGAAAAAGCGAGAGAGCTCCATGCCGAAGATCTGCTCCTGCAGTTTTCCCATGAACCAGCTCTGCCTCTTGCTCAGGTTTAGTAGAACCCAGTACTGGCCCATGGCTGCAGCAGGGAAGAGGGAATGTGGCGGCGAAGCCAAACAGCGCAGGGAAACTTCTCACATACTTATATGGGACCGGAGCGTCGGCGCGCAGATTACATACAACGTGAGGTAAACCTGTAGGATACCCGAGACTTCTAAACGGTCACTAACCCACGATCTACGATGCTCTGCAGCGTTTCCTTCACCATTTGAGGAAGGCCGATGAACTTGCCCTCGCGGCCGAGCAAACGCGCGGAGTCGGGGGAGATCTGGACGAACGATGGACGAGCAGCGTCTGCCGCGCCGGGCTTGCCGCGAGGAATGGGGAAGGGCAAGTTGGGCAGGTCTCCGGCTTCGTGCGCAGCGTCATCTGAACAGAGGCAAGTAAGCATCCATGATGTAGCGGTTTGCGTGCACATAAACGTGTACGAACAGAAGTCCTGGTTTGCGACTGCCCCAACTCCAATGACCAGTCTACGGCCGGCGAGTTCAGGCTTCTGTATCGCATCGACGTGGACGTCTGCAACGTCCCTACAAAGATGGATTAGAATAAGGTTACGAACTTATGTGTGATCCTCGTACCGGACGTCAATGGCGTTGCCCGTATATGTAGCCAGCTCGCTCTCTGGGAGCTCCTTAGCGAAGCGGTCCCAGATGAGCTGCGACGAGAGGTTGAGCTGGTCCAGAGAGTTGATCTCATGAATGAGGGGCTAAGAGAAGAGTCAGTATCAGGGTAGCTGCGCACGAGACGGAGACGAACGCCATAGATGAAAGGCGGGTTGACGGTGATGGCGTCGAAAGGGGGCTTCTCGTTCGCGATGTAGTCCCAAAGGGCACGTTCGGCGAGAACCTTGGACGCGCGGTACTTGTGGACGCCTGAGGCAGCTGGATTGGTGCGCGCTTCGTTTACGGAGAAGTCGTTCCAGTCTTTCTGCAACTTCTGTGAGCAATAGTCGATAGAGATTTTTTTTAAAAAAAAAAGCTAAATGGAACGCACATCGCTGTATTCGTACGGACCGTCGTGTGGCTGGAGCAACGCTGCAAAAGACGACGTGACAACGATGCGCTGTACTCGCGGCCTTGCACACGTCAGCTCCCATAGCTTCACGACCGCAGTGCGGCATACCCGTGGGCCCGTATGCTCTTCAGGATTTCGACAGTGCCTGCCACAGCGGGGCCGATAACCTCTGACAGTCACGGACGGTGTGAGCGAGCTGCAGACGAACAAGGAATGCGAACCTTCTGCCGGAGTATCGCCTGAGAACGTAACGGGCGAGGCGGTATGCGCTACGGCGTCTACATCCTTGACAGCTTCGTCGAACGCGCCGGGCTGCATGCTGTGTCTCAGAAGTCGTTCACGCTGCCGTATGGGGCTGCATACCTCCGCGATGTCCTTGACAACGACATAGTCGAACTTTCCTGGAAATTCAGGTTCGTACAATCTCTTGAGATAATCGCCCTTCGACGGCGAGCGGACAGTGCCAAGTACAGTGTATCCCCGCGACAGGAATGCCTTGACGACGTGGGCGGCCAGAAAGCCAGATGCGCCTGTGACGAGGACTTTGGCGGGAGCTGGGACGGCTGGCATGGCTGGAGAGCAAGGCACGAGAGATAGGGGGATCGTTCAAGACGGCTGCTTTATGGGACGCCTTGCCGGGCATCCGGCTGACCGTAACGGAGGCGACGATGGCGAGCTTAGCTGCAATGCTGACTCATCCATATCCAACTTACACCGCGTCCGACGCGCGCAGGGCGCGAATCGAGCTTCCCGGTTGAAGCAAGTGTGTCATCCAGAGCAGCTTAGGAGGCAGGGACTGAGCGCCGGGCTCGGTAAAAAGCGCCTCTTGGCTTCATCCCCCCATCAACCTTCCCTCTGGCTACCCTTCACCTCGGACGAGGACTTTGCAGACCTCACATTGCCTTGTTGTCACAAGCTTTCCTGCGTTTAAAATTTCAGGGCGCGTCTCCTTATCACCGAAGCGCCTACGGTTTGCAATTGTGCGACACCCATAAATCTTCCCGCGAAGTATCCTCATAGGAATACAGAGCGGTCCACGCCACGAGATAGGCTATCTATGCTCTGCCTGCGGGGTTGATGCTCGAGTCCTTTGCCGAGTCGCCAAGTCGGCGTTTCTGCTCGCTACTCTCTCTTCTTACAGTAAGGATGAAAAGAGTATCTCGAGGACTCTTGGGGTGGCTCGTATCTCATTTCAGCGCACACGGTGCGTTTGTGTGTGGACCGCATCGAGTAGTTTCAAGCCTCTTCGTCGTTCATCGTCTATTTTTTTCATGGGATGCCTCAAATCTTGACATCGAGTGCTCTTCACGGCGCGCGCGGCCTCTACTAGTAGCCTACGGAGCGAACGGCGTATTCTCTGAAGATTAAAGACCCCAAGAGCTAAATAAATGGTCGACAAGGTCTTCTCCTCATCACTTCAGATCGAACTCGGACTTGACTTGAAATGCTCTCGTTCCCGCCTTTCTCTACCGTCATCTTCATTGCGACTGGTCTGCTCGTTACGGCACAGCAGACCCCTCGCACTGTGACGTTCAGAAACTTGTGTGACAGGGATGTCTAGGTCCTTGGTACACCCGGGTCTACGGGTATGTAACTGCACTACTATACCGGCTGCGAGACTGGGTCGACCTGCGACATCGTCGCCGGTCTCTGCTTCTGGGATATCCCCACCCCGAGTAACGACAACTGGCGGGTATCGACCGGCGGAGAGAACAGCGTCACGTTCCCCGCGTGGTCGGGCAACTTCGCCGCCTGCCTGCATGGAGGGTGCGCTGTGCTTTACGCCGGGCCGTGGGCGAGTTAACCCCGCGGACGCTTCGACGTGCGACGCGAAGGCTTGCGGGTCGTTCCATATTGGCAGCCCTGCGGAGATCACGATGCTCAAGCAGGGTGTTGATACGGTACGACGTCTCGAACATCGGAGGAGTTGCTGTTCCGATGAGCTTTGAACCTGCGTTTGTGCACTTCGACCCTGCCAATCCCTGCACCTGCTCAACGGCCGGCGCTCTCGTGTCGACTACCGGCCTTGGTCCGTCTCCGTAGAACTTCGATGCGTAAGTTCCCTCCTCCTCGAAAGTCTGACTTGACTTGATAACCATTTAACAGTCCCTCTGACTACCACTGGGTTATTTCAGGAGCCAACGCCCAGGTGGGAACCAGTTCAGTAATCACAGAACCTCCGGAGTGCTTCACTCATACTGTGACATAGACATGCGCCTCTGACGCCGAGTCGGACTGGGGTGGAGTAACATGCGGTCTGGTGCTCAATCCGACAGACCGAATCACTTTCACACAGGTGTCCGGCACGCTCGCGGGATACTGGACCCAAAACGCTGTACGTCACGGTCGTCACGGCCGTGCATCTTCATGATCGTCTGCTCAGATCTGCGCCGCGGATCCCAATACTAACGTTCACCATGCAGTGCTGTCATTCATTACGGCCCGTTCATGAGCACGCAGGGCTGTACTGGCGACGCTGTCTCCGGTACGTAATTGAATTAACTTGCAACTTGAAGTGTCAGTACTACAGTAGTACTGATCCGCGCGGTGCTACTCAGACAACGCCGACACGCACTGCTGCGGCTGCGTCGACTGGCAAAACGTCCTCAGTCCCGGAGCTGTCCCCCGCCCCTGCAAGAACAACAACCCTTTGTGGGACACGAAGATTCAACCTACGCTGGAGTGGCTCAGGCGGGTGCTCCTAATGCATATGCTTATCCCTTCGGTGCTCGAAACGTCACAGGAAGTACTTGCTGCTCACACCACTATCCTTTGCAGACGACAAGTCGTCTTCTGCGACACGCACGGCGGATGGAACACGGAGAAGTATATGGTCGAGCTGTGCCCGGGAGACGTCTACTGGGACGTCTAGCTCTTCGCAGTTCCCCTCCGTTCTACAGTCCAGTGCACAAGTATTCCCTTACCAAGAGTACATTTCGTTATTGAGTTCCAGCCTGAGATGTCCCCTCCCGTCCCCGCCTGTGCAGAAATGAACATCTCCAAAACGTGAGTGTAGCAAACGCACCACTACGTCTGAGAGTCGTGTTACTGTTACGAGGGCGGCAACTTGAAACTCTAAGCACCGTGACTGGCAGAGTGCAGGAGTTAGGAGTGGAATGTGGCACCACAAACAGCAAGCACCGCACCACCTCACCAGCCCTTACACTGCACCATCCGTCGTCGAGCGCGCAAATCATCGGTGCATTGCAATATGATAGCAAAAAGTAAAAAAGTCGCGCATCGGACAGGACAGGATCAGGCAGACAAATCGGGGCGGGGAAGGGGAAAAGAGAAAATTCTAATGAGCGTCGTTGATGGCCGGTCGAGGGCGATATAATACGGTGGGAATTAGCGCAGCGTGGATTTGAGGCGGGAGGGTGCGTGTGTAGGGTAGGCGAAAGTCCGCGGAGAGAAGGGAAGCAAGAAAGCGACAGGCGGATGCGTGGGTCGGTGAAGGGGTGGGATATTTGATATATAGTACCATACCATCATGATAGCGCAAAGCAGGAGGAGGAGGATGCACCGATTCAGTCCGAGGGCGAGGAGACAGGATATGGAAGACAGTAGACGGTAGACGGTATTTCGATGCGGCGTGAATGTGCGTGTCAAGGGTCTATGGATGGCTGGCGTTGGTGGGAGGGTCGAAGGCTAGGAGACCGAAACAGGCGGCGCGTTTTTCGAAGACGAGAACGGCCACCACCACCTCCTCTTCCTCTGCGCGACGGCAGTCTCGCTCTTCGTCGCGCCACGCGAGCTCATACCGAGACACCCATTGCCCGCCTGAGAAGACCCGTTCGAATCGTGGCTCTTCCTCCGCTTCATCCCCGCCTTCTCGTCGCTCGCAGTCCCAGCCACATCCTTCTCGCTCTCCGGCGTAAGCGTCAAAGGACTCGGGCTGGAATGATGGTGGAATTGTTGCTGCTGTTGTATGCTGCCGTCGACCGCGCTGGGCGGTGTGACCATCATAGCAGGCACCTGCGGCGGACTGGGCGGCGGACTAGGCAACGCAGTCTCGACGGCCCTCTGCTTTCCCTTCCCGCTGCTCCTACTCCTCATCGCAGCACTAGGCGGTGCAGGCTCGCCGGGCACACGCAGCTCGATATCCGCCGCGCCTGCGAGCCACGCGCGTCTGTCCAGCGCCCGTCCGCTCGTCCCCGTGCCGCGGTCAAGCGCGCCAGCCAGTACGGCGTCCAGCACACCCCACCCTTCGCGCTGCACAGGCTCGCCCAAGCTCGCGTCGTCCAGAATGAACGGTCTCGCGCGCTCCTCACGTTCCGCGAGCCCCGCGTCCGAAAAGTTCAATATGAACGCTTCGAGCGCGCGTACGAGCGCCGCATGGCCGTGCGCGCCATCGTCGTCCGCAAAGTCAGGCAGGATGTGTAAGATATGCGAGGCGCGTGATGAAGAGGGGGGGAAGTACCCTGAGCGGGGACGGATCGGCGTCGTCGCGCCAGGCGTGGACGACGTGCTCGGCGGGGATCTGTCTGGGTTTAACGTGCTCGAGCGGCGGTGCTGTATATCCGGCGTTGAACCTGATCGCTGGCGCGGACCCGGGAGGGTGCCCGCCTGTGAGTGTCGTTGCGACGGCGGCGGACGCGGCGTTGTTACCGGTACGGTCAAAAACGGTCGGGAGAGTGTAGTGACCATGATCGCCTGCTTCAGTAATCCCTTGGGCGAGAGGATGCTTTGGGGCGGCATGAAATTGAGCAGGGCGTCGAATGGGCGCTTGCTGGGGTCCGCGTGCGGCAGGTTGCTCGGCCGGCGCTGGCCCTTCGGCGCACGGAACGATGACGGGACCGGCAATGATGACGCGCTCGCGTTGGGTGATTCCATCATCACGACGGACGTGCGCGGCGACGAGGAGGGCGAGCCGTGGCCGTGTAAGCTGGGCGGTGTGAGCCAGGCGCTGCGCAGCGAAGCGTCCGAGGTCTTCTGCGACAGCGCGTGTCCCTGTCCGCCGCCGTTCGCAGCGCGCCCGGGGACGAGGTCGTCGTCGGCCTCGAACCGCTCGATGACACGCTGCTTAGAGTCCGGATTTGCGCGCCAAACGCGGGCGACGCGTTCGGCCCACTCGAGCACGTGGATGAAACGCGCGCCGCCGCCGTCCTGCACCTGCAACGGCGAGTCCAGTCTCAGAATGCGCACGCTGGGGCGCGTCCATTCCACGGGACACAATGTCTGGGCGTCGAAGGCGTTGCTGGTGGCGACGATGACGAGGGAGTGGGCGAGATGGGTCGAGGTCAGCAAGGGTCTTAGCGACTCGGGCGTCGGTTCTATCAGAGCGGGCATGTTAGCGTCAAACGTGAGCCAAAGGGGGGTCCTCACCGCCGACGACGAGCAGGACGTCCCGCTGGGTCGCGCTGGAGGCCGCAAAGTCGTCGAGCACGTCTGGGTCGAGGAGCCAGGCAGCGCGGCCGAAATGGGGCTCCATTTGCTCGAAGGGGTCCAAGGGTAAATTTGGGCGGAATCTGTCCATGGTGGGCTATGAGCTCGCTGTCGAGGGCGGCGTGGCCGTCGTGTTCGCCGTTGTTGGCGGTGTCGGGGGCGAGTGAGATTGGTGGTAGTGGACAAGAAGTGACCGGCACGGTGCGTGAACCAAGTCCGCGCAAGTTCACGGAATGAAGTCATCATCCAAGCATTTTCCGAGTCCTCTCGGCATCCATCACTACATCCATCGCGCAAATTTTTTCCAGTCTTTTTTTTGCAAGTCTTTTCCCATAGCTGCATCTCAGACCCATAACACCCGGCCCGCCCGCCACCTGGAGACCTCGGGTCGAGTTGTCGTGCACTCTTCGCGGCTGGCTCCCTCGGCTCGATCTGCCAAACTAAACAATTCAATCCCTTTGACGCGCCAGACACTGCAGGGCTGGGCATTGGGCACTGGGCAGCACGGCCCCGGTCCATCGCCATTTAGCTCAACGTCGCCTACGTCTCATTAGTGGATCTCAAGTTTCTCAACCCGCTCTACGCTCGGCACGCTGCACGCTGTCGACGTCATCATCTCACACCTCACAGATGCCATCTTGGATGGATTGCCCTGAGCGCCCGCTCCTGCTGTGCATCCGTTCTTAGTAATCCGCCGCGCGCCTGGGTCCTCCGCAATTCTGCCGCAGACGTCTTGCACGTGCCTGGACCCACTCCATCCCTCCATCCTCTCCAACCGCTCTCCAAAGTTCTCACTCTCAGCTCTCTCTCCGTTATCTAAGCGACGCCGAAGCGAAGCAGCCACCGCCCTTGCCAAGCCCGGGGGTTGATTCCACACACGTTGGCAGTTCTCGCACGCTGGAAGCGCCGGCTGCGTTTGTTCGCCGTTCCGCGTCAGGGTCTCTCCAGTAATGTACAGTCCGCATCTCGATCGACAACTGTGGAGTCCTGTGGACGTCGTGGTCACTTCACTCTACTGTAGTACCTGCTCAGTCAATGCTCCCCGTCTGATCATGAGGCTCCGGCTGGACACGGGGGCACTCGAGCTTTCTCTCTCCCGTTACCTCAGCACATATATGTCAATGTCTGACCGTGGATCGTCCCATGCCTCATGGCTGTGGTCCTCAACTTCTACCATGTTACAATACCAAGGACCCTTCGAGACACGTCCCGGATCGACCGCAGCTGTGCGCAAGTCCCGGCATGATCATTTTCCAGCGCAGGGTTGTGCTTTCCCGAAACTGACAGCCTATACGATCCTCCCTTCTTAGTCGATCTCCACGTGGCTTTGTATGTGATGGGATATTACTGCGTTGTAGTCTCGCCCTTCGAAGGACAACTCCCGTCTGTGCTTGACTTCTAGCCCGCGTACTGTACTGTATACGCCTATACAATCCCCCTTCTCGCCCGACGTTAGTCGATCTCCATATGGTGACCGGTGATGGGTTACTACTGCGTTATAGTCTCGCCCTTCGGAGGACAACTCTCCGTCTGTGGATATGACTTCTAGCCTGCGGAGGCGACTAGTACTGTATACGGAGAAGCAGCCGTACAGTAATTGCAGCTTCTGAGTCGTCTCTTCACTAATTAGTATTCAAACCCGCCGCGACGGCGTTGTTGCAGCACTGGTTTGGCAGGTGTCGCGAACTCCGAGGCTCTGGCCCGCCATCTTCACTTTCACCTTTCTCAGGAGTGGTGGTTTCACTCCTTAGCTCCAAGTTTGAGTCTGACAGCACCAACATGAAGCTCCTAACCTGGCGAGCCTGAGATGACCCATCCACTTGGATATCTATGCGACTGTATCGCTTAACCGGGCTTCTAATTCGTCTTCTTGGCGTACACTCAAAGAACAACACTGCACTAGTACTATATGAAGAGGAGTCCAGGTTAGACGTTTCCGTATAACTTTGACAATACGACTCTCCGAGACCCGCTGTGCCACGACATATCTCCGCACTGTGCTGCTGTGCTGAATCGATGAGTACTCACAGAGAGCGACAACATCAGACGAAAAAAAAAGATTCAATCCAATGCGATACTACATACAGTATATACACTAGTGATGTCATTCTTGGCGGCTTCGGACGCGTACGTGTAAACTCCGCGAAACGCGCTTTCCTTTCGCCGCCGCCTAACTTACGACTTGACGATGAACACGTTCGAACCGTCCTCTACGTACGACTTCGCGCCTGTCCGTGCTGCGATAGACAGCCAGTACCGTACAAGGCGCAGGGCAGCTATGACGGGTTAGAACTTGGCAACCAAGAAAGCAACTCTGTGGCGTCCCAACGGCTGCCCAGCGCAAGGCTTTGCAGCGATCATGGGCTCTGGACTCCGGGTCATTACTGTATCACTGGATGGCGACATGCTTGCCAACCGCAACGTGCTTACTCTGCAATTTGTGACACCTACAGTCTTGCCTGCCGCGGCAGGTCGTCAAGGACATCGCGGAGGTGTGCAACCCATCCAGCAATGTGAACGGCTTCTGAGACACAGTGGCATGCAGCCCGGCGCGTTCGACGAAGCTGTCAAGGATGTAGACGCCGTAGCGCATACCGCCTCGCCCGTCACGTTCTCTGGCGATACCCGGCAGAAGGTTCGCATTCATTGCTCCTCTGCAGCTCGCTCACAGCGTCGGTGATTTGCAGAGGTTATCGGTCCTGCTGTGGCAGGCACTGTTGAAATCCTGAAGAGAATACGGACCCTCGGGTAAGTCGTAGTTCGGACGTGAAGCTATGAGAGCTGACGTATGCAAGAGCAGCGCATCGTTGGCACGTCGTCTTTTGCAGCGTTGCTCCAGCCGCACGACGGTCCCCACGAATACAGCAATGTGCGTCGCGGCATAGTGCTTCTGTCTCTCCGTCGCCGCTTACGGATGATCCAGAAAGACTGGAACGACTTCTCCGTAAACGAAGCGCGCACCGATCCAGCTGCCTCGGGCGTCGACAAGTATCGTGCATCCAAAGTTCTCGCCGAACGTGCCCTTTGGGACTATATGCGAACGAAAAGCCCCCGTCCGACGCAATCACCGTCAACCCACCTTTCATTTATGGCGTTCGTCTCCGTCTCGTGCGGAATTGTCCTTGTATTGATGCTTCTCGTAGCCCCTCATTCATGAGATCAACTCTCTGGACCAGCTCAATCTTTCGTCATATGGGATCGCTTTGCGAAGGAGCTCCCAGAGAGCGAGCTGGCTACATATACGGGCAACGCCATTGACGTCCGGTACGAGGATCGCACATAAGTTCGTAACCTTATTCTAATCCATCTTTGTAGGGACGTTGCGGACGTCCACGTCGATGCGATACAGAAACCTGAACTCGCCGGCCGTAGGCTGGTCATTGGGGTTGGGGCAGTCGCAAACCAGGACTTCTGTTCGTACACGCTTATATGCACGCAAACCGCTACATCATGGGATGCTTACTTGCCTCTGTTCAGATGACGCTGCGCACGAAGCCGGAGACCTGCCCAACTTGCCCTTCCCCATTCCTCGCGGCAAGCCCGGCGCGGCAGACGCTGCTCGTCCATCGTTCGTCCAGATCTCCCCCGACTCCGCACGCTTGCTCGGCCGCGAGGGCAAGTTCATCGGCCTTCCTCAAATGGTGAAGGATACGCTGCAGAGCATCGTAGATCGTGGGTTAGTGTCCTGTTAGAGGTATCGGGTATCCTACTGGCTTACCTCACGTTGTATGTAATCTGCGCGCCGACGCTCCGGTCTCATAAGTACAGTACGTGAAGGTTCCCTGCGCTGTTTGGCTTTGCCGCCACATTCCCTCTTTCCTCATGGGCCAGTACTGGGTTCTGTTCAACCTGAGCAAGAGGCAGAGGTGGATCATGGGAAAACTGCAAGAGCAGATTTTTGGCATGGAGCTCTCTCGCTTTTTCGGGCGACGCTTCAAGTTGTTGCCGGCGTCTAGCTTTGCAGACAAGCTCAGCTCTGGTGGGCAGTCGCTGCTTGGAGTATACAGTCTCTCATCGCACTTTGCAGAGATTCACAGTCAAGGCCAATCGACTCTCGTTAGGCGCCTGCCATCCGAGCTCATCGTCGCGATCTTCGAGAGTTGCGACGAATACCGTACGGCTGCGTGTCTTGCGCTCACGTGCAAGCTGTTTTGGGATCTTGGTCGCCTCACCGTGGAGCGCCAACTCAACATCGCAACCGACTGGACTGGCGACCGCCTTGCGTGCATCGGCGACTACGCAGCCGAAACTGTGGACGAACTTCCCAAAGGAATCCTCAATGATTCGGAGCGAGCGTTCGTCGATGACTACATACGAACTGAAAATTGCGGTGTTTTCGGCGCTCTTATGGAGCTCTGTTCGTTCGAGGTGCCGCTCAACCCGGTTTCCGACTTGCCGTGGATCCGCCATAGGGACATATTCTACGAGGTGGACGACGATCTTCGTACGGCCATGTACACGTGGCTGGTCCTCGTCGAGGAGGTAGTCGATGCGAAGATTTCGCCTGAAGGGATGGTTCTTCCAGACTTGACGGCGCGGCAGTATATCCGCGGGAACGCGTTCATTGCCAAGTGCCAGGGAGCGGAACGCCCATTGTCGCTCTGGCGAGAGTGGTGGGATCTCCAGGACCTTATCATCCTCGGCATTTGCTACTCTTCGCATTGCACTATGCTGAGGTCCGAGTCCGAGACGTCGCTCCTTCACGGGCTTTGGTCGGGGCACCGATTCGATGTAGTCGAGGAGAAGACTTTGACTGCCGGTGGGTGGAAGGACGTATCCGATCAGCTGCTTCATGTCGGACAGAGACTCTTCGAGGTTGACTGCGACTGCTATTAGTTGTAAGCTGCACCTAATGCGGCGCTGCATCCTCTTACCCGCCGAGGACGGTGGGCCAAAACAATAGATCGACTTTCAGCCTGAGCACAATCTATGCACCCACAAATTTTCGTATATTACGAAGTTCCCTGAGCTTTTACCCCCTATTCGCTTGCGCGCCGGAGCTCCGATATTGCCGCGAAGTTTTACTCTCCGCCTTTTGGCTCTCGCCGCCACATTTTCCCTCTTTCGAAGCCCCTCTCGGCGAGCCCACCATGGGCCAATACTGGGTTGTGCTCAACCTGAGCAAGAGGCAGAGCTGGTTTATTGGAAAGCTTGAGGAGCAGATTTTCAGCATGCGGCTCCCTCGTTTCTTCGGTCGACGCTTCAGGCTGTTGCCAGCGTCCAGCATGCCCAACAAGCTCGGCCACGGTGTGTCTTTTCACCGCCTGTGTATGGATACGACTTCTGACCTTGCATGTGTGCTTGTCAGAGATCCATACTCAAGAACAATCGATCCTTGTCAAGTGTCTGCCATCCGAGCTCATCATCGGGATCTTCGAAAGCTGCGACGAGTACCGGACCGCTGCGTGCCTTGCGCTCACGTGCAGGCTGTTTTGGGACCTAGGACGCTCAACTGTGGAACGCCAGCTCAACGACGCGACGGATTGGACAGGCGATCGCCTTGCGTGCATCGGCGATTACGCTGCAGAAACGACCGATGATCTTCCCAAAGGCATGCTGGACGACTCGGAGCGCGCGTTGATCGACGAATACGTGCGCAGGGGTGCTGATGTCTTCACTGCTCTCCGGAAGCTCTGTCCGTTCGCTGTGCCATTGAAGCCGGATTCAAATCTGCCGGTCACACCGCGCAATGTCGGCAGACTCAACAAAAACCAGAAGCGCGACGACCTCCGCGCGGACACGAGTATCTGGCGTACTTTGGTCGAGGAGGTATCCAACGGGAGGATGTCGCCTAAAGGGATGGTTCTTCGGGACTTGACAGCGCGGCAGTACGTCCGCGGAGACGCGTTCATCGAAATGTGCGAAGGAGACCCGGACCTTTCGACCTGGAGAGAGGAGTGGGACCTCGCGGATCTCATCATTCTTGGGATCTGCTGCTCGGGAGATCCCTCTGGTCTGAAGTCCGCGCACCAAACCTCGTTGCAGGATGGGCTTTGGTCTGGGCACAGATTCGACGTTGTCGAGGAGAAGATCCTGGCTAACGAGAAGTGGAAGGACGTGTCCAGAAAGATGCTTAATGTTGCTCAACTGCTCTTTGAGATTGATGGGGAGTTTTAGTGATTAGGGACATCGGGTTAGATGTATTGTGACAGATCTTGCCAGGCGTCGAATCTTGTCCAAAGCGTTGATTGCATCTTCCAACCAGTCAGCGAGCCCTATGCACGCCCTCTTCAAGTTTCTTGTTGTGCGAATCCGAACCACCAGACTGAGAATCGCTACAGTGTCTGGCGCATCTGGATTTCTCGGAGCGCACGTTGTCAAAGCTCTCCTGGCTCGAGGGTACTTCGTACGAGGGACCGTGCGTACGGCGTCTAAGGGCGACTATTTGAAGAAACTGTTCGAGGTCGACTGGCCTTCGAAATTTGAATACGTCGTTGTGGAAGATATCGCCTTTGTGCGTTGTGCAGACCTCAGATGAACCCCCCTTTGTTCTAGATCTGCTACTGATCCCCGCTTTACGGTAGGCTGGAGCCTTTGATGATGCTTTGGAAAGCGTCGATGGCGTGGTGCATACTGCGTCGCCGGTTTTTGCTGGACCGG
The DNA here is from genome assembly GCA_001632375.1 of Exidia glandulosa HHB12029. Taxonomy (NCBI): domain Eukaryota; kingdom Fungi; phylum Basidiomycota; class Agaricomycetes; order Auriculariales; family Exidiaceae; genus Exidia; species Exidia glandulosa. The sequence goes on from KV425933.1 coordinate 126,036, forward strand.
ACGACCCGCCCGAAGGTGCGTTTCTCGTGGCGCCGTGCTGGGCCACTACCTACTCATGGGCTACACCCACTGACGCGCGATCCAGCTCTGATTACCCCTGCCGTTAACGGGACTCTTGGTCTTCTGCACAGTATACAAGCACGTGGGTATGTCGCGCTCGACGCGCACGTCCTCTCACTGGAATGCGCATGCAGACCCAGAGTGCGGCGCGTCGTTCTGACGTCCTCGTTTGCGGCCATGATTGAACCTCGTCAAGGATACTATGAGTACACCGAGGTCTGCTCAACCATCCACAAGTACCAATAGTCTTCTTACACACGCTGGTTGCTGTTTATGTAGGCAGACTGGAACAAATATTCCCTCCGAGAGGTCGAAACGCAAGGCGCTGCAGCGGGTCTTCACAAGTACCGTGCGGCTAAGGTGCTCGCCGAACGCGCATTCTGGGATTTCCTCGCGAAGCAGGAGCCAAGGTTTGACGGTGTCGCGATCAACCCGCCTTGGATATTCGGGGTAGGTGTACCGTGTTACAAGCACTCGAAACTTGCGCTGACTGGCACAGCCAGTGCTGCACGACGTCGACGCAATAGAGAGATTAAACTACTCGACGAAGACGCTCTGGGGCCTCTTGGCCAACGAAGTCCTCGAAAGCTCTCTCGCGACGTACGTGGGAAACTACACAGACGTGCGGTGAGCACTAGTACCCCTGCTGTGGGGCATCATGAACTTACGGACACATCTTCAGAGATGCCGCGGAGGTTCATGTCGACGCCATTGAACGGGAAGATCTTGCAGGTCGCAGGCTCGTGTTCGGATGCCGCGGCGGAGCGATCGCCGTGCAGGACTTCTGTACGTCTCCTTCACAAGTTTACCTCGCACTCCGATGCTAAAGGCGCTGGCATGGATAAGACGATGCAGCGAATACGATCAGCCACGATAATCTGCCGCCTCTTCCATTCGCAATCCCTCGTGGGCGTCCTGGCATCGCAGATGACTTGCGCGCCTCTTTCGTTCAGATATCCCCTGATTCAACACGTCTTCTCGGTCGCGAAGACGGGTTTCGAAAGCTCCCAGAGATTGTTCGAGATACACTACAACGTATTGTAGAAAGAGGACTACAGATGTCATGAGTTCTTCCTGTTCAAAGGATTCTCGTATATACACTGTCGTAGTTATCATCATCGTCCACAGAGTTCTCAATACTCAGCAAGTCGAACATGAAGTCTAGCGAGGAGTCGTTGGCAGCAAGTCTCTGCTCGAGTCGAACATCCTTCGCCATCAAAAGTAGCCTCCCAACACCGTCCGGGTTGATGGACAGGACTCCTACTCCCTGGAACAAGACACTTTCCAAGAGCGGAGAGGCGTAATCGAGTCTTCGTGACAGGAAGGAGACCACCGCCTCGGCGGCTAGAAAGGTCCGCTCGTTGAGATGGGTATGCGATTCCGACATGTTAGCCAGGTCCGAGAGGGAAGGCACGCGCGCAGCGAACGTGACGTGCTTCAACGCGGGACAGGAGAGTGTTTGATATACTGGGTTCCCCGTGGTATCTGAAAGAACTGTCGGTGCACGTTCTCGGTGCCAATGTCGAGGAAGCGCGGAGTAGACTGTCAACGATTCGAGATGAGGGGTCGAAGGAATGGGTTCGTCCAAATGCCAGGCCACTTCGCTGATCTTGAGCACGACCAGAGACTGGAATATGCTCGCTTGCACTTCCCAGTCGAACCCCAAGAATGCACGTCGTGACCCATTCGACAGGTGCAAATATAGGTTGACACTATTCCCGGGATAGGTATAATGCACAGTGGCGAACCGAATCTCTGATATCGACGTAGTGCGCCAAAGAGGGAGTTCCTCTCCGTAAACGACGACGACATCCTGGATCGTGTCGACATTGAGGCGATGGAGCAAGACAGTGGGATCTCCCCTGGGAAGGAACAAGCATCCAATGCGAATACATCGCAGTGTTGCGGGAGGCTCATATGTGACAGACTGAGGATCGTCATTGGGGCTGCCGAATACGTCTAGTGCCAGCGCTTCCACCTGTGGAAACAGATGGAAGATGTTCCCAATGTCAGAAGGCAAGCATTGGGCTAGTCGAATAAGTAGCCGTCTGACGCTGAGCAATGGCTCCCGCTGTTGACGAAGCACAGATGGTGAAATATCGAGCTTGAGCAACTGTAGGCTCCGATGCTGACCGCTGAACAGGTTCCGCCATGCTACGTCGGGGAGTTGATCTAGGGAATGGCGATAGGTGAAGGCTTTGAGCTGTGGGGCTGGTTGGCAGACGAGAGATGATATCGTTTCCTCGAATGCGTCGTTGCCACAGTCGCTGCAGTTGATGTATAATGTATGAATCCGATGCCAATACAGTTTTAGGAGTGCGGAAATGTCCGCGATAGTCTCGTCGTCTGCACCAAGACGTAGATGCAATGGGGCTGTACCAGCCCTAGCAAGCCGCACCTCGAGAACATTGGGCCGTGACGAAGCAATGGACGACCAAAGCTGAGCGGGCGCAGCAAGCGACACAGCTCGCCACGTCCTGCACACGTGAGAGCTGGAAATACGACCATGCAGGTCGAGGTGTTCGAAGACAGAACACAGCAGCTCTGATGGCAAGCGCCAAACTGGAACGTGGTCGTTGAGAGCCGAACAAAAGGTAGCGGCGCTGCTGTCCACGACGGCAATCACGGCATGGCGAATAGTCGAGATCAAGTCCACCAGCTCATGACAATGTCAGACCATTGTTAGCCCGAATGGTGAAGGCATGAGGCGACGTACCCGGGATGCGGCGCAGGCGCGGGAGCGAGACCAGACAACCATGTCCTATGCGCTTCAGCATAGGCAGCGGACACGGCACGTTCGATGGCTGCGCGACAAGCGGTAGAAAGCTCGACGGTGTCGCTCATCTGGTCGTCGCCCACTCGGCGATGTAGTCACAAGAAGAGGGCGATAAACAACGGTAAACTCACCGCCGCTCTAGCAAACCTCAACTGAATATCACGGCGCGTTCACATCGGCTCACCATAAACTTTCATGCTATGCGTGGCTCAGTCTTCAATATACGTCAGATTCGTCCCGTAGCAGAGTCCAGACGCTTGCTATTTCCCACAACTACAGGAGTTTCGAAAGGCAACCGGATGGCTTATAATTAAGTATCTATTGACCACAGGTCCGACATGCTATCGAGAAAGTCGTCAGCCGGCAAGGGGATAGGGTCGTATGTGACGGTGTGGGCCATGCCTAGCAGCGCCGCAACGTCGGTGATGATATGCGTACAAATGTCTACGCCTCGAAGTGAGATCGTGTCCAATGTATCCGCTCCGTATGCAACCTTATCCTGCAGAAAGCGCACGATGGCAAAGGGAGCGAGTATGGTTGGCCGCGGGACGTCGATGTAGTGAGGAACCTCGAGATCGGACTGCGTCGGACAGCGCGAGGCAATTGTGACGTTTCGCAAGGATGGGCATGAAAGAACCGGGCCGTTCCACTCCCAGGGCTCGTCACAGAGGAAAAGAGTGCACCATTCGAATAGCATGTGCGACCAAGGGAGCGCGGCGTACACCGTCATGGATTGGAGAAGGGGTAAATCAGGGAGCGGTTCGTTGGTGGCGGACCACGCTGACTCGTTCAAGTAGAGCACTGTCAACTGAGCGAATATCCCCAGGCGTCGAGTGATGTCATCTCCAAAGCCAGAGAAGGTCCGGAGTGACCCGTCATCGTGGTGGGTGATGAAGATGACTGTGCTATCCTCGCTGCCAGGAGAACAGTAGTACATAGTACCAGAGAGAATCGGGCTGTGACTGGTCGTAGTCGAGAGTACGACGCTGACGTGATTCGCCTTCGGGCGCGTAGCTGACCACATCACGTTTAAGTCGGAAATACTTGCATGTGTGACATGCTGGAGAAGGAGCTCGGGCGCGCGCAGAGAAAGAGAGTTCAACGCGCCGACGCGGAAGTGCTTCAAGCTCGCTGGCGGCTTGTACACCCGTGTCGACGGATCCTGTTCGCCCCAACCACAAACGTCGAGAGCGCAGGCTTCCATGTGTGGAAAGACGGCGAAGATGTGACCGAGATGGACATATAGCGGATGGCGTAGACGCAGAAAGACCCGCGTTACGCTCGCGAACGGTTGTCGCTGCGAGGCGAATACCGATGGCGCTATGTCCAGCTTCACGCGGCGCAACGCAGGAGCCTGCGCGCCGAACAGATGGGCCCAAGTAGAATAGGACATACGATCGCAGTCGTCTTGAAGGACGAAGTCGGCGAGCATGGGCGCAGGCGCAGATAACTGGTCCAGGATAGAGTTCATCCCTGTTCCGTAGTACTCATCGTCCACTTCGTCGTCGTTTAAATGTAAAAAGAGGCTTTGAATGTGGTGCCACTGCGTCTCGAGGATTGCCGCAATATCATCGGCACTGTGTCTGTGGACCGTGATGTGCAGGCGTAACGGAACACTTTCGCACCAGCGCAAGCGAGCGGCGAGCGTTGAGGGATCAGAGCTCGAGATGGTAGCCCATAGCTGGCCCGCTGCAGCGAGAGACGCTTCGCGCCACGACCGGCAGACGTGTGTAGCGGTTATACGGTCGGATATCTCGAGCTGAGCAAAGACCATGCACAAAATTTCAGGCGGTAGACGGCCGACGGCGTTCCAGTTGCGGATACGCAAGAATTCGTCCAGCGTCGCGTCTACAATCTGATGCAAGCGGGTGCGGATTGTATAACCCAAATTCTCGCCATGCGCCAGCCTAAGGACGTATGAGTACTTTGCAGGCGCAAGAGTGTGCGGCACCATACAGTGACATCGGCGCCCATGACGGCCACATCGGTGCGAACTCGTTATTACACACGGCTGTGACAGCGCTCGCCAGACCATTACGAGCGGAATCGGATTCTCGGAATTCAGACATGAGTTGATGTCACCGACGACGACGTGGTGGACTGAGGAAGAGTTGCGGACCGCCGGACAGCGCCGATGCCAGCTTGCCCTCGAACCACGTCCCGCAGCGCAAAGCATCCGTGCTATCTGGGTGTAACGTTATTCAGTACCCCTTTGTGTAGTTATATGCCGTACTTTCCCCTCAAACGCTGCCTCCCATTCCGAAACTTCATTCCACGCCTAGCATGCTTCGCCGCTTCTATACAGTAACAGACTAAGGCTCAGGCTTAGCGCAAATTATCCAGTCATCGGCGTGGCCCTGCTCACCGGGATAGCTTGCCACAATGCTCGCATGGCGTTTACGCCGCCGTGCACCTGCTCGGCGACGCGTCGCCGTTCGCGGACCTCTCGCATAAGTACACAAGCAAGATCATAAGACAATTTCAATCATCAGTCGACCACAGGTCTGACATGCTATCGAGAAAGCTATCAGCCGGTAAGGACTTCGGGTCATATGTAACGCTATGCGCCATGTCAAGCAGCACCGCAACGTCAGCGATAACGTGAGTACAAATATCCACCCCGTGCAGCGAGATCGTGTCCAACTTGAATGCATCCGCTCCGTCTCCGTACGCCACTTTATCCTGCAGAAAGCGAATAATAGTACGAGGGGAGAGTATTGTTGGCCGCGAGACGTCGATGTAGCGAACGGAATCGAGGTCGGACTGTGTCGGATAGCGTGAGGCGAAGGTGACGTTTCGCAAGGACGGGCACGAGAGAAGTGGGCCGGGCTCGTCACAGAGGAGGGCGCTGCACCATTCTGAGTTCGCGTGCGACCATGGAAAGGCGGTGTACACCGTCATGGATTGGAGAAATGCTAAACGCGGCCACGATTCGTCGGTCGACCACGCTGCCTCGCTGATCCGGAGCACTGTCAGATTGGTGAAGGTCTCCAAGTGCTGGGTGATATCCATCCCGACGCCGTATAACGTGCGTTTCGAGCCGTCTTCGTGGTATGTAATCAAGAGGACGGTGCGCTCCGGGAAGACGTAGTACATGGTCCCGTAGAGAATCGGTCTGTGATTGGTAATGGTCGATATCCCGGCGTTCACATCGTCGCGGGTTGGCTGGACATTCAACCACGTGATGCGGACGTCGGGGATAGTTGCCAGCTCGACATGTTGGAGTAGGAGGTGGGGTGCACGCAGAGAGAACGTATTCAACGACCCGACGCGGAAGTGCTTCAATGTTACTGGCGGCCTGTGCATCCTTGTCGACAGCAGAATCAAGTCGTGCCAACCGCAGATGTCGAGCGCACATGCCTCCATCTGTGGGAAGACGGTGAAGATATGGCCGAGCTCGGCGTATTGGAGTTGGCTGAGGCGTAGATAGACGTGAGTTACGCTCTCGAACGGCTGCCTCTCCGAAGCCAGCGTCGACGACGGCATGTCCAGCTTCATACGGCGCAGAAGAGGCGATTGCGCTCCAAAGAGACGGGTCCATGTATCGTCGAACATGCGGTCGTAATCATCTTCCAGAACGAAGTTTGTGAGCATGGGTGCAGGCGCACAGAGCTGGGCCATAACCGTGACAGAGTTCGATCCCGTTTCGTCGTCGTCGTCGTCGTCTTCATCGTAGATATCGTCCTCCAGATGCAAGACTAGGCTTTGAACGCGATCCCAGTGCCTTTGGAGAAGTAGCGCTATATCGTTGTCGTTCTTTCCGTCGACGCTGATATCCAGACGTAGCGGGACACCCTCACAACGACGCAATCGAGCATCTAATATTCGGGGATTACTCCCAGAGATGGTAGCCCACAGCTGGCCCGCTGCAGCGAGTGACACGTCCCGCCATGTCCGACAGACGTGAGTGGTGGTGATGCGGTCGGACAGCTTGAGCTGCGCAAAGACCATGCATAAAACCTCAGGCGGAAGACGATGAATGGAGTTGAAGTTGTGCGCGCGCAAAAAGTCGGTGAGCGTTTCGTCTACGACGTTGTGCAAGAGCTTGCGAAGGGAGTATCCCAAACTTTCGCTACGCCCTGATCTAGAATACAGAACTTGCATGAGTGATTCCACAGCGCGCAGATGTAGACATTCTACGGCCTCGCACATGTTCAGCTGCGTCCATGTTGCCCACGATGGGATGAATTCGTCACAGGCGGCGGTGACAGCGCTTGCAAGACGAGTTTGTGCTGGTTCAGAGAGCGCAATATCAGACATATGAAGTCGTATACGCGTGACCACAGGAGGTGTAAGAACGAAAAGAGCAAAGAAGTGAAGCGCCCACGGTCACTGCCGCCGACGCCTCTTTGTCTTGAACCATCATCATCTTCCGGCGAAACTCGTCATGCACGCTCGGAGTTTAGGCCAGTCATTCGCCCGCAGAACTGGTCGAAGTCTGTGCGCCTGCAAGTTGGTCATCGCGCGGTGGTCGTCGTCTAAAGCTGCAGCCTCGCCGTGGCTCCTGTGCTCGAAAGCCCAATTATAGCGTACCGTCCTTGCCTTGACGTGGCGAAGAAAAGACACACCGCCGCGCACTGATACGGCTACTCGTCTCGGCAGTCGGGACGTTACGCTGGAAAACGAGAACGCAGGACGCCGTTCCGCGCGCGGGAACAGCGTAGAGGACGAGATTCACGCCCTGTTTGAGTGCATTGCGCATCCTGGTCTCGTCGCGGCAAAGCATCGTGTCGCAGAATACGTTGCTCGCATTGGCGCGGATGATGTTTGGTGGGTACAACGGGGAGTCGGGGACTTCTCGAAGTTGATCCAGGACATGATATCGACGAGGGACAGAGCTTCGGTGGTGCTCGGTACGTGCACTCGTGCCGCTACAACTCCCCGTATGAATGTCTCTCTCTCTCTCTCTCTATTCTCCTCCTTCGTGGATAAATGTGCTATGGCAATCTTACTACTTATAGGGGTACGTGTGTGAGTGCGCACACAGTTCAATCCCGGTGATACAAGCTGACAGTGGGAACGTCGAAACGCACGAGCATACTACTCCACTGCCCTGTCCACATGCCAACGCGCAGGAATGGCAGAGACGGCAGCAATTCGCCCGTCATCTGAAAGGAGGCACCGTTTCTTACTATTACTACTACTGCTACTGCTACTACGACCTACCAATCAGGACTCTGTCTCTGATTCGTTCACGTTCATATCATCATGATGTTACCAGTGCCCTTAGCCCTAAGGCTACCGTGACACGCCTGCTCGCGGTGCGGCCAGATTACGGTGTGTCAGTCCGCCACCTCGAACTGTCACTCAAAGCTGCCGTTCCTTCTCAATAGGGTTGGCCTCAAGGAGGCTGAAGCGTCGCCTTGCACTCGCACAATACGAAATCTAGAGGTCACTTGAAGAAGAGCTAATAGGGTAGTCCGAGGCGGAAAATTCATGTATATAAGGTTGCTACACAATACGGTGAAAGAAGAAGAAAGAGGAGACACTGAAAACCTTGCCCCGCAAAATAGGTATCCGTGTCGCTGCCTGCAAGGAAAAACATAGTTTCTAGAAACCAAGCGACATGCGTTAAGGGGGAATCGAACCCCCGGCTGATCGAATTCAGCAATCAGTGGCAACGATCAAGGTTACCACTACCCCATTAACGCGTTGGACAGGGGAGAAATTGTGCATATGTAAGGGCAGCAACCTCATCGACTGTACCTACGAGCACGGCGACACAGAACCTCAATTAGTAGCGACGTACAATCCGCGTCGTCCAGGAGTCTATTTTTGCATCAACTACACTGGAAGCGCAGATCTAGTTCGCAGTGTGGCACTGATGGCGGCGATTCCGACGTTACGGCCGTCGACAACTTCCTCGGGTCCGCAAGCTGACGAGCGCATTGCGTCAGGACCTGGGTACCGAACAGAAGTCCAGTATATGCGCGATAGTCCAGGTGATGCGCCAATGAAAGTGGGGCGGGGAGTGGCTCACCTCAGCCACCAGTGTCCGTACTCCAATGGACCTGAGCAGAGCGAGGCGAGCGACGTTTTAGACAGTTCGTCTCAACCCATCTAACAATACGGCGCAAGTCACGACCTGGACCTTCCCAAACAACGAGAGAGATAGAAAAGGGCGTGCAGCGTGCAAGTCCGTAAAAGGTAAAGGTCAATACCGAAAATGGTAAAACGCGAAGTGGAGCAAAATGACGTCTTGGACGGGCGACGCGCATAAAAGCTGGACGGTCCCTCTCGTCTCCTTTCCTCACAAACCCTTTACGACCTCTCACGACCAGACCAACAACTTAACCACTACACTATGTCGATTCGCAGCACCCCCACGACTAGCACAACAGCTACGACTACCGCGCCCGCGCGCCAGATGACGAGCCAGGACAAGCAGCTCGAAGCTCTTCTTGTCCGCGAGGAGAAGGAGGAGGGCCGCAGTGTCCAGCACGCGCTCAAAGACCTCAAGTCAACCAACAGTGCGGACGTCAAAGCCCACAAGGTTCGTCTCAGTCCCACGTCCCCCGCTTGCTCATACCAACGCCCGCGTGCAGATGGTAGATAAGGCTGTACACTCGCTCGAGAAAGCGCAGACGAAGGAGCACAAGATGGCCAAGGCAGTGTCCAAAGCCGCGCACAACCACGACGACGCAGCAGCAGGCGTCGTCAACGCAGAGCGCAACATCGGCATAAAGCAGCGCCATATGACCCAGCTCGACGCCGACCTCGAGCAGAAGAAGCAGGATCTCGAAGAGGCGCAGCGCCAGAAGGAGCAGCACGACTCCATGCGCAACGCGAAACGCGCAGAGATGCTCGGTTTCGGCGGTCCCAACGTGAACGCCGCGGACTCTACTAAGTAATCAGTCTGAATGCTTGCTCCATGTAGACCTGTAGGATTTGACTCGTGATGTTCTCTGGGTATGCAGCTTGTGTACGAGTTTGTGTTGAAAGTATAATGAAGAGTCGAGCTCAGTCGATGATGCGATCGTAAAACCCGAGCCCTGCAAGCTGCTCAGACCGATGCAGCCCAGCCTACGCGTCGGCACTCCGTTAGCATGAAAGCCTTGCGCAACGCCGAAGAGTACTCACGAAATGTACTTCGTAAGCGTACCACGAGAGCTGCGGACGCGGCGGTGTCGGGTAGCACGGGAAGCGCGCCGTGCCCGCCTCATTGGCGGTCACGTTGATCGTCGGACCCACGTAGATGTTGTACGCCTGAACCAGGCAGTGGTCCATCGCTGGCAGCCGTGTGTACCGGCTCGTCACAGGGCTGCAGTCGTCCAGGTTCTATGGGGTGCGTCAGCGCGAATGGGATGGGAACTGGGCAAGACTCGGACGCACGACGAACGCGACCTCACGCGTGACGTTCCTGTCGGCGTCGCACGGGAAACGGTAGTAGATTTTCGTGGTATTGCCGTCCCAGGCGCTGAGATTCCGACCCATGAACGCCAAGACTCGAAGGATGTGTGCACTTACGAAAAATCCGTCACATCCATGATATACTGCTGCGAGCTCCCGATGCTGAACACTTCGCTCACGGGTGTGTAGCCCGGGCAAACGGCGAGTACGAAGGCTGGGACCGCGACAAGAGCTGAAAGCAAAGTCGTACGCATCGTGAAAGAAATGGGAACACCAACACCAAACGAAAAGCGGGGATGGTACTGCATATATGCTGGCTTGTGCGCGCAGTCATGTGCACGCCGACGCGCTGCTTCCTCGGACGCAGCGCGTCGAGACAGTGCTTCGAATGCCCAACCCAGACGAAAGAAGTCGAGAGCGCAGCAGATGAGGCGGGCGACAGATCCAAGAAACAGCTTCATCTATGAGAGCAGTGCAGGATACTAGATTATCCAGATAGATGATCATGATGACGGCGAGTTCGCAGCGACCGCTCGCAAACGCTGACAGAACATGCGCAATAACGCACCCACGCATTTATCTCGTAGATGAGCACTTCAGATGCTCGCCGCAAATATCGACTCGTCAGGCCCGAGGCGTACAGGTGCGGGTGGCTGGAGCCTGAAGCCAAGTGTAGGAACTGCTGCACTTGGTGAACGAAATCGAAAGGGTCAAGCCATAGATGAGCCGAGCGCGCAGAGCGGCCGGGCGCAGGCATGCAGTAACGATCCAGCATGCGCACAAGTGTGCCTTGACCGGAGGCGAAGAGGCAGCACGGTGACGAAGGAACAGGAAGGCAAACATGCGTCGGACTCGTGATCATCAGGCAGACAGCCAGCTGGCAGCTTCCGACTTCGCCTCGCCACCTCAGATGTCCAGGATAACGGACATTCCGCTCGCCTTCAACCAAGAAATTTCTTCTTTATATCAGAGCATGCGAGGGTATGAACTCTCAAGTCACATCACGGCGACATTTTCGGATCGCGTCCTAACTTCCCAAGACTCGCCAGCCCGCCTTTCACTCGCTGCGCCTCCATCTCCTCCCACGCAGCCCACCATTGCGCGCGCTCAAGCGGCATGTCGCTCGCCTCGTGCCACTCCCAGGGTTTTGTGCCCGTATAGTGTACGATTCGCACGTCGGCGGCGAAGGACGGCCAGACGTGTGGATACACGCGCTTGATGCCCAGCTGCCAGAAAGTGTGAGCTAAGGCAGACAGTGCAGACGGAAAAGTACCTGGCCATTGAAGATGTAAGGTAATATCGTCAGGTCGCGGGCCCAGTACGCGTTAAGCAGCGCCTGTTCTGCGAACACGATGTTGTACCTATAACGGAACACAGCTTTGTCAGTACACACAATGAGATGATACAAGCGCTCTGAGTGAGTACGGTTGACCGCTTACTTGAACGTAGGTGCTATTTCGAGCATGTGCTTGAGCAGCCTCTTGTTTGGCTTGAGGAGCAGTGAGCCCGCGTTAATTGTCGGAAGCCACCCAGAACCTGCTGCTCGTCAGCGCTCAAGCGAGGCGTCACCAACGTTCGACGGACCCATACGGACGTCGCGGCTCGCGGCGAAGGGGCTGGGGAAGTCCCATATCTCGGGGAAGGGCCGGAAGACAAGCATGTCGGCGTCCATGTAGAATACTGCGTCGAACTCGCCCTCGAGCTCGAAGAGGCGCAGCTTCGTGTACTGATCCATGAAGTTGGCTGAGTACGCGTGTGAATTTAGCATATCCATTTCGAGAAGATGCGATAGACGCACACGCTGGTGGACGACCGGCCGGGTGAGGGATATGTTCGACCGCACGGGCTTCCCAGCCCACGCTCTCTAGCAGTGCTAAAGACGCGTTCGACAATCGTCCGGGTATATGCAACAACAACATGCGCTGCGCTATGTCTGGATTCCTGCGCGAAGTCAAGATGGGGGTAGGTGGCCGCGAGCATGCTCAAACGCACAGCATCCCATGCTTCCGCAATGACCAGCCCAATAGTAGGGCACCGGGTACATAATGCTCGTTGTAGATCGTAGTCGCGTACGCCCGGCGTGACGGGTCACCCACAGGCTTGAACGGCGCGTCGTAGAACTGCAGCGGAGTGGTCACGTACGCCGTCCCAAGTCTGCGCGGCGTGGGCGGTCATTATCAAGTTCTGAGAAAGAGGCCAGAGCTCACGAGACATAGTAGTTCCATCCCCACACAGCGGCCGCGAGAAGTGCGACGAGTGCCGCGCCGGCGTAGAGAGTTCGGGAGCGGCGGAACGCCATTGCTTCCGTCCCCGGTCACATCTTGTCTTTCGACCGCAACATTGCTCCGAGTGCTTACACGCACGACCCTATGAACGGAACGTGCTTCAAAACACTACAGTCTGCTTATACCATGCTTCAACATCCCGAGATGCTGCGACGCCGACCTCTTCTCCGAGATATACTTTCATCCTGAAAATCGCACCATGCGCGCACCGGGTTGATCATAGAAGGCTTCGTATAATTTCGGATGACGCCCGAGCGCGCGTGTGCAAGCCCAATGAAGGGCTCAAACCAGGCGGTCATTCTTGCTTATGTAGGCCGCTCCTCGAGCTCTGTCACTTTGTTTGCATTCCTCGACCCTTCGTCATCATGTTCTGCCCGCCTGAACACTGGACCCAAACCCGGTCCAGTCTGCAAGAGCAACGTGGACGACGCGCGTGGTCACATCTCTTCTGGACACTGCTGCTGCGTCGCTCGAAGACTGTCAAGACGCGATCCGAACCTCCCTCCGAAAGTTGCAGCGCGCCGGGGCATCCTCTTCGAATTCTACGGTACACATGACCTCACCAAATAAAAACCTCAAACTTCGCGCCTCCGAGTATTTATACCAGTGTGGGGTATTTTCGATCGCTGGTTCTCTTGCCCCCAAATCCAATGCTCGCCTACGTCCTTGCCCTCGCTGCCGCAGTGGTTGCACGCCCACTCACGAGCTCGGACTCGGCGTGTCCCGGGTTCACGCCCGTGAGCGAGGTGTTCAGCATCGGCCTCTCGCAGCAGTACATTATGGACGTCACGCCGGATCCGAGCGTGTGGGATGGCAATACCACAAAAATCTTCTACCGCCAGCCGTGCGAGACAGATCGCAACACGACACACCAGCTGGCCTTCGTCGTGCGTCCCTCAGTACCTTCTGTTCCGCTTTCCTTGCTCACGCACTTGGTTCAGAATCTGGACGACTGCAGCCCGGTTACGGCACGCTACGACCGTATCCCAGACATGGATCGCAGCGAGGTATCTTCCTACGCGGGACTGTTGGGCCCAACGATCAACGCTACGATGCACAACGACGGCATGGCGCAGTTTGCATGCTACCCGACGCCACCGTACGGTCAGCTCTCGTGGTACACCTACGAGGTGCACTTTGTGCGTGTCCCTCAGGCTCCAAACTGCGTTAAGTGGTAACTGAACGCATCTGTCGCTCAGGCTGGCCTCCATCGCTCCGAGCAGCTGGCGGGGTTGGGATTCTACGACCGTATCATCAACTGAACGACAATTCATGTCCTGCACGCTGGAATGGATTCATCTCTGCTTTCTCGAGGCCGAGAGCCGCAGCGCCGGCGTTTCGAATTCTTGACAGTGACAGACCTGAGACATTGAGTGGCGCAAACGCTGACGCTTGTGTGCAATCACTCTGGAAGTTTCTGATCAGTCTCTTCGAATCCGACGAGGTGACGCCCTGAGAATCACTCAGACTTCTTGGGAGTAAACACCGGCGCAGGCTATGGAGAACGATTGTATCAGCACCTGAACCGGGAAAGAACGTAATTTGGGCCCTTATACGATCTACGAAATTGTACATGTGCGACAGAGTTACCGCGTTACGACTTACAGCATGAGAACAGTTTGAAATGCTGAGGACTCAGAATACACCCACTGCAAGTGGTTCGAGGTGTTAGGGAGACTACCCCAGTAGGTTTCTCCGGCCAATACGTGATATGGATCATCCACATAGCTCTGAGACGAGATGGTCCGATTCCTTCCTTTCCCTTCGGGGTCCAGCGCGCCGGGTCGGGCCACAACCTTTGGGTATTTGTCCTCCGTTAGACCGTATCCCCGAAACGTGAAAGCACCTGCGAGCGAGGAGGGCATCAATATGGCATACGCATTCATGCTGTTATTGGAATTTATGCTCGAACCTTCGAAGGTCGAGGGTAGAATCAGTTCGAATTCGCTCCGCCAGCTGGCATGCAAGAGCCCAAACGGGGTCCGGGTAGGCAGAGATATGACGTTCAGCCGTACAGGCGCAGAGATACACAAGACGTCTACGTCGCAAACGAGGTTTTTTGATGCGCGGGCGTCGGAAATTGCAAGCTCGACGTCCATTGGCCTTCAAATCGGGTATCAGCATTGAGAGACTCGGAGCAACATTCCTTACCCCCCAAAGCTGGCAAACTCTAGAGCCATGTCTACTCCATCGTCGAGCACGACATTGGCTTTGACGCGGCCTGTCAGAGTAGAAAGTGTGGACCGCGGTCCAGTCACGGATACGCTCGCCTCGATGCTCCCACTGTCCGTGTAGAGGTAGGCCCGGTCTGTAGCCATGTCCTAAACAATTATAATTATGAGCCCAAGTCTCAGGTATGAGACAGAATGAACTACACACTTGAACTCGTATATCTCCGGTAGTGGACATCAAGTAGAAGAAACTGATGAACAAGTCTCCGCGTAGCGCATTGAAGTATTGAGATATCGCTCCTAGTTCAGACATGATACGTCTGACCCGAATAGGCTTTGATGCCGACTCGGGAATTGCGTAGAGAACAGTGGCTTGCACGTCGACTACGAGTCTGAGGTCGCCAGCAGGACAGCCGGAGGGCGGAGGCTGACTGCTGGTTAAGACGAAGTTCAACCCTGGGCCCTGGCGCATTGAATACGCACCAGTATGCCAAGTCCGCGGTCCCCATTGTCGTAACGGACAAGGCACAGGCTTGCCGTACATCCTTCTTTCGCCGACGTCACTGCAAGCTGCACGCGCACCTCCGGCGCCTCGAGTTCGGGTACAGTTACAGTATCGAACGTGAATTTACCGCCCGCCCATTGGTGGATGTTATAAAAGTTCGCATCCTCGAGCAAGAGCGTTAAGGAACGAGAGTAGTTCAGAGGCGGCTCTTCGTCCGAGTAACACTGTATCATTTCTGGATCCTCGCTGAGAGCGTGCACGCCAGCATTGACTGGAGCGATAGTTGGGACTGGATCGAGTTGCCCAGGATGATGGGAGCTCGGTTCATGGTCCAGATGCGAGAGGAGAGCAAGCGCTGCTGCTACGACGATGACGAGCACGACCTTCCTCGCGCGGTCGCCCCAGCTGACTCGTTCGACGCGGAGGCCGTGGGCGTATACTGGCAGGCCCATGAAAATGTGGACTGCGTACGGGTTGCGGACAAGTGCCGTCCATCAACGGGGTTTACTGTCAAGCACAAGCAGCGAGGCGCCCGGTTTGCCGCAGCACGTCAAGCGCAGACCGAACGGGCATGAGATGGGCGTGACTGCTCGAGAGGTTCGCAGGCGTTTCAAGTTCGTCAAACAAAGGGTTTTGTACAATTGCATCCGGAAAGTCCTCGCTTTGGAACGTTCGCGTACAGCACCTGACACGAATTGTGAACCATGCAGGCCAACGTGGGAAGTTCTCTGTGCACATAATTACACCAACAGCGCAGCTCGGGCTGAGTTACTCTCCGACAAGACGTAGCTCAGGTACTCCGATTTGTTTGCTTTGCTCCCCCAGAACGTCTCCCCTGCCAAAACATGATAGCCACCCTTCACATCCCAGCTGTGAGATGAGACGGTGCGGTTCCTACCCTCTCCCGTAGGATCGGGGACCTCTGACCGCGGGACAATGATAGGTTTCTGATCGTCCGGTGTACCGAATGCCATGAACGTGAACGGGCCTACGTATCGTAGTCAGTGAATGATACCACGTCAGAAATCAGAAAAACATGTTCTGCGCACCCTCAAAGGTTGTAGGTAGAATCAGCTCGAGATTACCAGCGATACCAACGGTGGTGAGGGCAAGTGGGACTCCAGGGGGCAGAGACACGACATTCAAGCGGACAGGCTTGTTCCAGCCGAGGACATACGCTTCATAATGAGGCCCGTCGGATGCTGGGGAGGTGAGCGCAATGTCGAGGTCCACCGCCCTTAGAAGCATCAGAACACGATAGGAACTATTGACATATTTACTCACCCGCCAAGACCCAGCACCTGCAATCCAACGTCCTCTTTCGATGGAGCGCTCAGTGTCACACTTCCCTTGATGGGACCGCCGCCATATGTATACAGCGTCGAGATTCGGTCCGATACGGAGATATTCGCCGTAACGCTGCCGGTCGATGCCAGTATTATTGTTGAATCCGTGTTCATGCCCTGAAACGGTGTGGAATCAGCATGACAACCTAACTTAGTAACTGAGAAGCAGAGTCCGCACATCGACACGTATTTCTCCAGTTGTAGAGGAAGCGAAGAGAACCTTGACATCTACGTCGCCGCGGAAGTGCTTGAAATGCTGAGTCATGGATTGCAGGTCCGTGTTTATGCGATCAACGTGCACGGGCTTCGCAGCCGTCTCTGGATACGCAAAAGTAACTGTGGCTTGAATGTCGACAACGAGTGTCGGATCGCCAACTGGACATCCAGTTTTCGGTGCCTAGACTTATGTGAGGAATTGTACATGTCCCCCAAGAGAAAATGCTCACAACAGTCGCGAGACCGCGGTTCCCGTCCTCAAAGCGAACGATGCAGATATTTGCGGTACATCCTTCCTTCTGAGACGAGACCGAGAGTTGAGCGCGCACCTCGGGTGCTTTGAGGTCCGGGACCGAGACAGCTTCGAACGTCCAATCGCCGCTGGCCCACTGATGCTGGTTATAGAAGCTCGACTCCTCGAGCGAGAGCGTTACAGTGTGCGAGTAGTTCATAGGTAGACCCTTCGCGTCTACCTCGTCAGAGTAGCACCATATCGTCTCTGGATCGTCGTTGTAGACGGGTTGAATGGCGGCGAGGCCGGGGAAGGTAGCAGGAATCTGGGGGTGCACGAGCGCGGGGGAGCCAACGGGACGGTGCGGAGATGAAGACGGCTTTCGCAATAAGAAGGCGAGCGCTGTCGCAGTCAATAGCGCCAGAGCGACTTTCGACGCTCTATCATATCGCCTGACTCGCGCGTGGCTGTCGACGCGTTGGTCGTTCGACGGTAGACCCATGTGTGCAGAGTGCGAGGAGTACAAACTCAAGGAACTACAGCTGGCCTCGTGGGGTCTTGAATGGGCAGCGGGGCCGTGGGGCGTGGAAGGCGCAGCACGTCAAGAGGGTGCAGAACCTGCCAAACGCGGCGCGCCCGTAGTTTCGGTGAATGCATATGTTTGTCAGGCGGGTGCATATGCATATCGGCCCTGCGCAGTTCTGGCTTCCAAGCGTTCAATATGGAAAGCTGCTGGCGTTGATAGGTGAGCTTGATGATTGTGCGCGAAGTGCGGTCATTCTGGAGGCATTCTATCGTCGGATAAAGCGCTGCGGCCTGCGCACATTCCATGCAAGAATTAGGGTAGAGCATCGAAGAATGGGAGATACGGCGTAAAAGGGGAGCGGAAGGAGCAGGAGCGGGATACTGCAATTGCACCCATGCCCTGTGAACCAACTGCCAGTGGATGTGCGGCGTACATACAGATCTAGCTGATCCGTCCACGAGTACAATATATATCTGCAGCGTCTGGACCAATAGATGAGTCCATCGAAGAGCTCGTCGATGACGCGTAGGAAGGTGCGACTCCCTGTAACTTATGCTGGTGGCGAAGAGACGGGCAAGACGCCGAGAATACGCAGGAGATGTTGATATGCGATATGTGAGAATAGCGACACTCCAGAAGCGAGGACGACTGCGAAATCTTCCAACGATGCGATCGGAGCCATTGCATCATGATCCAAGCTGGATAATCCCACGCTTATACGGGCGTAGAACAGTCGGTACTCTGAGTGGGACAGAAATGTGCAGGGGCAGGGCGGCAGCACGGCGGACGAGGTCGCGAAGGAAGGTAGCATTTGACCGAGGTGTGAGTGCGATCCGTGTCCAGAAGCTGTCGCTGATGGTGCCACGACACGGGCATGGCATTCGGGAGTTCGGAGATCTAGAAGGGCAGAAAGCTCAAGCAGAGGGTCAGGAGTTCCGCCGGAAACCAAACTTTGGAGTGTGCATTGTCCCATCTCCGCATGGCCAGTCGCAAGACTCGATGTACGTCGCGGAGGATGGATTGCACGGCGCCTCTGCGTTCCCGGCGCTGAGGTCAAGCAAATTACTATGCGCGAGCCGCCGTGTTTGGCCCATTACGCAAATTTAGCTCCTACCAAGTCTCGCGCGACATCGTTTGGTATTGTGGATTGAAGAGAATACGATGGTAGAGGGACGAGGGAAAGGAGCGGAATAGGAGTTTCAACGCTGCTTGTTCTCGTTGTCTTCGGCGAAAAATGGCAATCCCGGTAAGAAGGCACAGTACTCAAGAAGACTTGTTTATACGACTCAGGACACCTCAGAAGAGCTCACTGCATCCATCATCGAGGCTGGGCATAGCGATGGATCGTCATTGCACGAGATCTTGAATGAGCTACAGCAGCTGAAGACACGCGATCCTGACAAGTGTTCAGACGTACTCGTAAGTACCTATCGCACTTCAAAGGCCTATTGGCTTACCTTAGGTCGTAGGAACCATTAGCTGTCATACCAGCGCTCATGCACGTGCCGCCATCGGACGACATTGCAGGCATCCTGGTGTTCGTCGCACAATCAACAAGTCCTAAGGAATGCGTTCTCGCGCTGGCTGAAGAACTGGAACGACTCTGTGCTGAACTACAATTGTGGATCGTCGAGGAACGCGACGACGACGACAACCGCGAAGGCGAACGCAATTTTCAGCGCCTCGTCGTCGTCATCAGGTGCTTTACTGAAGGTCCGTATTTGCTTGCTGTTCGTAGTCATCAGTCTGAAAGTCATGCAGCTGCACATCGTATGACTTTGCGCAAGCGAACTCTGGCAGACACCTGCAAGCCTTGGATTGCACTTATCGACCAAGCCACACGATTGTGCTTGGAGGCGAACATTCTGACGCGGCCCACCGCGGTCCAGCTTTTGGACGTCATTTCGAGCTTTGTCATGTCCATTGACGCATGGGGCGAGCATTTGGACGTCTCTGAAGACGACAGGAGGACGACAAGGGTATGAGTGCTTGCGCGCTTCAAACGCAATCGTCAATGGCTGACCATCTACAGGTGACCCTGGCCGACCTTCTTCGCAACATACTAGAAAACATTTACCCTCTACTTCGACCTTCCCTTGCGTTGCGTTTGTACGAAGCACAGAACGCGCGACTCATTCTTCGTTCGGGCGTCCCTAATGGATGGGAGCCTGACGATGCCGCCATACAGAATGTAGCCGTGAGTCTGCTGAAGATGCGGATATTCTGCGTCTGCGCTGACATCGTCGTTAGACTGCATACAGCACGGTCTTAGGTTCATGCACGTCACCCCCAGTCTTTGGGACACTCGTCCTATTCGCCCACTCAGGAACGATCCCGGTCACGCTTGCGACGCTTACACCCTTCCTTCCGCTGATCATCGCGCATCTGCGCATGAATCATTCGCCAGATGCACCCCTGGCCCTACTCCTTCGCTTCATATCTTCGATAACGGGTTCCGACGAGCTGCCAGACGACCTCACATCGACCCTCATTCCACTCCTCGCACCTTTATCGGCAATACATCCACATCCTCCTACGCGTCTTCTCCTCTTCCGCGGCCTACTTTCGCCCCTCATCACTCGTACGCGCCCCCATCTGCGCCTCGTGCTTCTGGCCGATCTTGTGAGCGATGCGGACGACGCACCACCACAGCTCCGCGTCGCCGCCATCGGACTCGCTCGCGCGGAAATCGTGCAGGCGTTGCGCAGCGGAAAAGACTCATTACTCGCAAGCCCGCACGTCATGCAGGTTCTCGCGCCTGTCATCCTACGACCGAGCCCGCCCAACTTGTTCGAGACCAAGATCAACGCGGAAGAGTTTGTGCAGACCCCAGAGCCCGCACGGTTGACCGAGGCGCTATTGTTCTACTTCGTCGTCCTGAACGCGGACGAGCAGAACAAGGTATGTATCCCATAGATGTTATCAGCCTGCGGTATCACCGCTGACGCTCATTCCAGACTGGAATCCGCGATGCAGACTCCCTGAAGAGTGTTGAGCGTGACCTGCTCAAGCCTCTGCGCGAGCGCATTCCCAAGTGGATCGCAGAGCTCGACAACGACGATAGTCACGGTGAGTACCGCAACCGTTGCTCTTCATGGATCTATACCTGAACACGAGTATCTGTCGTAGGTCATGATCATGGACATGCTGCCATGGCTCTTGCAGGGGTAGAGACCGCCCTTGAACGGGTAGACGAAGTTCGTAAGAGATTGAGCGCGTAAGCGTTACTGGCAAGCCACGACTGACTGTAAATGCAATGTACATTCGCGCATTTTCTCTCCTTGTGTACTTCTGACCGCGTACGCATGCACGCAGACTGTGTACGCCTGACCTACGCTCACCCAACTCACGTTCCACACTCTCAACATCTGTACTCAATTACTGTCATTGCCGAATATGCAATTCCCCGTCCGCGTCGACTGCGTCGGACTCTAGGGCTATATACAACATTCCAGCGTCATTAGCGTGATGGATCCCACAACCGAGGAGGAGGAAGAGGAAACAGGACACACGCCGAAGGAGTTATGTGCGTAACTTCAGACACGTGCTATGCGATGTGTTGCGTGTAGAGACGACGGAACGAGGAAACGGACAAAAGAGAACATCAAAACGCTGGACTGTATGGGAGAGAACCGGGCATTACAGCGAGAACGCGGGAAACACAGTGACGACGAGGAACAGGACAGAGCTGATAGGGCAAAAGAAACGGAACGAGCGGCGGACGGGTGAGCACGGAGAGGGCGGGTTTTGACAAGACTGGGAAAAACCGCGCAACTCTATAGGGGGGGCGAACAAGACGCGAGGGGCGTGTAGGTCGGGGTCGAAAGGATGTAGGGTGTGTGTCGAAATGTATGAAAAAAATGCGCGCCCGCTTCCCCGTGTGCACCAGAGTCGCTAGACTCTGCCGCTCTAAACCGCCACCGGTCCCGCCGTCCGGCTCGCGCTCCGAGCGAGCGTCTGGCCGACCTGGTGCGCCTGGATGGACCCGAATCGCTGCAGCTCCGTGTTGGACATCTTGACGACCTTGCCGCCACCGAAGCCCACACGGCGCGCCGCGCGGCGGATGAAGCCGACACGGTTGGAGTAGAGCGACTCGTGTATCGAGGCCGCGCGAGATTGCGTGCGCGACAGAGGAGTACCCTCGTCCTGCGCATGGGCAGCGCGCTTGAGCTCTTCTGCGGCCTTGCGTTGCTGACGCTCGCGAAGGGCCTTGATGACCGTGGCCTTCATCGCGAACTTGACGAGGTCGAGCGGGAGGAACCAGATGATGTTCTGCACCGTCCGTCATTAGCGACATCCAAAGGCTACCCTGCTCGCAGTGCTTACCCAGACCCAGACGATACCGATCCATCCGCCCGAGATGCCGTGGATGGCAGTGAAGCCCCAGTTGGCGTACGCGGCGATGATGGACGAGATGACCTGCGCAATGACGAAGGCACCGAGGAGGGCAGTCGACGGGCGCTCCATGAAGAAGAATCCATGCGAACGTGTGACGAAGATGAGAGCCTGCGAGATGATGGCCACCTGGAGGTAGATAATCATGTGCAACTCCGGGTCGTTCGCCTGCGCGCGAGTGATGCTCTTCGCGCCGCTGATCGTGACGCCGAACGCCTTGTTGAAGAAGTCCGTCTCGATGATGATCGAGATAAGCGCAACACTGTGGGATAAGCGTAAGCACGACACTCGGGATTGTGGCAACGAAACACTACGCACGTCGACGCGGTAAGGTAGATACCGTACGCGACGGCGTAGGCGAAGATCTCGGCCAAATCCCACGAGTCGGGCGTCATGCTGGGCAAGACACGGTCAACCGAGAGCGTCATGATCGTGCCGTCGTTGAGGAGCGCGATGATCAGGACCATGAACGGCGGGAAGTCGAACTTGTACGCGAAGGCCAGGATGGCGAAGCACACGACGATACGGATGGTCACCGCACACGCGTAGATCGAGTAATTGCGCATACGCTGGAAGATGACACGGGATCCGCGGATGGCGTGCACGCTGCATACAGAGTCAGCATCGTACTCGCTAGGAAAAGAGCGCAGTGCAACTCACATCGTGGAGAGACCAGGCTCAGTCAAGACGATATCCGCAGCACCGCGAGCAGCATCCGTAGCACCCTCGACGGCGATACCGACGTTAGCACGAGACAGGGCCGGAGCGTCGTTGGCACCATCACCAGTCATCGCGCACAAGTGGCCGAGAGCCTGGAGACTAAGCAACGCGAGGTAACCGCACCAGTCAACTGCCTAACGCGCGCATCACAACCTCGCACGACGTACCGCTTGACAATCTCGTACTTGTGCTCGGGGTAGACACCAGCGAAGCCGTCCGCATCCATGATCATCTCGTCGAGCGTCCTGAACTTGCCACCCGGCGGCGGGCCGTCCTTGAGAACCTGCGCGGGGTACATGTGGTCGCCGAGGCCAAGACGGCGGCCGGTCTCCTTTGCGATAGCGAGCTGGTCACCGGTAACCATCTTGACCTTGACACCAAGGAGGATAGCGTCGTCAATCGTCTGCTTCGTGTCCTCACGCGGCGGGTCGAAAATGGCGAGAAGACCAATGAGCTCAAAGCCGTTGCCCTCAGCCTCATGGTCGTCGCCGTCAACCTCCTCGTACGCGACGGCGAGCGAGCGCAGACCACGAGTGGCGAACTCCTCGACATCGGCAGAGAGACGGTCCTCCTGGTCCTCAGACTTGTTCCGCGAGACGAGCTCCATGATGGCGCCGGTCATGCCCTTCGTGACACGCTTGAGCTTGCCGGTGGACTCCTCGCGGTAGGTAATCTCCGTGCGCTTGTCGACGGGGTTGAACGGCTTGAAGTCGAGGAGCTTGATGCCAGCGCGAGCCTTGGACGGGTCCGCAAGCGAGCCGACAACGCAAGAGTCGATGGCGTCCTGGTTCTCCGTGCGCGAGGCGTACGCAGAAAGGAGGATGACATCGTCGCTGGAGAAGGGGCCGTAGGTCTTGACGAGGTTCTTGTCGATCGTCAGCTTGTTGGTCGTGAGCGTGCCGGTCTTGTCAGAGCACAGGATGGTGACACCGGCGAGCTCTTCGATGGCGGTGATACGCGTGACGATGGCCTTGTGCTTGGCGAGCTGCTGAGCGCCGACGGCGAGCGTGACGGACAGGACAGTGGGCATCGCAATCGGGATACCACCGATCAAGAGCACGAGGATGTTGTCGAGGCCACGGCGGTAGCTGTAGCGGAAGCCAGCGTAGAGGACGAGGATCTCGGCAATGACGAAGATACCGATGGCGACGAGGCAGAACGAGCCGATCTGGGCAAGAATCTTCTGCAAGTGGCCGGTGGTGTCGTCGTCCTGGCCGACAAGCGTGGCCGCGCGACCGAAGAACGTGTTCGCGCCGGTGGAGATGACGATGCCCTCAGCCTCGCCCTGCTTGCAAGTGGAACCGGAGAAGCACTGGTCGGCCTCCTTCTTGGAAACGGGGAGCGACTCGCCGGTGAGCGCAGCCTGGTCGATGGACACGTTGATGGCCTCGGTGAGACGGCAGTCGGCGGGGACGACGTCGCCGATTTTGAATGCGATCATGTCACCGGGGACGAGCTCGGCCGAGTCGATTTCGCTCCAAGTGCCGTTGCGACGGACCTTGGCCTTTGGTGCGAGCGAGTCCATGAGCGCCTTGACGGCGTTACCGGCGTTGCGTTCTTCGTAGAAACCGATTGCCGAGTTGATGAAGAGCAGGAGGACGATACCGACGAAATCCTGCCAGTCGGGCGGACGGTGCTCGCCGTTGGAGAGGGCGATAGCGACGAGGGCAGCGGCCTCCATGACCCAGGAAAGGGGATTCCACATGAAACTCAAGAACTGTGATTTGGAATATCAGACGGTTGGTTCCTCGGGCGGCGCCGCGTGCATACCTGGAGGAAGGGGTTCTGCTCCTCGGACTCGAGCTTGTTGGGACCGAAGAGCTCGAGACGGCGCGTCGCCTCTTCGGTGTCGAGACCCTGGTCTGTACATTGGAGGAGCTTGAAGACGTCGTCGATGACGATGGTCTCGAGGTCGACCTTTTCCTTGTCGTAGAGGTCCTCGGCCTTGAGCTCGATCTGGAGGGGCGCGATAAGCAAAAGGATAGAGGATGATTGACGGGGAGTCGAACCTGGGACATGTCAACATTGGCGTCTGCGGGCGGCGGTTAGTTAGGGGCGGCGTGTGGTTCGATGATGGGGAGCTCACGGGTGGCCTGCTGCTCGTCGTGGCCAAACTCCTTGTACTCTCTCTTCTTCTTCTCCTCTACCTGCGGCGTCGCCTGCTCGGGGTTCGAGGTAGGGCCTGCCTCCTTTTCGACTGGCTCAGACATGCTGGCTGTCGGATTGGGGGTTGGGTGTAGCGGTGGGTGGTGGGCGTAGGGTAGGGCGGGGGCGGCGACGCTGGGCGACTAGCAGACTGGCTGCGGGACGAGGGCGGCGACGACGACGGGCGGCGGCAGAGGGTCGGGGGGTGAAGGGAGGTGAGGAGGGAAATCCGAGCGGCGGCACCCAACCGGTTGATATAGGGATCACGGCCGGCAAACACCGGGTGACGCCCTCCGTCGAATCGAAGCACTTTAAAAAAAGAGTTCTCGTGATATTGATACTATTATGATAGGGGGAACTACTTTTTACTACTGAGCGAAACGGTCCTTGTCTTTGCTTCGCTCCATCGCTGTTCCGGACAGTCAGCGCTGCAGAATCACACTCACTCGCTGCCAGCACTCACGGTTGTAGTGCAGAAGCTTTTCTATCAGGTCGACGTGCGTCAGCACCATTCGTCGACAGCAGTACCGTCGCAGCCCCAGCTCGTCCATCGCCTCACTGTGCCCCACGGTCAGCTCCAGCTTAGAGAGCTGAGACACGCCACCCACCCCTCGGTCTTGTCGGTGGCGAGCAGCTCCAGATACCGGTTCCACTTGTCGCCCAGCACCTTTCCGCACGAGAAACAGCGCACGGGAATAATCTACCGGCCAGGTCACTCAGGTCACCCCTGCCACGCGACGCCCGATGCACGCACCATGCTGTCGTGGATAGGACCAACCCGCCGCGGCGCGTTTCCGAGTCCGACCGACCCGCGTTTCAAAATAAGAACCCGTCCAGCGCCGACCCGCCGCCACCGCCTACTTAACTAGGTCCTCTGCCGTCCTGTACCCTAAGCTATTTCGGCCGCGGGCCCGTGCTGGTCATCTCGCTCTCGCGCGCGCGGCGGATCTCACGGCACGCTCGCTGCACGCGGCAGGGCACACGATGCATAGTTCTTTCAGTAATCGGATGTCCGGCACACAAGATCCGACAAAATCCTTCGTCATCGCGCTCGCAGACTCAGACGCCAGCTCACTCATCGGGTTCGAGGAGCGCCCCGGCTACGGAGCCGCTTGTCCTGCTGTCGCGCGCAGGAGCAACGACGACCGGATCAGACACGATCTGCCCCGTCCTCATCGTCGCGCTCCACGTCTGCTTGGGCGGGTGGCAACCGTAGCTCGGATCCGGTCACCATGCGCGCGCAAGCTTCAAACCCAAAGCCAAAATCATTTCCCCCTCACCGTCCGCGATCTCTCCCTTGATAGATAGATAGATATGCGCCTGTCCACACCGCCTCCCCCGGGAATACACAAACTGACGTAGACATGTTTGGTACACTCTGGATCTGAATGCCCGAAGACGGTTGCATTCGACAATCGACTTGGCACGTGCACACGACTCGTAAGAGTTCTGTGCAAGAGAGCCTCGAGGTTATCACCAGCACTGTATGCTCCTTCCTCAACGCCTGAGCGTCCGTGCGCATCCTTCTATCACACCAACAAGCTCCTGAGTCCTGTCCGAATCGCGCATCCAACAATGTTCGACGCGATGTGCAATCAACTCACGAGTCCAAGCACCCGGGCCCCTTCCTAACCCGCCCCCTTTGCAGCTTCCATATCACAGAACCCGCAACGCTCAAAAACACACATCTTGGCAGTTCAAACGCGCGATTCTCACCGTTCCCCGCACCTCTTGGCACTCGCGTGACCCGCGGAGGATGAGGAGGCTGAGGAACAACGCGGTATCCACTCCACCGGGTTCGTTATGAAGTCGTTGCGCCGTCGAGCTTCCCAGTGTATCATAAGAACAGTACGACCGCCTAAAATGCCTACCTACAACTCAGTTTCGCCGACCCTCGAAGACTGCACATATGAAATTAATACTGCCGCGTTCCGTATCCTATCAACGTTCCCGAATTCGAAGTGTCTGACCGGCAATACTATTGCCGCCCCGCCACGCTGTGACTGTCCCGCCACAGGTCGGTGCGGCTCCGGGGTTAGTGAGAGCAACGCCAAGCCCTTCTGTGGCTTCAACCATTGCGACAAGACCGGGAATGTACTCATTAGAAGCGCCATGAAGTTCAGCGACTCAGCCAGAAGTTGAATTCTGAGCGCTTGCTGAGAAGAAACTCGGGACGCATGACCTCAGAACCCAAGCTCCAGCGTAGCGCTGGACTCGATGAAACGCTCTCCGGGACTGGAACGGAGCGCCAAAATCCGGGATATGCGCGGTAGCGCCGTTCCGCGGCCGAGGTGCCGCGGACGCCGCTGAGTCAAGACGTATCGCCAGCTTGCGGACCGGCGGCGAGCATGATAACGGTGACGAGGGATGGTGCAATCGTCATCGCACGAGTGCAGCGACCATGACAAAGACGGTGTGCACCTCGTCCGGTCGGAGCAGGTCAGAGCGAGTGTCCAGAATATACCTGCCGGAGGAGGACCTTGGTGGTGTTGCGAACCTTGTTTTACTCGTCTACACCCAAGATAGAGAAACAGAACCAAAAGACCTCGGTCAACCGTGCTGCATATGTTCAGGCGTCTCGGTGAGTCAAACAGGTATGCCGGGCTTGGTCGTAGGATGGCACGCGGGCTTGTTAGCAACGAGTCTTGTCAACCGTGCAACGTCTGGAAGATTTCCTTGCGAGCGTGACCAATGGCGGCTTTGCGTAGCTGTCCGCGAGCATCGCGAGAATCGGGCGCGTGCGGGATAGCTATGGAGACAATAATCTGCGGAAGAGGAGGAGACGCGTCGTCGCTTGCTGGTGTACGACGGAGAGCGATGCGAGGACTGGAACGAGTGTCGATGCGTCGTGCGAGATAGTCGGGCTCGCGGTCGCGGATATGCAACTGAAAGAATAGGGCAAGGGGTGCAATGATCTGGCGAGTTGTCTATTACCAGATGCGCGGAAGGAAGGGCGTGAGCGCCGCAACTGTGACTGGGGTATTTTCATAGTGGGCGCATGGAACGAGTGCCTCGAATACTGGCGGCGACGTGACTGATCATGACTACCAAAGACGTCGGGATGCGCACAAGCGAGGGGAAGTTGTACGCCGTAGACTCCGACGTACAGCGACTTTCCTAGGCACGCCCGAGCGCAGAGGGAGCCGCACTTCTGCGCTTCACACAACGCAGTGCAAGGTGAGATCAAAATAGTAGGTACATGTCCTCGCGACTGTTGCGAAGAAGTTAGCCAGGGTCGTCTGCGAATGGTCAGCCACGAAGGATTGCGTTCGGAACGCTCAACAACTCATACCATGGTCGTCCTCCTGTCGCCTTCAGGGACGTCCACATGATATGGCTGCCACAACGTTCGAATGACGTCGAAAAATGGACCGCTTTACCAGTGGGTCGAGTCACAATGCAGGTCTCTGCGCACAATCGTGCGGCTTCGTCGGTTGATAATTGCGATTCAAGGCTTGCAGGTCTCTACCAGGCTTCGCTTGCGCCAAGTCATGCGATGTACGATGTGCCGCTGCCAAACTTACAGACGTATGACAACGGACCCCGGTTCGAGTACGGACCTTCACCAGTATCCGACGACGACGCGCGACAACGACTAATGGAACCTGTCAATGTCACGCAACTGTGAGCCAACAACTCACTACGAGAGGATCTGGACACACAAATATGTCTGAAACTTCTCAGTATCGCTTCCTCTGAGCTGATGTCGTACATTCAGGATCTCGCGCAGCAAGCGTCAGCTGCCGGGGCGAGCCCCATTAATGACTGTAGCGGGGGTTTCCAAGTTTCCTGAGTACAATAAACAAGTCTTCCCGAGGTATTGTGCCGTCGAACTGGGAGTTCCATACTTGGGCGAGGACAATAGGAACAAGAGACGTTCAAACTCCTATTCCGCTCCTTTCCCTTCTCCCATATTCTCCAGTCGGTACCAATGCTGGACGATATCGTACGAAACTTGATAGAAGCCAAACTCGCCCAATGTATCGAGTGCGCCCGGTACTCTGTAATAATCTGCTCTTCACTGAACATGGTCGCAGCGCCGGAGACGCCGAAAATGCCGTGCAATCCATCCTCCGCGACGTGCATCGAGTATTGCGGCAGGCCACGCGCAAATGGAATAATGGGAACTCGGATGCGTGGTTCCCACCAGAACTCCTCTCCACCTGCTTCAGTTTTCTTCCCTCTTCCGAACTCGCGCGACTAATGTTCGTCTCGAAACGGTGGCGCTCTATTATCATCAGCGAACCCACTTTCTGGACGCGAGTTGCACTCACACCTCGGTCGGACACTACCTTTTTTCACGAGCTTGTCCGCCGGGCGGGCGCGCTCCCCTTGCATCTTACTGTCCGAGGGACGACGCCTGTGGCGGAACTACACGCATACTTCGACCGAATTGCCTCCCTCATCGTGTACGAGGGGTTCAATGTCCCTGGTCTCGAAGACGTACTCACATCGAGTTTACCTCGTCTGAGGTCCCTTGGCCTGTACGGCCGGTGCGGTGCCGGGTTCGAACGCGACACGATAACCCTCGAGATCCCTCGGACATTTCTCTCCTCGCATCCGCTATTACAATCCCTTCATGTGGGAGTATTCGTACTGCCCACCGCATGCCCTGCGCTGCGAGAGCTACGAGACTTTGTCGGCAGGATAGACGTGAACAATGTCTTGACGTCGAATATCAGGCTACTTTTCGACCTTTGTCCAAAGCTCGAGGCGCTCACGTTGGGTATCAACCTGCGGTCCGGGGATGGCGATCTCCCTCTTCTACCTTTGCGCCCTTTACCCTCGCTTTCCCACTTGGCCCTGAATGTGCCCGAATATATCGATCTGGCTGTGCACCTGCGGCCAATTGATGCACACGCAATCTCTCATATTCGCGTCGAGGATTTCTGGCTCGGGCCATCCACTCAGAACTTCCTCATGGAAATTCGGTCACCTTTCAATCGAGTGTCAGTCATCGCTGTCTATGTAGACGACATCGGCGTCGACACGATCGACATTCGTATCGAAGAGAGCCCGGGAGACGACAAATACGTAGAGATTGCCTACATCGGCGACCATTACTTCGACGATGTAGTCCCCCGTCTACGTGGCCATCCTTGTTTCGAGAATATCGCCATTCTCACGATCTCTCATATCTACATCTCCCGTCTGTTCTCAGGATCTTGTCCAGCTCTTCACGCCCTCCAGAATTTGGAGGTGGTCGCACCTCAGCTTGTGTCATCGGATAGGACTTCGGATCTGTTCGTTGGCCCGGACGGTAGAGATCTATCGTACTCCTGGACAGATCGACCAGAACTTCGCCGCTTTTTCGACATGCCCAAGCGTCTCCATCGTCCAGAGCGATACTCCGGTCCAGTATACCGGCTCCCCGCCCTGAAATACTTGACCATCAAGGCCGTTTTGCCGCCCGCGCACAGTGATGATGGCGAGATTCCATATCTTCGACTGCAGGCGCTGTGTAGTTTCTTGGATCAACATATTGATCCGCGCACCCCGCCAATTTCGCGCTCGTTCTCCCTGCAAAACATCTACATAGCCGAGGACATCGACTCGCCGTTCTTTGCGGAGCTCTCGCGTTTATTCGATGGCATCGCCTACTCAAACGTTTGCTGTAGTGCTCTCAGCGTTGGCGATGCTGCTACGGTGGACGGACCGGGGCAGCAATAAAAGAAGGGCCACTCTCAAAGTCTATTATATGACTCCAGTATATGTTGGTCTCGCACAAACTGTACTGTCCATTGTGTGCAGCGTCATAGTCACTTCGTTCGCTAATGCCACTTGAGGGATGACGCGCTCATGTGGTCGAAATCTGGTTGGTGGGCGTGCAGCAGCCTAAATCATATGCAGGTATAGCAACATCCCATTGCAAGCTGAGGTGGGAAGGCTTAGGCAGTGGGTGAAGGGTTATCTTGGTGGCGAAGGCGCCGATGATCAGGATGGCACCGGACAAAGCTGTCGTGACCGAATGATTGCGCTTCAGATGTAGGCTATGGATGCGCACACTACACCTATCAAGTAGCTTATTCAGGTCGGGTACGTATTCATCATACATCCACGAAATCGAGAGGATTATGTTACGCTCTTCGTCGCCGCAGTCGTCTGACTTCCCGCAGAATTGAACATTGCAACGTAGTGTGGCTTGTTGAACAGTGTCGCTAAATACCAAAGTCTCGTCAGCTTCAATTCGAGCGAGGAGGAGCCCGTATCGACATACCCGCCTGCATAGCACTCGGAGTTCCTGTATTGGCATCTGCACCGCTTCGTACCAGCACCTTGACCACTTCCTCTTCACCCTTGAATACTGCGCCAGCCAGGGGACTTTGCCCTTTGGCGTTCAGCGTATTCGGGTCTGCTCCCCGCATGACGAGCGCCGAAACAGTCTCCGCGTGCCCGTGATACGCAGCCAACATGAGCAACGTATCGCCCGCGTGGTTGGTCAGGTTTGAAGGTAGACCGGCGTCGAT
The DNA here is from genome assembly GCA_001632375.1 of Exidia glandulosa HHB12029. Taxonomy (NCBI): domain Eukaryota; kingdom Fungi; phylum Basidiomycota; class Agaricomycetes; order Auriculariales; family Exidiaceae; genus Exidia; species Exidia glandulosa. Next base: position 157,230 of record KV425933.1, read on the forward strand.
ATACGCGCTGAGATCCTCTGTCGCGCCATTACGCGCGAGGTCGAACACTGGCGAAGCGATGCGTTGGTCGATCGATGCGACAAGAAATCGACATTTAGGTAGGGCTCACTGCGCGCGGCAAAGTCGAGCGTCTCCTCAGGCAGCTCATTCACCGTTGCAGGGTACTGTGTCGGCGCTGGCACTGGTGTTTCTGCTGCTGCCGAGCTCATCGTGGTCAAATGACGGATGTGGCGCTTCCGGCTCGCTCGAAGCCGGCCACGTGCTTGCTTGTCCGCGCTTGACGCGGAGCGAGATTTGATACCGGTCACAACAAAACTAAGTACTTGGGCTGGGTCTGGCCTGATCATTGGAAGGAAAGTCTACAGATTAGGTACAGAAAGGCTAAGGAGGAAAGATTTGGGACACGGGTAGGTAGGAGCTACATGAGGAGATTGGTCATTGGGAGACTTCGATCGAACAAGTGCAAACTTGCACTTCTTGCGAAACATTCTTTGAAAGCGACGAAAGAAGAGAGTAGTAAGAATTAGATAGCCTCTGGAGCCATCTCCCAGCGCTTGGGCTTGGGCTTAGGCTCCTTGGGGTCGGGCCTGGGGCTGGGCTTCGGCCCTGCAATTGGTGGGCGAGGGGGCACCTGTTGGCCGGTGCCGAGCGACACCTCTGCGCCACGGACACTCCACTCAAGACAGAGACTACAGGAGACTACTTGAGCAAAAGCCCCGGATGTATGCTGTCACAGTCTCACCTTCCTTTGTCCTCGTAGAGGGCCCCTTTGGCGAATTCGAGGAGAGAAATAGTAAACATGGTTATGAAATCGAAGTAGTTCAGTGAAGTTGGGGATAACGATATCTTACGATGATACCTCCTTTTAAGCAGACATACTGTCTACCTATGGTGCACGATTCCGTAGCTCCGGCCTGTGCAAGGCATGGACTGTGGGCAAAGGGCAATATTTCCGCGCTTGTGGAGACAATCTGGGCAAGCAGCAGACGTGTGAGACAATCGATAGCTATCGTCCGCCTTCTTGCGTGAGGAGCTCGCGTCAAACATGGGCACTCCGAAATCTCCATCTGTAAGTGGATTCACGGTGTACACCAGATTCTGAGGGAAATTCTAACATGCATACGTTGGACGGCATGAAACTCTACATCCTCCGCATACCACGGGCATATGCGGCTGTCGTTGCAGTTGCTCAGCGTTGCCCTCAAGTTGAGATGTTGTGTTACAATCAAGTATTGAGTGCATTTCCCGGACTCTACGATTGGAGCGAATGGTCTATGTTAACTGTAACACAAGTGTATTGCAAATCGGGGCATTGGACAGATCGTTTGCGATTCAGTCAGTCGAGTTACCACATTCGCTAGTTTGAAGAGGACAGGTGTCAGTGTCAACGTCTCCCTGACGCGTCGCCTCAAGAAGCACCCCGCGGCAATTGCAAGCGCATCCCGTTTGAGTTTTTTCGCTCTTGCCCACAAACCCTCAGCTTTCCCGGTGGGCAACAATGCTCGACCGCTACGAAAGCGAGCTCGCCCATGCGCTGGGACAGCCTCACACGAGCGGCGAGCCCCCACAGCCCCGGGAGAATCTTCTGTGGCACGCGCAGCAGCGCCAAAGCGACTACCAGTCCGTCTACGGAGGCCCTGGGTCGTCACAGTTCCCATTGCCTAATCTGAGCTTCCTTGGCTTGCACGACCCGAATATTCTATATCCATCACATTTCGTACTCGCAAACTCCGAGCACCGTCGACAAATCGACCCGCTATCCCAAGGGTCAGCATGGGACAACCAAGTTCCGATTAGTAAGCCGAAGTTGCGCTTTTCCAAACAGCCACTGAATGTGAGTGCAGGGTTTGGAACTGGGCCACTCGCAAGCCTCGACGGGCGCTACCCATTGACAGGACCTGAGACGCCGACGCCGCCATACCCGCCCAGCCATGCTCATCCCCACCGCTTGTCTGACTCGCTCGGTCTTGCGTCTCCCCCGTCTTTCGAGCCGAGAGTCACCGCTGCAGGTCCTGATTCGGTCGATGTGCCTGTGCGCAACGACGCATATCCCGTCATGCAGCCAGTCCCAGAAAGGTGTGCAATTTCGTCTCAGTATGGTATTAGCTTCCTTCTAACATGATGCAGCGCTGCGGATCTTGACACGCCTCCGCCGTTGATGTATCGTTGCATGTCGTGTCCCAGAACGTTCCTGAGCTCTCATGGATTCAGAGTCCACCAACGGACACACGAAGCTCCAAGGCGTACGCTTCTCCAACTTCGCATCCCAGGGGGTAGTACTGACATTGAGCATTGCAGCGTACAAGTGTCCGATCACTTCCTGTGGGCGAACGTTCACGACACGCCCCAACGGAATACGCCACCTCGGTTCGCACGGCCGCGAGGGAGAAGGGCTCCATATCCTTCGCCTCAGTGGAACCATCCGCGTCTCGTCGTCGGCCGCCGCAAGTAACATGGCGCTGCCAAAGCTCCCGCCTCCTCCGCGCATCGAGCCCCTGCCTCCCGCATCCCTTCTCGTCCCGTGCACCTCGATAACACGCTCGAGCCGCTACCCGTTGTTGGCGCCTCCGCCGGGAGCGTTTACCGCGCCATGCCCTCTGCCGCCCGTGAAGCCCGGCCCAGGTGAAGAGCGCAACTCGTGGGAATCACCGCCAACGGAAGAGCCGTACCATCCCAGCGGGTGGTCGCGTCGCGCCGTTCTGCCTGGTCCTCGTCTCGTATTTGATTCCATATCCCCGACCGACGTAATTTAGTTGCAGTGCTGCAAACGATAGTCTTGACACCTGTACCGTAACGACTCCCAAATCAAGAGTTGAACCAAGAAGCACCAGACCCTTGACTTTCAATGTCGGGATTCGATGAGCGCGCCGAGGAGTAAGGGGATCGCGAGATCGGTACTTCGAGAAGGGACGTAGGAGCGTCAAGGACCCTCAATGGGTCTGCCCAAATACTGCGAGGGAGCTCAGCGCAGGCGTCGCTGGTAGGAAGCATCTCGAACTTGTCGGCACTCGATTCGAGACCGACAAAGGCGTCTGCATCCCAGTCGATGGGATCTACGCCTGAGATTCTCAGGCTTTTCAGGCGCCGTCGCCTGAAGATAAGGCACGTAGAGGTGAATTGAAAGACATCCTGCAAGCTGACGGGGAGTACGGCCGCGCATGAGCAAGTGCGCCCGGAATAACGCGAGCAAGCGTCCGTGAGGGAATACGCGAGGTGGAGACTCTGCAGGGCAGGTACGCGCCAGGTAGTCGTCGCGAGGAAGATTCCCGCGTTGGCGTTGTGATATCGGTTCGTGTTACGACGGTAATCGGAGCAGGACGAGAGCCAGATCCGCAGCGAGATGAGGACAGGAGCAGGTGGAAATGGATCGTTCTCCGGCCATAAATTCTCATGTATAACCAGCGTCACGAGATGCGTATGCGTATGTGCTGTGCCGAGGATGCTGGCTATGTGCATGCGGTCGTTAGACTTGACCAAGAATCGTACAGGTGGGTCGAGGAGCTCGGGGTGCGCCCTGACTTCGCACAAATACCGTCCGATCGATATGCCAGTGATGAATGGGAAATTGTCCTCAAAGCGCTGCCACCACATGCTCTCCCACCGCTTCGTAACAGACAGCTGTTCGACGTTCAAGTGGCGAAGGTATCGTAGCAGCTTTCGAAACCCACTGGACGCACGCTGCAGCGAGACCGAGCGCAAAGTCCTCGAAGAACGCGGGACCGATCCCGAAACCTCCCAATCGTCATTAGACTTGAAGTCGCCGATAGTCAACCCCAGCGTATGCAGACGTGGGAAGTTGTCGACAATGGATAAGAGCTCGTCGGCGGTAATATGTCCGCATTCTGGCTGATAGCGTAATGTCGTGACATTGGCGAACGCGGGGCAGGCTTCGAGGGGAAGTTGGATGCCGAGTAATACGCAAGACGTAAGACGAGGCGCCAGCCCAGAGAACAAGTCAGGCGGCAGTGTCTTGCATGGCGTATCGAAGCTCGCTATTATCTGCAACGTCTGCAACTCCATTGCCGAATGGGTCAGCGCTACACAGAACTGTGCCCAGCTGTAGTAGTCGTCCGAGGCGAGGTACAGCTCGAGGCTCAACGCCTCCATTCGCGATAGATGCGCCGAAAGGAATTGAGAAGCTCGCATGTGCAATTCATCTGTTGACGCTGAAGCGCCAGCTGTCCCGGTTTCCAACCACAGGAAGCTCTCGAGTGTAAGATTAATCCTCAGTGGTCCCTGGGAACATCGCGAAGCCAGTTGCAGGACTGCATGAAGAGGTATCTGGCGATATTCGAGCGTGTCGAGCCATATGTGTGGTGCTGCTTGGACGACCGCGTGCAGGTGGTGACATGTCCGCGACAGCGACACGCAATCGTACAGGTCGACGAACGACAGTAATCTGCGCCAGATGGCGGAGGGAATAGAAAGTATTCGATTGCGCTCGTTACACTGGCGCGCCGAGGCTTTGAGCCTGTTGCGCGAGAACTGTACAAGCGTATTTCTCGCACTTGTCGCGTGCGCCCTGTGCGGGTGTAAGCAAGAGGCAAGACACGCCCTGAGCCCAAACGCGCCTCGGAGCATGTATCGTAGTTCTAGCTCGCTGGCCTACGTCTCGAAGACGCAGTACACCGTCAGCCGACATCGTGGTAGGAAGTCAAGCTCGATCCCGGCTGTTTACGAACTCGTTATGGATCGCACACGGTTTGTACAGGGCAGCAGCGCTGTTGTACAGGTATTGCATCTACAATTACACGAGTATGTTACTAGGCGGGGGATTCAGATGCGTGGATTATGTATGAACAGATTGTGTTCCCTGCCAGTGGGAGGTCTATCTAATCGAGGTCCGGTCACCGTACGAAAAAGCTAAGGAGGATCGCAACGAAGCACACCCCGGAACACACAAGGAAACCGAGAGGGTACCCCGCAGGATTGTCCTGTACACTCGCGCTCCAGAGCTGAAGATTGCATAAGCATTAGATTGCCAGTTGCACGGACGCAGCACGACACTCACATATCCGCCGAGAATCTGGTGTAAGGTCAGTGTCAGAACAAAGACTCATATATGGGAAGCTTATCTGCGTACCGGTCCGAGGAAACGTGCGAGAGAGACAATGCTCTGCGCCAAGCCATTGGCAAGACCGACGGCGTGCGGCGGCGACACGTAGTTGAGCAGGATGACGATGGAGGTATAGGCGAATGTACTGCCACAATATCGGACAGCGCTGTAAGAGCATATATATCAGGGCCGTTGCAAGATACTGTCAGACGACGTACGTGCTCAGCGCCAGCGCTGCGCAAGAGGACGGTTCATCAGCGAGACTTGGAGGGCGCGGGAAGGAAAGCCATACCGCTCATGATCACGATGCCACCGCCACCCTCTTCGCTCTTGGATGCGAGTACGCGGTACAAGATGACGGAGAGATAGCTGGGAATGTAGAGCGCCGAGCCGATGCGGAACATGTTGAGGTGCGAAAAGCGACCGCGGGGAGGCCTAATAGCTCGTCAGCTTTGCACGCAGTAAAATATTGTGCTCGACTGTACCCTATGTTACTGGAGCACACAAGTTAGCAAAGTGGCATCGTGCAGTTATGTTGCGACTCACGGATACAAGTAGAACTGATACGAGATTTGCGCGAAACTCATGAGTGCGACTGCGTTTATATCGTTAGCCTGGCGACTGGCGACCTCAGCACGGTCAAGTAACTCACTCAGCTGTGCATAGCCAGCGGGCGCAAGACCTAATCCGCCAAGCTTGTACGCTCTGCACACGCGCCCATGAGTGAACTCGCGTTGGTAAGAGAAAGGCGTTACGTACGAAGACAGATACGACAAGAATACCTGGTCGTGTGTGGTGCTGTGTAGCGCCAACAGGCCGTACTGGAAGATGATGAAGAGCGGCAACTGGCTGAGCGTGGTCGTCTGAGCCGCCGCCGCCGTCGTCTCAGTCGTCCTCGTCGAGTCCGCGCTCGGTTCACGACGGAGCGGTAAGACGTCTTCTTCATCGCCTGCAGGTACACGCGACTTGACACCGGTGTGCGTGAAGATAGCCGGAAGCGCGCTAGTAGACGACGATGCGCGGCGCGTCAGACGAGGCCTTGGTGCATCGAGCAGTGCTGCTGCGCGTCCGCGTTCACGGTCCTCTTCATCCTCCTCCTCGTCGAGTGGAGACCGGGACTCGACGTTGATGGCGGCTGCAACCCACAAGTCGGTCATGGACATGACATTCGTCTCGTTCGCTGCGAGCGTGAGCCTCAGCGTTTACGTAGTAAACGCAGCTTACCCATGAGCAGACGCTGCGCGAAATTCAAGTGGTGGTCTTCCCCACCCGCACCACGCCCTGACCCACGTCGTCTTCTCAGCGCCTCAGCGACAAGTCGCGTCGAAGAATCCGTGCTGGTGGGTAAGCGGGGGCGCGCAGTAGAGTATCCATACGCCGCTCCATCGACCTTCGGTGTCGGGACTGGCGCTTGGTCTTCCTCGCCCTGCTCAGGAACCGGGACAGCCGCCTGTCGTCTGAAGCGTCGCGGAACGAAGCTGCTCAAGCGTACGAGCGGGCCCCGCCGCGCCTCTGGATCCGCATCGGCGATGATAGACGTCTCTTCGCGCGTCCGGAGAAGCTTCTCCGGGAGGAGTCGAATGGCACCCTCGCGCAGGCCGCCGTCGCGACCGAGGAAGAGACTAAGTACCGCGCCGACGAGTGTGATTGATGAAGCCGTGATGCAGGGCAAGAGGTACGGGTATTTGACGAACAGCCCGTACTTGGAGAACGTCTCTGGCCATTTCGCTACGGGCGACTCCAACGAACCACCTATAATCGCGCCAACGACACCGCCAAAGCCCCAACAGAATCTGAAGCAGTGTTAGGAGGCGTAGAAGACAAACGGTCGACTGACCCAATGATAGAGTACGCTCGGCCTTCATTCGAGCTGTCAGTAATCTGCGAGACGGTGCCGCGCGCAACGCCAATGGCCCCGGCAAATACGCCTTGCATGAGGCGGACCGCGAACGCTTGCGGTAACGTCGTAGATGTGCCGAAGAGGGCACATGTCAGCGCGGTGCCGAGCAGAGACACAAACAGGACTAGACGGGCGCCGTGCTTCTCTGCTATGGTCGCCCTGCGCGAGGTGTTAGCGACGAAATGGATGAAGGGTGAACGCACCATAAGAGCGAAGTAAGGAACTGGGTGATGAAGAATGATGCGACTGTAGAGATTTATAAAGGAAACGGCGCGGGCATGGCATGTCAGCGTACCGAGATTGCCGCCCCATGAACCGACGTTTGCGACACCAAATCCTAAGCAAAGATTAATATGTAAGGACACCTGAAACATGGTTTCACAAACCTTCTACCATTTTGAGGATGAATGGAGTGGATACGTTGGCGGACAGAAACTCGCCGAGCATAGTCTGCAAACGCGTCATGCCCTGCACGCGACCGATCACATTGAACTCACGATGGATAGGACTGTCAGAGGAAGGATAGGCAGGGGTGTAGTTTCTCCAGCGCTCTTGCTCTGAATAGGTTTGGGGATTCGAGGTCGACGTATAGCAGGTTCAGTGTCGGTCTCAGGCGCAGCCTGTGCCGTCTCATCTGCGGGCGGTTGCACTCCAAAGCGTCGAGGTTGGCGGCCAGCAAATAGAGGCATTATACGACTCGTATGCTTGCGACGCGGAGGCTGTAGAAGCTCGGCCTCATCCTCGCTCGACTCCGAGCTCATGACGGAAAGAGATAGAGAAACGTGAGAAAGTTCGGTCGTTGCCGCACAAATTCTTGAGCAAGCTGGAGAAATCATACGGAACCAAGTCTATGTTCTCCCCATTACTCAGATGTTTCTGAGATTGCGTAAGTATCTTCGAGATACTATATCTCGAGATTTTGGGTTTACTACGTCACATGGACGAATAAATGACTGTAAGCGAGCACATATCTGTCACAAAAGCAGCCGAAGTACAGAAGTTCGAGCTACTGGTGACCTGTGTGTGTGAGAAACTAGAGTGTTCATACTGCCGGACGGGGGCATGCATTTGCGGAGGACATGGGGAAAAGAGATTTCGACAACACGGATAGTGCACACGTCAAACTTCACCAGTCATCTTGCTAGCACATTTTTGGGTACAGCACATATAGCGGTAGAGATTCATAAGCCAAGGGGAGGTGAATCGCTAGGGGAGACGCGACGGACGGCAAACACCGATCGGACTTGTCACGTGCAGCGCGACTCAACCTCTAACCACCACCACGATGGCGCGGACCACCGACAAGCGCGCCGCCGGCCGCGATGCCGGGCCCCAGACTCTTGACGAGCTCAAGGCGCGCGTTGCGCACGCTCTACCGGCCGCCTTTGAGCAGGCCCAGACTTCAGCGGCAACCCACCAGAAGAACTGGGCAGCCCTGCACAAGCTGCATGCCCAGGCAGCCGATATACATGATACGACGCCTAAGAAGCGTGACGCTGCGTATGGGGGAACTCTGGTCTTCGAACAGTGGTTTATAGACATGGTCGAGCGCGTGGTATCGGTCAAGAAGGGCGCTGGCGGCGGCGTGGCCGAACGCCTGATCAAATTTATCTCTGGCTATGTTAAATTCGTCAATGAGAAAGGTATGTTGCGGTTCAGGATAATTCAGTTTAGCTGACATGACTTCAGCGACCGAAGACGGCTCGGCCGACGAGGAAGACACATTCGCGTTCAGATTCGTCACCCACCTCATGAACCATCTTCTGGTCGGCTTCGTAGCCAAGGACAAGATTGTCAGATACCGCTGCGTTCAGATTGTCGCAGAATCGGTCGCCTTCCTGGGTGCTATCGAGTGTGTTCTGTGCATCGCAACCCGTTTATCTGCTGACGCTTTTCTAGCGAGAAATTGTATCGTAGTCTGCGTGCGGGCTTCCTCGCGCGCACCGAAGACAAGGAAGTCCCAGTTCGCGTCCAGACTGTCGTTGCTCTGGGCAAGATGCAGGCATCGGACGACCCCGACGACCGAGAAGAGAAGATTGAAGATGTCCTTCTCGACATCCTTCAACACGACCCCTCTGGAGATGTTCGTCGGACAGCCTTACTCAGCGCTCCTCTCCTCCCGCGCACCCTCCCAACGCTCCTCACGCGCATCCGCGACAGTGATGCCACCGTCCGCCGCACCTTGCTCTCCAACATTCTGACGAAGCTCAAAGCCGCCAACTTGACGCCCGAACAGCTTGCACGCGTCGTCTCTTGTGGACTGCGCGACCGCGACGAGAACGTAAAGGGCGCCGCACGTGCGCTTGTTGCCGGATGGATCCCAGCCGCCAGGAAGGACGAGCCGGTCAAGAACGAAGAGATAGACGCGCTGCTCGATTTCGTACAGCTCTTCGACATCGCGAGCAGTGCAGAGTCCTTGCAGAGTGCGCTGGAGTGCATCTTTGACGTGCGCCGCGACATTCTCGACAAGCTCGAGTTTGCAGGTGTGTCGAATGGCTCAGCCTTGAGCATTACTAAAACGCCGCAGAGGAATACTGGCTCGAGATGACACCCGAGAAAGCCGTCCTTGCTCGCGTGTTCGTCGAATACTGCACGAAGAACAAGGACGAGGCGCGCATGGAACGCGCGTTACCAGTCGTCACGGCGCTTGCATTCCGCGTGCAGGACGCGGTGAACGGGCTCGAAGACGACGGCGAGAAGAGCGGCGAAGAAGAGTTTGTAGCGGGTGAAATGCTCCGCATGGCCGCCCTGCTGGACTACGCGGACGAGATCGGGCGCAGGAAGATGTTTGCGCTAGTGCGCGATATGCTTTCGCAGGAGTCACTCCCCGACGCACTCGTCGCGCCGTGCCTCGACGTGCTGCGTGTGCTCTCCGCGAGCGAGCGCGACCTCATTCGCGTCGTCGTCGAGATTGTACACGAGGTGCGCGATCCTCAGGACGAAGCTGAGGCGGACGAGGTCGAGGCCGCGATGGGTCTCGCAGACGACGACGACGAGGGCGAGGACGGCGAAGGCCCGAGCGAGAAGGCGCCCAAGCCGCCAAAGGAGCAGAAGAAGCTCGAGGATATGGAGCCTGAAGAGCGCGAACGCATGGTTGCTCTCGACTTGAGGAGCCTCGCGCTTTGCATCGGCATGCTCGAGCGCGTCAATGGCGTACGTTTTTATCACTCGTTGTTGGTATCATCGTTGACCTCGTGCTGCAGTCCTTCGAAGAGAACTCGACGCTCGAGGGGATACTGGCAGACCTCATCATTCCCTCGGTGAAGCGCAAAGAAACCATTTTGCGTGAGCGGGGGCTGGTTAGCCTTGGCCTGTGCTGCCTCATCGCCAAGGTCCGCAGACTGCGCATCGTAATTGCATTCGTCGCTCACGCCCGATTTGACAGCGCATGGCCCTCAACTCGTTCCAGCTCTTCCTCGGTCAGATTCAGACTGCGCCAGAGCCACTCAAGATTCGCGTGCTGCAGATTGCGTTCGACATTATGATGGTGCACGAGGCTGAATTCCTTGGTCCTCGCGCGGTCGTCGGCGTACGTGCTCGTCGGTGTTGAAATGTCAGCAGCTAAACGTCACCGCAGGAGGGCAAGATGGTCGATTTCCTCTTGCATACTCTCGAGAACACCGAGAGCGACGAAGTGCAGAGCGTACTCTGCGTCGGACTCTCGAAGCTCATGCTGTCCGGCATGATTACCGATGAGCGGGTACGTGCCGCTCGTTCTCCGTCCACTTGGTGTGCACTGACGCCTACGTATGTAGGTTCTCAAAGCGCTTGTGCTCGCCTACCTTTCTCCGCAGACAGCCGACAACCAGTCACTGCGCCAGTGCCTCGCGTACTTCCTCCCCGTCTACTGCTTCAGCTCTTCGAAGAACCAGCGCAGGATGGCAGAGGTCCGGACCTTGTGTGCTTGACTACACTCCTGCCTGACTGACTTTGCGACGTGCAGATTGCAGTCCCGATGTTTACTGTCATGCATCAAGTCCGCGCTGACCTGGACGACGATGGTATCATGGTCAGCCAGGCGCAAGTGGGCGAGCTCTTGCTCGAGTGGACAAACCCGGAGAACCAGATGTGCGTGAGATTCAATTCTTGCGTCAGTGCCAAAAGTCTGACTGTTGGCAGTGATATTCCTGGCGTGAAGCACGACGAGACTGTTCACCTGGACTTGGCCGTCGAGATTGCACAGGCCTTGTACGATGAGGAGATGGAGAGTGCGTGTGGCTTTGGTCTGAAAGGTGCCACGCTGACAATACTTTTGGCAGTCGCGAACAAGAAGATCTTGTGCCAGATGATGTCCAAGGTGTTCATCCCGAACGAGATCGACGATGACAAGCTTCGCACGCTCGTCGTTCTCCTCTCCAACATTCAGCTGGTGCGCGCTCAGCACCTTTCGGCCCATCTCCCGTTCTTACGTGTTTTTGCGCAGCGCCGACCCATTCACGACACAACGGCCAAGAACGCGCTCGATCGGTTCGAGAAGTCGCTTCGCAAGAAGTTCGCCGACAAGCTTGAGGGCGTGTCTGAGGAGGACTACCGCAAACTCGAGCATCTTTCCAAGTTGTTCGAGTTCCTGGATGCTATGCCTGAAGTCGAAGAGGACGAGCCACCGGCGCCAAAGAAGCGCGGAGCGTCGCGGGCCAACAAGTGTGTTTGGCTTTGGACTATACCGTTGCACATTCTCATGAGCGACGCTTCACAGGTCGACTACTCCGAAACCCAACGCCAAGACGCCGGCGCGCAAGTTCGTACACTGTCCTTTTCGGTGTGCCAGTTGGCTGATGCTTCTGCAGGCGTCGCAAGTCTGGCGACAGTGACGATGACAGCGACAACGATGTGGGCAGTCGGGCTACTGCTAGTCGGACTGCTTCGCCTACTCCTACGCCAGCTCGCGAGAAGCACTCCCGTTCAGCGTGAGTCGCGCGAGCGCGAGGTCTCCATCCTTCTGACGTCGAAGCACAGCGCTCCCAAGAAGTCACTGGCCGTCGACCCCGAGTCCGACGAAGATGAAGAAGCCAGCGATGATGACGACGACCAGGATGAGGAGGACGATGAAGAAGCGGATGACGACGACCGCTCCCCTGGATCTTCGACTAGTAGACCGTCAAGTAAAAGGTGAGTGACGAGGCCTGTGATTCTCCTGAGGATGGAAATTGACATGATCCTAGCGCCACTGCCGTCGCTGCGAGCGATGATGAAGATGACAGCGACGACGACGACGACGGCCAAAGCGCTCGCTCTGCACTCACGGATGACGAGGACGGCGCGACACCCGTGGCGGTTAGCAAGAACCAGAAGTACGTGTATCATACAACATATGGTGTAGAGCCCTGTCAACTCACTGCTCGTCCTAGGGCTCCTTCCGCAAAGTGCGCTCTTCCCGTTCGCATTCGTTATGTGAAGACTGACTGTTTTGTACAGACGTAAAGAGCGTGCCACTGCTCGGACACCGAGTAACCGCGCTTCTAAGAAGCCCCGTAACCGTTCGCCGTAAGTCATTTGTAAGTGCGTCTATCGGACGTAACTGACGTTGCTTGCAGTGCGCAGAATCCCAAGACTCCGAAGCGTAAGGAAGCCCTGAAGTGCGTCATCGTGCAACATACGTTGCGTCGTACTGACATTGTCATCAGGCGAGTCCGGAGTGAGGCCGCCGAAGCGCAATCCCCGCCGCGTAAACGTCTCAAGGAGGTCACCAACGGTCGTAGCAAGCGCGGTGCATCGAGAGCGGTACAATCAGACGCAAGTTCCGAAGACGAGTCATGATCTCATCGCGTGTTCTATCCTGTTACTTTCTTGACTATGTGCACACATGTATTCTGATTTTATGACCATCGTTGTTGTATTCGAGTCGTGTTCGCTTCACACACGGGTGATTCTCGTTGCATCGTTCATTTGTGGAGCTGGGTCAGGCTACTTGTTCGAATAATTGTCTTTGCCTGTGGCAAAGATAATACCGTGCTCGATTGCAGTACATGAACAGGTGGAGGTAAACCTCTCACATTAGTAATACTATAACAGCAGATAATCCGTAGGCGCATCGTCGTCACTCCATGATCCCCCATTCTCGCATCGCGTGCAGGGTATCGCGCGCAGTCACGCTCCAGCACCGGAAGTCGCGGCCGAGAAGCTCCCGCCCAAACGCAGAGTCGAAGATCGGATATACATACTCTCCACCGAGGTCGTCGAAACCGACTTTTTCAGCGGGCGTCACTGCGGCGCGAGTCCGAAGCTCGCTATATGCCGGGAAGGAGATGGATTCGCCTATCCGATCGAGGCGCCTGAGGAAGGCGTCAAGTCCTTCGGGATTATGCTCTGCGACGTGCTCTATAGTAGGAAGACCATGTCAGGGAGGAGAACGTATAGGCGATACTGTACTAACCGAAGTCTTGCACAGTGACGGGCCCTGCGCTCACGATTATACGCTGCCCACTTGCTGCGTTTGATCGCAGTGCCCGAACATGTATCTCAGCTGAGTCCCTGAAGACGTTGAGCATTGAGGAGGTTCGGAGTCGGACACTGGCTTACCGGACATCGACTATACTGCTCATATATCCCTTGTACCTCTGTCGCGTAGGATCGCGTTGTGTCTGACGGATTGCCAATATCGCCTGAAGAAATCGTCTATTGGAGTGGTTGAGCTGTCCTGGCACGAAAGCTGCCTGCAGCGACGGCTGCATATTGTCACAATCAGCACATGTTGCGAGGGATGAGTGCCAGAGAGACTCACGCCACACATGTTCGTGGGAAGAACAACGGAGATATCGAAGACTAGATCATGTCGATGTTCTGCGGCGAAGTGCCAGACGGCCTGCTCCGCGAGCGTCTTCGCCGCGCAGTATTTCTCGATGCCTGGCGCGAGACGGCCCTGCTCGCGCACGATGCGTATCGACCGTTCGTTCCAATCGTCTTCATCGAAAAACATGCGTAAGTCACGTGGCTCTTGCATGGCCAAAACCGACGACGTTGTGATCACACGTCTCAGCGATTTCCTGCATAGAATGCGGCGTTTAGTTAGCACGGGCGCGGGAACTTCGACGTGAGCGGGCTTACCCGTGATTGTATGCACTATCGAGTACTCCACGTGTACCCTGGATAGCGGGGATAAGGACATCTGGAGGAGAGAAGAGCACGACAATTGTCAGTGGCCAGCGTGGGATGTCAGACGCCCCACTCACCGTCCGGGTCGTCCGGGAAGATGACCGGCACGGCACAGTGAATGATGGCGTGCACTCCCTCGAGGTGCGTGTCGAGTGCATGAGGCTAGAGAGCGTGTGAGACTCTGGCCGAAGCTGGAGTGAGAACTTGCTCACCTGCGCAATGTCCTCAACGATGGCATAAGAGAATTGTTGAGGGAATTCGTCTTCAAAGAGATCATTGAGCTGTTCGCCTTGCCAGATGTGCCGGACAGTTCCAACGACACGATACCCGTCAGTGAGGAGGATTTTGCATAACCAGGATCCGAGGAAGCCGTTGGACCCTGTCGGCGTTGACGTTCAGATAGTGTCGCGGTGGAACAGCAACCTGACCACTTCCCTGTCACAAGCACGGTAGCACCGGGGTGAACGCAAGGCATTTGAGAGCGCGGTTTCCAGCTTCCACCCGCGCAAGGCCATTTATACGCCACCGGATCCGCAAGCAACTACCCCAGTGACGCAAATTTGCACCTCAGATTGATCTGGAGGATTCCGCGAGCTTTGAATAGGCATTCCGCCGCGGCGTCTGCTGTGGCTTATCTCATCTGAGGACATTCTCGTCAGCGGCCGTGCTGACTCTTGATGCTGATGTCGCTAGGTATTCATTATATGCCGTATGTATGACCTGCGACAGTGTGAAACAGGCAGCACAGTATTTCAGAACAGTGCAGAACCGTATTAGGGTGTTGAACAGCTGTAAAGATCGACCAGGATCGGCCATTCTGTCGGCCCAAACACAGTGCACTATCAGGCAAGGACTCATACGCACGAACGGTTATTCTTTGCTTTGAAATGCTGTGACAGTAAGCGCTTTTCGGGGAGGCGTTTCGCTTGCGTAGAGCTGGTGTGCGTCCACCGCGTATTGCAGCCATGACCCGATTATGCACGGGCATCCACGCAGCGAAGCGTGTAAATTCAAAGATCGACGCGCAGACAGGTGAATCCCGAGGCTTCACGGAGAGATGCGCGTGGAGTTCGTTGAGGGGCTGCAGTACGAGAAGCGTTCGAAGCACCTGTCCGAGGACGTCCACGGGAAATGCGTACAGCAAGGAGCTATATTCCGCGAACATACGCGTTTCATGCATGCTAGCGCAGTTCATGCGTTCGGTACTGTCTGCAGTTCCTGCTCGACCGCCTTCGCCATTTCCGCAAGCGTGGTGAAGCGGTAGGTGTACTTGGCGTTCGGTTCGTGCCCAATCGAGGATCCTTGGCGGTCAATCCACGCAGTGTCGATATCGAGTGCGTTCGCGGGTACATGGTCGTGCGTCTGGCTCTGCGCCGTGACAAGAACATCCTTCTTCTCAATTCCGAAGCGCTTGTGCAGGTCGTTGAGCATGTAGTTGAAGTTGTTCGGGTCGGGCTTGTACGACCCGATTTCCTGCGCGGTGATGACGCGGTCGAACGTGAACCCGCCCGGGCCCTCGAGATGTTTCCGCGTACGCTCAAAGAGCGCGCCGTCGACATTGGAGAGTACAACGAGCTTGTAGTGGCGCGCCAGAACGCCGAGCGCGGCTGCAGAGTCTGGGAAAGGGTTCCAGTCCCCCACCGAGTTGCCGAATGCGACAGCTGAGGGGTGTTCTGCCGTCAAGGACGTGGAGGAGATACCCAGACGTTGCCCAAGCGCGACATAGACGTTGGCAAGGAGCTCGGTATAGTGCATAGTCGGGTGCTTGGCTTGGATGTCGGACTCGACGCTGCAGAAGGCAGTGAGCGCCTCAGCGCGGGTGAATGGCGTCGAGCTGGCAGTCAGAAGAGGCTGGATTCGATCGTAGATGTTCGATTCCCAGTCCTAGGATATGCAGCGTGAGCGACATCATCTGAGCGAAAAACCTGCGACTCACGATGATGGTGCCATAGCAGTCAAAGCACAGCGCCTTGTAGCCAGTCAGGGGTGGAATCATATCTTCGAGGGTTGTGTCCAAGTTGTGACAGTTCTGTGCTCGGTATAAAGTGCGTGAGTCAGAGTCATTGTCGGAACCGGTGACGTCGCAGCAATTTCGAGAGCAGAAGGGTAAGCCGACGGGCGCGCGATTCGCAACAGGAGCTCTCATCATAAGCAAATCATTTCAGCAGACGTGACAGTCGTATGCAACAGTACAGGACATGGGACTACGAGGGAAGAAGGGCGCGAGAGGAAGGTTACGCGGGAGAGAGAGAGAGAGCAGCAGCAGCAGTAGCAGTAGCGAGGACAGACTTCAAGAGGTGGAGGGGGGTTTCCAATGCAACGCGAGACAGACAGTCAACGGACGAAAGCCTATACCTACTACCATGGGACGAGTGATGCAGGAGACGAGTGGATGGATGCGTGGATAATGAAAACGATGAATAACACAATTGCAAGGACGTAGACACGATGCGGGGACGAGACCGGACAAGCGAGGGAAGTGAGCATGAAGCAGAGGAGTGAGCGCTAGCGCAACTTCAGCTCGGGGATGCGGCTGCTACCAGCAACTTCCGTGCGCTGCTGTTGCTGCTGTTGTTGCGCGGTCGGCACCTGGCGCAGGACCTCGCGGCAATAGCGCAGCTTCTCGACGAGCTTGGATATCGTCTTGTGCTCCAGCGGGTCGTCCGAGCCTGCTAGAGCGCGCGCGAAGATCTCACTGAGCGTCCAGTGCGTCAAGCGGTACTCCTTGTCGATATGCGAGACAGCCAAGCCGTTCTGTCCAAGGATCATTTTCGAGTGATCATTGAAGTTGAACTGCACGACAGGTCAGATGCCGTTCACGACGCAAGGAAGGAGATAAGACGCACCTGCAAGACGTCGTGGCTTAGCTGGAAGAGCATGACATGCTTCGTCCTGAAGTACTTCTGCACGAACTCCAACCCATGCGTCTTGTTCTTGTCCACGAACGTGTACTCGTAATCGCCGTACAGCTTCGTCATCATGTACTTCTCGAAATGCTTCAGCAGGTAGATCTTGCTCTTCATGTCGTCCGGGTAGCTCGATAGTTGCACGTTCCTGCGCAACATCGAGTTGCCAGGTTTGCGCGGTTGTAAGAAGTCAGCGTGCCTGCAGACGCCATCAGCGACACGAAGCAGGCGCAACATACGACACGCACTCTTTATCCGCAGCAAGCACGAGAGACGTGCTATCGTTGAAGTGCACACCAACCGACCCATCCGTCAAAGCATAGCCCATGCCGTACTTGTTGCAGTAGTCGACCCAAGAGACAATAAACACCTTCGTCTTCGGCAGGTCCAAGTCAAGTCCTAAGCAGTGTCAGTACCTAAGCACGATGCCAGTAACGACAGTGCTTACGTGGATCACGGAACAGTCGCCCGATATCCTTCGCCTCGAACGCCTGCCCAAGCGTCTTACACGCTGCTTCGAACGACGCCCATCCCTTCGTGTCCATGATCTCGTCCGGTACCCCTCCGCGCGGCACCTCCGGCACCGTCGACGCCAGACTCTTCGCGGACTCCGTCCTGACCAGCGTCTGCTTGCTGCTCTGCCGTGACAGCGCGCCCTTGCCGTTGACTGCGAACGGCACATTGGTAACCTGACCGAGGGGCGCCTTGGTGCTCGTCTTGGCGGCCTGCAACGGGACATACTGGCGACCGACCGTGGCGGGCGGGACGTTCTCCTCGTCGCCTCCATCGCCGAACTCGCGCTCGGGCGCCATCTGCGCGACAATGCGCGCCTTCTGGCTCTCGAGCTCGCGTCCGCCACGTCCAGGCGCATTCCCGTCGACCTCGCCGCTCGCCTCCTCCGCGATATTCGCAAGCATCTGAGCCCGGAGCGGCGACTTGTGCGGTGTCGCGATCCTCCTGCCCGTCGGCGTCTGTTGCGCGTCTGGTTTCGGACGGTCGCCGTTCGTCACGACGAGCGGCTCGCGCGCGGACTTGAGTAGCGCGGAAATCGGGCTGCCCGGCTGGACCGCCTTCTGGAACTCGCGTTCCTGTTGTGCGAGCACGGCCGCGGACGTCGCCTTGCTCCTTGCGCCGGCATTCGACACAGAGACAGAAATCGAAGCCGCCGTCGTCTGGTCCTCATCCAAGAAGCATTGTCTACGCAGGCGAGCAAGGTTTGCGCGCGACGCGTCCTGGGAAATGTGCCGGAAGTCGGGTGTGAAGTCGAGCGCGGACTTGGGGATGTGCGGAGGGACAATGCCATGCGTGAACCATCTGTGATCAAGTATCTCCTCTAAACTCGGTCGTTCGCGCGGGTCGGGCGTGAGGATGGAGGCAACGAGCTGTTTCGCGTCGTTGTTGACCGGACGATCTGCGGGGAACTCGTAGTCGTTTGCCTTGATTCGTCTACGAGAATACGTTAGGGTCTGCGGGGTGGAGGGCCAAGAGAAACAAGGACGCACTGGTAGATGGTCTTGACGTCCTTCGTCTGGAAAGGAGGCTTGCCGATGAGCAAAGTATACCTGGGCAACGTCAGACAAACAGCGTGATACATGTTGAGTACTTACAGAATGACGCCGGTGGACCAGGTGTCGACCTCGAAGCTGTGTCCATTCGCCGTGTCGAAGAGGACCTCTGGCGCAATGTAGTTCGGCGTCCCACATATGGTCCTGTCGTGGTGATTAGCAACGTACGTGCTTCACAGCAACTGGGGACAGACTTTTTGCGCTCGCCGGGGTTCTCAATGAGTGCAGCAAGGCCAAAGTCGCCGACCTTGATGTTCATGTTCTTGTCAAGGAAGAGGTTGCCAAGCTTGAGGTCGCGGTGGATGACCTGGTTGTTGTGCATGTAGTGGCACGCTCCTATGAGCTGTACCATGAAGAAGCGGGACTCGGGTTCCGTGAAGCGTTTTCGACGGCGCAGGAGATCCATGAGCGACTGTCCGGCGCACGGTCAGCATAAACACAACAGGTTTAGGTAAAAGAACGACGTACCCCTGAGTCGCAGAGCTCTAACGTCATATAGACGTTCTCCTGGTCTTCAAAGCATTCACGGAAGCGGACGATGTTGGGGTGGTCTAGGGAGCGGTGAATCTTGATCTCGGCGTAAAGCTGCCAGTGCCCGAACATAAGTTTCCCGCATGGGCGAGCGAGCGGCGGCGAACGCACCTTCGTCTTGGCTTTCTTCGTCTTGAGCGAGGTCTTGGTGATGACCTTGATAGCATGGTGACCTCCTCGTGAATCCAGAGCCTCGTACACGCGCGCAAACCCGCCCTAAAGTAAAAGGGGTCAACCAGCTGGACGACGACGGTGACGACGACGGACCTCTCCAAGAAACCCGAGTCGTGTGAAGGCGTGTAGTCTATTGAGGTCTCGAATGATGGCTGGCGGCGACGGTGGGGTGGTTTTGCTGTTCTGGCGAGGTAAAGGGGCGGCGACGTCCTGGGCCTGAGCTGGCTGCTGCTTGACCTTTGCCGCCACTGGCGTCGTCGGCGGCTGCTTGGCAGTGGCCGGGTTGTTTTCGCTGACGCGCAGGTCGCTGAAGACGTTCTTGCGCGTGACGGCGGGCGCGGCGGCGACGGGGTCGGCGCCGGCGAAACGGTTGAAGGCGTATCCGAGTTTGAGGGCCATGGTGGTGGTGGCGGGTGGGTTTCCTGGGAGCCCGGAGAGTCTTGCGCAACGGCGGCGACGGCAGCGGCGACGGCGACGGCGACGACAAGAGGGCAGCGCTTGGCTGACGCGGGTGGTGGAGGGTGAAAGCGGAAAGCGAAAAGCTTCCGTTCCAACCTCCGCCAAAACCGTTCAGAGTTCAAGTCACGTGGAGCACAGCCACACTTCTCTTCATGCCCGTCACTTCACCCCTTTCAGATCTCACGCGTTCTGATACACATAAGATATACGGGAACTTCCCCGCGATCTCAATGTTACATGGGCTGAACAACTGTAGGTGGCGCTTGAACAATGGTTACATGACCGAGCTCTGGCTTATCAACCGAAGGTTCACAAATTCAGTACAACAACTCCCGGAATTCCTCCAGGCTGGAGTTTGACGGTACCTGCGAGAGTATCTCGCTTAGACCCCCAGAAGGTAACGCCCTGTAGGCCTCCTCCTCCCGGATCGGCTTCTTCTACCTCGACGGTTCTGATCCTCGCAGGTTGTCTACGGCGAGGGTCGTGTGCGCCAGGACGGACGTTCACGACAGACTTCGTTCCTGACCAGAGCATGAAATTTCCTATCACACGTCACCGACGTCAGTGTGAGCGAGGCTCGGATGAAGTCATGTAGCCCAACCTTCAAAAGCGCTGTCAAGGGTAACTTCGGTGCCCTCTCCCTCGAAGTTGTACACCCACAAGTTGAGGTTGGCATCGGCCGGGATGGACGTCACGTTCAGGGATATCTTACGACGTCCGCCGAAAGCCCATATACGATAGTGGGTGGCCGAAGGATCTTGATACGTCCCACGAAGTGCAACGTCCGCATGGATGGGGTTGGCAAAAAATCCGTTGAGTGAGCACAACAAGCGGTCACACTCACTTGCCACTAATGTCAAGCGTCCGTGTAAGGTTGGCTACTGCATCTCCAAGAAGCGCGACCTCTGCAAAGACGGGCCCCGAGGTATAGATGGATATCCCTTGTGTCGCTGTCATCTTCTTCACCGTAATCGGTGCGAAGCTTCTGCCCAGCAGAACGCTAACAACGTTCACGGACTACGATGGTCGGTGAGCACTATGAGTAACGCAGCGCGATGGTGCACTAATCGCCTACCTCGATTGTAACAGGCGCAGCGTCCGTCGACAGGAGTTGCATATAGTTAAAAACGACATCGGGCCCGGTGTCGACAGACTGGGACAAGCCGTGTACCAGCGTCCGCACCGCGGCGAATTTGCCTGGCGAGGGATAGAGTATAATAGCACGAACTGTCGCATGGGATGGTTTCAGGGAACAGTCGCTCCCGCTGGCACTGGCAGTACGTCCAAAGGAAGTGTAGTCCTAGAAGATAATGTGAGTTGAATTAGAACTCCTGAACGCAACTCGACGCACGCGAATCACAACGCCGTACTCTCCGCTCGAGTTTTTCATCAGACAGACATTGACGGGGCATTCGGGCTCCAGAACATCAACGTGGATCATAGCGAATGGAGAGCGATCGTGCGTCATGTCTCTCTGTGAATCGATCCCTTCCGAGTCAGGATGACCAGACACGCCGACGAACTCGAGGCTGCCGAGGACATGAGCGCTTTGGCTGTAGATGTAGTGTCCTGGAGCCCCTCGAGGCAGGGCGAAACCGCGAGAGTAGTTGGAGACTCGGAAGTGTGCTCCAGTTTCATCATGATAGTGGCAGACGACTGGCTCGCCTTCCGAGTCGGAATATTGGCGGACTGCAGGTGACATATGCATACTATTACTGTATGGCGCAAGACGCGACCTCCAGCTGTTGAACAATGCAATGCTCATGACTGAGCATAGAATCACAGAAACGCAGGTAGGACGTAGGTAATGCCTGGCTAATGCGCGCCATGGTCCGGTGTTCTTGTCGATCGCGACGAGTCCCCGAGTCCGCCAGGATGGGGTTTGCAGCTTGCAGTGCTGCGCTGCGTTGGCAACTCCTAACTCTGCGCCCAGCTGCGGCGCCGGCGATGATGGCATATTGAAGGAGCCCGCAGCGGAGGCCTGTGGTTACAGGGCACGTCTCGGGGCAAGTACGCAACGGGGGCATTTGTAGCGGAGGTAAAGGGGGGGATTTTTAACAGTGGAACGTGCGAAGGCAAGGTGCGGTTCTTGCCGCTCGCCAGACTTGACCAGCTTGACCTTTGAAATTCCAGCGCAGGAGCACATTACCTTTTTCGGGTCCCTTGCATGCACAGCACTGCGCATCTGTCTCTTCACGACTGTCCGCCCCTGAACCGCGCTTTGTGACATCTTGCATCTTGCGCAGAGTAGAAATAAGTGCCTGCCTTCCTCTGTCTACGGCGACTCTACGCTGATCTAACTTGAACATGGACTCGCACCTCAAGAGCGACTACAGTGACTGCGACCCCGATGGTCTCGCATCCGAGAGCGTATCAGCTAAACCCTCGTCCTGGCGACGATCCAGGATTATTTGTGGTGCAGGGATTGCATTCGCCCTCGTACTCTCGACGTTGGCTTTCAAGCTCACAGCTCGCCCGCAGTCCAGTATTTTGGAATCTCTCCCACAGTTTCAGTCTCTCCAACAGCCTCAGCCTAGCCTGAAGGACTTCTCCAGCGATCTGGAGGACGACGGCGAGCCGTACATTTGCCACTATCTGCACCGTCCTGAGCAGGGACGAAGCTATTCCGAAAACATTCGTCTTCCTGCCGATGCGCCCGAGCACTATTTCGTCAGCAACAGTCCGCGCATCAACGGCACGGTCGAATTCACTACGCATGCATGGCAAGACGGCGTCGCAGAGTCGGTACTCACAACTTTCGACGTTCACTCTATCGAAGACGGGTGTCCTGTCAACGTGTGCCTCATGAAGAACAAGGCGGGAGGAGTTGGAGTCGCCCTATTCGTACGTCCCCTCGCGCTGCTCTCATCGTCTGGTCTGAACACTCCCTCACAGGACCATACATCGTTCAACACGCCCGCGGGCAACGGCGAAACGAATTGCAACCTCATCGACACTCATGCGACCGTCCGCGCGCGCATCTCCTTCCCTTCATCTCGGACGACCGCATCGCCGCTGCGGTACGAACGCTTACGCTCCGTTATGGCGACTATCTCGCAGACGGTTGACTTGGACTTCGGCACATACTTCGAAAATGCAGAGGTGGACTCGTCGTACGACGCCATTACCGTGCATGTACGTGAACCTCGTATAGCTTTAGCCCTTGCTCACCGACCGGTAGTCCATCAACATGGCTCAAGGCGGATTTGGATCGTTGACAGCGCCAATAACCGTCAAGGCGACAGTCGCTGACGGGATGCAATTGTACACCCAACAGGGCTCTATCGTCGCCAACATTACGATCTTAGGCGCAGGGCAGGGGAGACCGGCAGACGGCGGGCTTCGCACCTTGGATATGCATGGCGGTTTAGGGTGAGTACCCAAGGCACTGGAAGCGTCGTGCTCAGCGATACCCTTCTTTTCAGACTTGTGGATGCGACAGTGACGCTCCAGGGTGACCACCCAAATCCTGATGTCTTACAATATCGCATTTTTGTTGTAAACAGCAACGCGCCGGCCTCAATCCGTATCCCGTCTATCCCAGCAGACGCGAACGTAGAACTCAACGTCATCAACATGGACGGACGAGCAGAGCTAACGCTCGACAGCGCTTGGGAGGGTACGGTGGCCACCTACCTGTTGAATCTCTCCTAACTCTTACATTGCAGGGAACTTCGAACTGTATTCGGACACCACGCCACCTATCGTGAACGTTCGACCTGACGCAGAGGATCCGCAGCACAAGCAACCCTCGCGACCGCGGCGCGTTACCTTCCACAACGAATCAGAGAGCGTGCGCGGCACGGCCGTCTGGGGCGAGGAGCGGCCGAATCTCCAAGGCTCGGTGTGGGTTGGACCATGGCCGGGGACGCCAAGTGGCGAGATCGTGTTGAACATCTGACCCGTATTATTCTTTATATTCCGTGTAATTTGAGTGATTAGTACAATACGCGTCGACACACGCATGCCGAAATGTTCGATGCTCTATGATGCAGCGGAGGACTCGATCAGGTTTTCGCCGTCGAATACCGACTCAAGCCAGGAGAATGTTTCGCGAATGAGGATCTTGCTCGCCCGCTCGGTAACCGTATCCTTCGCGTGCCACGCGTGCGTGATGTACTTGCCCTTGCTGAGGAGCAAACAGTCAGTCAGCTGCACAGCGGAAAGGGATGCATAGGGCGCACCACCACCGGTTGCGGAAATTGCCATTCGCTTCGGTGCATGGCACAATGATAAACTCCTCGCCTTCCTTCAGGTGCGGACGCACGAAGAGGTTGAACGCGGTCTGCTCGTGTTTCGCCTCGAGCTTCCATATCGCGCATTCGGGAATCTACACCGCCGCCCCGTCGTGTCAGCGTCTATCTTAGCGTCCCAAACACAAGCGCACGCACAGTTTCCGGACAAGCAATAATGTCCTCCACAGCTTTGATTGCGACAGGGGTGCGACGGAAGACGGCAAACCCAGCGTTCGTCGCGTTCTGGTTCTGCGGAAGAACGTGCACGGGCTGGTCCATGGCCATGAGCAGACTCGCGCGCTCGTGGAAGCCCCAGTGCGCCAGAAGGTCGAAGATACTGTACTCCGGCAAGGTGACGTCTGGACGGGCAGATCGGCGTCGTCAGAAGAAGCCACTAGTACGAACAGCCCCCTGACGTACACATGTCGCCGTCGAAATAGACGACCAGCTCGCACGTTTCATCGCGCAGCATGCTGAGGATTGCGTGTTGCTTCGTCCACATCGCGTCGTAGCCCGGTATCTTCTCGATTCGCACCTGCGAAAAGACGATGAGGTTAGCTAACGTCTACACCGACCCGAAGGCCAATGTACTGTATGCACCATCTTGTACTTGTAACCGTGACGCAGAGCCCACCAGAGGTTGAAATACGTCGAGAATACATATGGCTCGACGTCGAACAGGTCGATATCGGGGCGAGCGCTGACGGGCGTCATGGCGCGCGTGTCGGAGGACATAACGCAGACGCGCGAGGCGGGAATAATACCGTCCAGCCGCGGTGCAAGGTCCGGCGTGTCGAAGGGTCGCGGGGTCATATGTGCCCACGCCTGCAATGCTCGCACGTCAGCAAGCGTTCGACATGTACAGTACGCACGCTCACCTGGTGAAATGGGATCTTCGGATCGACCGGGCCCGGGTCTGCCTGCTTAGATCCCCAAGCCAAAGTAAAGCTCGAGTCCCCCTCCAGGACACCAGACGTGTGGATGCCGACGAGGAGCGAGGCGACTGTGAAGCCGAGGAAGAAGCTCAACGGATTGACCTGGCGCAGCGACATGGTGGGGAGGACAGAAGGGTGCAGGCACGCCGCAACGTAAACAGGGAAGCCGTCGCGGGTGGGATATGGCCAGGCATAGCGTTTGGTAGGGTCTTCGGGAGAAGAACGGTCAAGTCGGCTTCCAAGCGTTGTCCGCTTCTGCATCCGGATAGCGCGTACCGGATGAGTCCGGCGTGCCTCGTTCTTGACGAAAAGGGCTTAGAGAAAACCTTCGACCCCGTGTAATGAATTCAATATGTCGGTGTGTTGTGTCGCACGGCGACAAGAAACATGCGCTGAACAACCTAGGCCAGGAATATTTAATTACAAACTTCGCTCCGTTGTAGATCGTGTCGGATCGTCCTCCTCTGAGGAGCTGTCGCGCTTCTTCCTACTCGACCGTACAGAGAAACGATGTACCGTACTTGACGGTTATTATCATCCGTCGTTTCATGAAGGATAGCATCATTGAAAGTGTTATATTAACTTTGCTCCCCAGTACGATGCCATATTGCTGACTCGGTACGCGCTCACATTCTCGAAAGTGGCCTATGAAGGGACGCCACTCGCCCGGCCACTCGCCACTCGACGCTCTCCATGATCAGATTTGTATGCATCAATCGGCAAATTAAACAATTACCGGTCTACTACACAAGACTATCAGTAGGGCAGTGTCACGACGCCGCAGGTGTCGCCGTAAGGTGTGCTCGAGACAAGAGGAAAAAGGGCGAGATGTACGAGACGGTAGTATAGACCAGCTCAAATCTAGAGTACAAGGGTGACAAGAACCAGTGCCCTATATACCCCAAGGC
>KV425933.1:217347-243048 GCA_001632375.1 Exidia glandulosa HHB12029
CGCTGTGGGTCAGGAATGGTAGAACGGCGGCCGTCAGTAGCACTCATATACGGAGGCGCATCTCGCACGGAACCGAACGCGGGATGGGGAGGAGGCATGTTATCGCGAGGTGCAGAAGCGGACGTCGGAAGCGGCGGCGCGTCGTGTCTGGGCATGGCCGTCGGAGGTGGTGGCGGGCGCATGTCGGACACAGGAGGACGCATATCGAGCGGACGCGCGCCTTCGGGACGCCCGCGGGGTTCCATAGCCGGAGAAGCAAAAGCCGGTGGAGGAGGACGACGACCCTCGGGCGAGGCCGGCCGACCATCGCGATGGTCAGACGGCGGCGGCGGAGGCCTGGAACTGTAGCTAGGAGCGCGCGAATCATACGGTTCATGACGGCGAGGCGGCTCAGGTTCACGGTCTCGCTCGCGCTCATACCTGCCGCGCTCAGCAACGGACCTGTCGCGATCTGCGCGACTCTCGAAGGGGTGGTACTCAAGCGTGTCCGGACGACGGTCGATGCTACGCCGCGGAGGAGAGCGGTCCCATGTCCCAGAGCCGCGCCTGTCATCATTAGAAAGAGAGCCAGAACGACCAGGAGGATCGTAAGACAAAGGACCAGTATCGCGTCGCTGAGGAGGAGAGTTTCTCGGCCGGCCGGAGTCATACGGTGGCGGACCACTATCACGTCGTGGGCCGGGGAAATCTCGCGAATCTTGCCGAGGAGGAGGACGCGAATCGTAAGTGGACGGAGGACCTTCGCGCCTCATTCGGGGCGAGTCAACAGGTGGATCGTTGCGGCCGTTGGGGACAGGCGGTGGAGGATCCCGGCGAGCACCTTGCAGATCCCTAGAGTCCTGGCGGGCGACAGGCCGCTGCGGCGAGCGGTTCGTCGGCGAGGGAAGCACAGGCGACTTGGAGCGCGGAGGAGGCCTGTCTGGCAGTTTAGGAGCCGGAGCCGATTGGACTGGCAAAGAAGGTTTCGTCGGTTCCTGTTTAACGGGCGAGGAGGACGGTGCAGCTGGCCGAGCGAAAGAATCACTGGTACGAGGAGGGACGCCGGACATAGGAGATTGTTGCGATGTCTGACGAGGAGGTTCACGAGCACGTTCACGCTCAGAGGCTAGGGGAGGACCGGAACGAGGCGGAAGACGAGAAGAACCCAAGCCAGGCGGCGGCGATGGAGGGGCTTTCGGACCCGGCGCAGACACAGAGGCAGAGGCAGCAGCAGCAGGCTTGACATCGGTCATCGGGCCGCTTGTAGCGGGCTTCCTGGACAGCGCGTTGTTGGCCTGGACTGCTGCTGAATGGGGACCGAGAAAGAGCTGCGATAGCGCCTCTGGACTTGGATTTGGACGAAAGATAGGGTGTTGTCCACGCAGGATGGTCATCTTGAGCTCGCGCAGTTTCTCGACGTCTGTCTGGCCTTGCGTGGGCTTGGTGGGCGCTGGCAGCGAGGTCAACAAAGCCGAAATGGTGTGCGCGCTGCGACTCACGCTTGGGGGCTGAAGACATGGTGATGCACGGAAAATGTACACGTGTGGGTGCCCGTTGAGGTCCTGGCGAGGCCCGTAGACGATGCGCCTTGTCGGCGTGGTGGTCGTTCGAGAGCAAGACGGCGGACGGTCTCTTGAAAATTCCCGGCCCGCTCTCCCACGCGGATGCAGAGCTTGACCTCTTTCATTCACGAAATTCGCTCCAGGCTGAACATACTTTTGACTGCTGGAGCTCATCTCGCCTTTGACGTGCAATTATGGGCATGAAAGCCGTGTGAACCGAGCTTCGCGGCGGCGTTGATGCGTGGCAAGTGCGGCTTCGCGCTCTTCCACTAACTCTCCGGCTCTGCTCGACACTCTCGACGACGTGCAGCATGTTCGGTTTCTTTGAGCGCAGCTGGGACCCGGCCGCTAAGGCATGTCTGCTAGTCGCCGTACCCCGCTTGACGCTCTCAGATCTGACGCGTCGCAGCATTGCTACGTGACGGGCGGCAGCCAAGGACTAGGCTTGGCCCTCGCGCTCGACCTCGTCAAACGCGGCGCCCATGTTTCCATCATCGCGCGCAACCAGGCGCGTCTAGACGCGGCACTGGAAGTTCTGGAGGTGCTGCCACGGCGCCGCCCACTCGTTCGCAGCTCGCTCATGCTGGTCTGGTTTCGCAATTGTAGGAAGCGCGTCTGGACAAAACCCAACAAATACACGCGTACTCGTTCTCACTAGCTACTTTCGAAGAGTCGAAGGCAGCGCTCGACGCGGCGTGCGCGGTGCACGGCGGCCGTGTGCCGGACGCGCTGTTCTTCTGCGCTGGCGCGAGCACGCCGAGATTCTTCGTTGAGACTTCGCCCGAGCAGCTGGAGCAGACCTTCGTGGATGGGTACTGGGTCCAGGCATGGTCAGCTCTGGTACGTATACGACCTGAACATGCACCGTCGTCTTGGACTAACGCACGCGAATTATAGGCTGCTGCGAAGATGCTGGCTAAGCAGCGTGCGAAGGGAGTGAAGATAGTGTTCGTCGCAAGTACTCTTGCGTACATGTCCTTCGTCGGTTACTCGAGCTACGCACCTGCGAAGACTGCTTTACGCGGTACGTCTCCTACCGCAGTTCCCCCCCTCTGCTCGCCTTGCTGACTCGTACTCAGCACTGGCGGACAGCCTCCGCTCGGAGCTCATGCTATACGACGCGGACGTGCACCTCTTCTGCCCGCCCACGATGCGCACAGCCGGCTACGAACGCGAGAACCTCACCAAGCCTGCCATTACGCTTGCCATTGAAGAAACCGATGAGGGTATATCACCTGAAGACGGTGCTCGTGCTATCCTGAGTGGTACGCCAACGCTATCACTTGCTATCACTTTCTAAACTGCCTCGAAGGTATACGGAGCGGCCAGGCGCATATCGCTGCGGACTTTCTCACACACCTCTTCCGCGCCTCCACACGCGGGAGTACGCCGTATAATAATCCCATCGTTGACGCTGTACTCGGTTGCATCGCGTGGGTACGTACTTGTTCATGTCATTTCGTATCTGGAATGATGCTTATGCGTCGACCCGCTCTAGATTGCGGTGCCTGTCTGGCGCCGGTCTGTCGATGCGCGTGTGAGGAAACATAGGGAGGACCATGAGCGCTACTTGCAGACGCAGGGGTTCTATGATGCCGATTGACTGGGAACACGTCTTGAAGTAGACCGTCGGTGGTGCATATATATGGGGTTTTCCATGCGGGCGAGACCTACACAGCGTGAAGTGACATTTCGCACTTTACTCAACGTTACTCCGTGGCGCAACGCAATCGCAGATTATTAGACGTTGTGACTATGTAAGCATTTCGGACGAGCCCCAAGCTGGAAGAGCTGCAGTCTCAGGCGGCGCTGGGGAACTCAATGTGAATGAAGTCGGTGCCGACGCATAGCAAGCAAGATGTCAGGCAGCCGCGTAGAACTCGGGCCGGACGTTGTGCAGAGCGCACACAGCACAGGCAAGAGAACGTGGCCGTATCCGGAGGACGATCCTCGCACGCGCTTGCGCTCCGGCAGGCCGCAACTCTCACTCACCCGGCGTCCAAGCAAAGCGCTGCCAAACCAATAAAACGTCCACAGCCTCGAACTGTGCTTGACCACCACCCATACCCAGCTATGGTTGAGATCTCGTGCGTGTACCAGCCGTTGAGGGCGAGTCGCTAAAGCAGAACACTGAACAGGTCGATATTGCAAGGCGGCTACGCGCACCCGCTCTCGCGCGAATGGCAGGGCAAGCGGGCGCTGACCAAGTCCATGTTCATGTACCCGCTCTTCATCACAGACGACCCGGACGCGCACGTCGTCATCCCGTCCTTGCCTGGCCAATGTCGCTGGGGCGTCAACAAGCTGCAGGAATTCGTCGGCCCGCTCGTGCAGAAGGGGTTGAAGAGCGTTATTCTGTTCGGCGTGCCCCTGACTTGCGAGAAGGTGCGCTACTGTATACCTTGGGGAGAATGATGGACTAACGGGATGTAGGACGCAAGAGGGACACCGGCAGACGACGCGAACGGGCCCGTTATACTCGCCATAAAGAAACTGCGCTCGCTCTTCCCGGACCTCTTCATCGCCGTCGACGTATGTCTGTGCGAGTATACATCTCACGGACACTGCGGCGTGCTCAACGACGACGGGACTATCAACACCCCTCCCTCCGTCGCGCGTCTCGCGGAGGTGTCAGTTGCGTATGCCCAGGCCGGTGCACACTGCGTCGCGCCGAGCGACATGATGGACGGGCGTATCAAGGCGATCAAGCAGGGGCTCATCGACTCCGGTCTGGCGAACAAATGTCTGCTCATGTCGTACTCTGCGAAATTCGCCAGTGCGTTGTATGGGCCGTTCAGGTACGCGTCTACGCTCCCACACTTCGACCGCAATGAAGTCTGATATCATGCGAAGAGATGCAGCAGGCAGCGCGCCCTCGTTTGGTAACCGGAAATGCTACCAGCTGCCTCCCCAAGCTAAGGGGCTTGCCCGTCGAGCCATCGTACGTTTCACAAACATCTCCCTGCGCTGCGCGTAATCACCGACTCACGACTTCTCTTGTAGAAACGCGACGTGAACGAAGGCGCGGACATCATCATGGTCAAGCCTGGTCTGCCGTACCTCGACATCATCGCGGATGCCGCAGAACTCGCAGCCGACTTCCCGCTCGCTGTGTACCAAGTGAGCGGCGAGTACGCCATGGTCGTCGCCGGTGCGAATGCTGGGGTGTACGACTTGAAAACGATGGCGTTCGAAACGACTGAGAGTTTAGTGCGCGCAGGAGCGACGCTTATTCTTTCGTACTTTACGCCCCAGTTCCTCGACTGGCTGGAGGCCTGATTATGGATCATCGTAGAGTATGTTTATATTTCATCGCAATCAAAGGACCGAGTCATAGAGCTCGTGTGTATCAATGATCTTTTCGTCGTTGACTCTCGACTCTCCGGGACCGCTGCCACTTGACACAAGCGCTCGAGCATATAGACTCCGCGGGCGTATCTTGACCTCATTTACTGTATCTCGCAGCAGTTCCAGACACATCGCACATCGTCCAAGCTCGAACCATGGCGGCTGCCGTCCTCGATAACGTTTCGCTCCCCACACTTGTCGTTCCAGGCGTCCGCACAGAGATTGCGACCTATGCGCCGCGCAACCGGGACGGCCGCCGCAAGCAGCGGCGACGAGAGGACGGTGCGGCTACTTGCTGTTACCATCGACCCAATGCGAGACTGACCCGCTACAGCCCGGTTCGCAGGCAACCCGCACGTCGTCGCGCCCTCCAAAGCCGACTACGAGCTCTTCCTCCCACGCACCAAGGCCACCTTCCCCGCGCCACTTCCAGCCGGTCTCGCGCGCACAACGGCCGCGCCCTCGTACGCACGTCCGACATACGACCCCGCGAGTGCGCGCGCGGGCCACTTCCGGATGAGCATGCGTGGCGTCCGGCGTGCGTTGCGCGGGTCCGGCCCGCGGATGCAGGCGCTCGTCGCGGCCGTCGAGGACGCCCTGCTGGGCTGGCGCGATGCGATCGGCGCATTCGGGTTGCAGTCTGCGCCGTATACTTGCCCGGCTGAAGTCGAGGGTATGTTGTATGAGATACGGAGGACGCCTGGCGAGCTCGTTTGGGCTATCCCGGATCCATGGACGCGCTACGTCGTACACTGCGTCGCGCGCTTTCACGGTGTCGTCTCCGTCTCGACGGACGACTCAGGTGCTCCAGGGGGACGAGCGACGAGATTGCTGAAGCCGCATATCACGCGGATGGAGGCTCGACATGAGGTCGGGATGCATACGCCCGCGACGACGGACCACGAGACGTCGTCGGCTGCGGCGTTCGAGACCGAGCTGAGCGATATCGACTCCGAGTCGGATCTTGGAGCCATGTCGGACGTGGAGCCTGCCAGTACTCGCGCGGACGAGACGGACGAGACGCCGCGGCCGCGACGTGTTATTTCGGGTTCACGCGCACCATTGACTATCGTCGAGGACCTCGCGGAAGGAGACGATGAAGGCGACGACGACGACTCAGATGGCTTTGAACTTCTCTCTGCGAGCAGCGCGTCGCTACAGCGCGATTGAAGACTAGTACTCTAATATTGTATGTGTATTCCTATCATTGCGAAGGTTGTAACGACGACACAGTCGCGAGTCATTTACAATAGCAGTCCGTTCTTCCCGTTCATCAGGACAGAGTCACATTCTCGACGATTCCTTCGAGCACGAACCTGTGTCCACGAATGGACGTGTTCGTGCCTATATGGAGCGAGCGAATTGTGGTGCCTTCGCCTTTCAGTGTCTTTACAAGTTGAAGCGCCTCGGTATAGTCCAGAGATAGCCGATCCCCGTGCTGGGCATTCGAGATTAGGATGTTCTCCAGGTGAGGACAGGGTGGATTGACAGGAGCAAGCTGAAGCAGAAATTCGATGGCGCTCCGAGTTGCGATAGTCACCGTATGTGCGCTTGGAAACACTGGCATCAGTGCGGAGGGTGGCAACACTGGCACTGCACTACGAGACCACGAGCCATAGAAGAAAAGAGACGTGACGAAATTGAGGTAAGTGCCTCCGACGGTCCGGAAGTTGTCAGGGCCTCCCTGGAAATGGACCTTTCTCTTACGGCCCGCAGCGTATGTCCCCTCCATCGTCCACGTCTCCTGACCTAAGAAGGTGACTGTCCTCTCTGGATGATCAAGGTCGTGCAAAATATTGAGGCCGTCGGAGACAGGGCGCTGGCTGTAAGTGAAGCCGTATGCGAGGGAGATCTCTTGCATCTGAGGGTAGCGAAATAACTTGTACTTGACAATGTCGCCGAAAGTTAGTGCGCTGATGTTCGATACAGTAATGCTCCGCAGACGAGATAGTAGAGGTTGAATCTTCGAAATGACCTGTGGAATGATGTCGGACATGATGGTCGAAGGAAGTCCGCGATAACCCTGAGGCGCGAACCGCGAGAGGTCCGCATGGAGGGTTTCCAGCTGAGGACAGCACTCCAGCGCACGAGATAGTCCATCGAAGTCTCGGAATCCGCAATCTAGAGTCCTGAGCTTGGGCATCCAGACGTCGATTGGCGTATTCGTAGTTGCCTTCGAAGCGTCGTGCGGTGGGAATGAATTTGTTCCTAGTGGAAGCCTATCAGGGAGAAGAGTCCAGTGAATCGAATATCCCCCTCCCAGCTGTATGGACTCAAGGTTCGTAAAGATCGAGTGAATGTATATCCTCCTGCGGTCGTCGTATCCCTTTGAGCCAGCACACCACTCCAGAGTCAAGTTGCGCAGGGCAGGAAGCGGTTGAGGAAGTCGAAAGTAGCTCGGGAAGTCGGGATCCATAACCCTCAAGGTGAGACTATCCAAGCGAGCTTTACTGCTAGTTTCGCCCACGACCTGCCAAAAAGAACGGATAAATTTGGCCGTGCAGGGTGTCACAGTCAGGTCGAGTGTCCATTTGGCCGTTGCGCTCCGCGCGAAGAGTTCGGGCAGCAGGCTCGGACGTCCAAGAACGCCTAAAGTGTGCGAGGTCGTTGCGCAGGTGTTACAGTTGCACCCGGGCGAAGTCAGATCGGTCCAAAGATGTCTAGAACCGAGAGCAAAGACACGCCAGGAACTGCATACCTGGGAGACGGCAACACGATCCTCAATCCCCAGAAGCTTCCAAATGCTGTAGAGCATTTCGTCGGGTAGAAGCGCAGTTGCCGCGCAGCGGGCGTTGATTCGCCGGAGTTCGGGTACGAGCGCCAGCGTAAGGCTCTTGTGCATGGCAGTCACGACATCGGCGACGTAACAAGCGCTAGTCCTGGATCAAGACTTAACGCTGGCCCGTGCACAAGAGGACTGGAGAGTGTCGAAAAGGTACGTACCGCGAATGGAATCCGGCGACGGCATCGTTGAATCTCTTCAGGGTAATCTGCGTGAATGTCTTGTGCGGTTCGTCGGACAGAGGCGCAATAGAGGGTTCCATGCGGAAGGTTTAGGTGTTACGCTCGAGAGGCCAGGACTATATGGTGGTTTGGGACGCGTGCAGCCAAGAGGAAGAGTGCCGTGAAGCGGCGCTCAAAACTTGTCGGCACCCTTATAAACAACACAGCTTCAAGCGCCGCTTCACGACTCCCTGGACGAGCAGGACGGTGAGGGCCGCAAGATATTTTCCTCCGTTGCAGTAGACGAGAGTAAGAAGACAATCCAGGTTGAGAGTCCGACCAACCAAGTTGATCCCGCCCTTCGTCCTCATGCCACCCGCCACATTGTCCCGACCCAAACCCGCTCCTTCGAAGGGAGCGAAGGAGGAATCGTAAGGTTACACAATTCACCTACTTACCCGATTGAAGGTAGTTTCCAGGCCTTCGTGGACCATAGTGCCGGTGAAGCGTGGAATGGCCATCGGCTGGAAGTTGTCACCGAGCGATATTGGAAAACTATTCAACCTGAGCGAGGACGATTACTGTGATCCTGATGCGGTCCGCGAGGCCATGTACAACATCATGTTTGAAAGCGGGCACGACGTTCCCAGGTATTGCAGCAGTGCGTCGAACGTGGTGTAGCGCTTACGTTCCCTCTTTATCGTAGTTTTGCACTCGAACCGACCATTCGTTACCTCGCGGATGATACATACCTCATCCAGGTTCGTACGAACACGTACCTGTGGCCGGGCTACCCTCTGGAGCAGCATGTGGACACCGTGCGCAAGATGTTCCATATCGACGTTGGTTCCGAGTACGACCAGTATTTCGACTGGCACGCGCGGAGCGTGCCCCTATGACGACACCAGTGACTCCTGTTCGGTCAGACTCTGTCGCTTGATCATAGATCTGCTGTCGCGATCAGAGTTGTCCATGACCATGTCTCTAACCGCACCGCTGTGCGTAAATTGTCGTAACTCGCAGATCCTTTCGCAAACTTGTGCCTTCTTACATCGGGTACTGGTGTGCTGATTGCAGCAGTGACACGTTAACGGCGCGCCGCAATGTACCGCAGTACGACAGAAATCTCCAGATGAGACGCTTGAGACCGATCCTCTGTGTGCAAGGATTGATATAATCTCACAACCGTAACCGTATGGTCTTGCGCGACCTTGCTAGGCTGTAGTGACGCCTTATTGGGAGTTGTCCTTTCACGGTGTGCACAAGTCGATGTAGCCCCTTTTACCCTAATTACTGCCTCTGGCTATGACGGCTTGCTCAGACAGCCGTGTGAAGTTCAAACCTGACCCAGCTCAGGTTTGAACTGTCGGGGTGACGTTGGGTGAGAGGGTCCGGAGCGGCCGAGAAGCGCGGGACGCAGCGTGCAAGCGGGAACGGTCGTTGATCCCGCCCTCCATCCTAATGCCCGCCACCTCTCCCAACAAACCCGCTTCTTCGGAGGGGGCAAAGGCCGAATCGTGAGGTCACACCACTCACTCCCTTGCTCGACTAAAGGCACTCTTCAGGCCTTCGTGGACTACCCTGCCGGTGAAGCGAGGAATGGCCATCGGCTGGAAGTTGACCCCAAGCGATATTGGAAAACTATTCAACCTGACCGAGGACGAATACTGCGATCCTGATACGGTTCGCGAGGCCATGCACACCATCATGGCTGAAAGCGGACACAAGGTTCCCAGGTAATGCATAGTCGACCGCGGTGTCGCGTCGTCTTACGCTCCGTCTTTTGCCTTAGTTATGATCTTAGACCGACCCTCAGATACCTCGCGGACGATACATACCTCATCCAGGTTCGTTCCAACGCGTTCCTGTGGCCGAACTACACCCTGGAGCAGCATGTGGACATCGTGCGCAAGATGCTCCATATCGACACTGGTTCAGAGTACGACAATTATCTCAACTGGCACCCACGGAACGTACCCCCGAGGCGACGCCAGTGAGTCCTTTTCGGTCAGAGCTCTGTCGCTCAATCCGCTGTCGCGCGTTGTCCATGTCTTAGTTTCTCGAGTAGTATAACATCGCAAAGTCGGACCAACCACGTTGATACCGCCCGTCATCCTCATGCCACCCGCCACATTGTCCCGACCCAAGCCCGCCTCCTCGGAGGGAGCGAAGGCGGCATCGTGAGTTCGCACCACCCACTCAATTGCTCGGCTGAAGGTAGTTACTAGGCCTTCGTGGACCACTCTGCCAGTGAAGCGAGGAATGGCCATCGGCTGGAAGTTGACACCGAGCGAGATCAGAAAACTACTCAAGCTGACCGAGGACTGCGATCCTGATACGGTTCGCGAGGCCATGTACAAAGTCATGGCTGAAAGCGGACACGACGTTCCAAGGTATTGCAGCAGTGCGTCGAACGTGGTGTAACACTTACGTTCCCTCTTTTACCGTAGTTATGCCCTCAGACCGACACTGATATACCGCGCGGACGGTACATACCTCATCCAGGTTCGTTCCAATAGGTTCCTGTGGCCGAACTACACCCTGGAGCAGCATGTGGACACCGTGCGCAAGATGCTCCATATCGACGCTGGTTCCGAGTACGACAAGTATTTCGACTGGCACCCGCGGAGCGTACCCCCAAGGCAACGCCAGTGACTCCTGTTCTGTCAGAGCCCTGTCGCTTATATAATCACGAATCTGCTGTCGCGCGTTGTCCATAACCATGTCTTTGTATTTCGAGTAGCATGAAACATCCTTTGCAATCAGCTGTAGTCGTGCGAACTGCGCCAACTTCAGGCCCTCTTGTCAAACACCAAGTTCGCACATTGGCAGCTTGTGCGTTGTCAGCGCCGGCGTCGATACCAGTGTCACCGAAGCCAAGCTGACAGACAGTTGTCATAAGCGCCGCTTCGCGCACGACACTCTTCCTACACTCGCCGCGCCCGACCATCTGTAGTCTTCAGTCGTTCTCGTGTCATAACTCCAGCTATGGAGCAGTCCGCGACCCTCGACCCAGACTTTGGCTCTGCATTGCGATCACTTGACCTGCGCGCTGCCTACTGTAGGCCAGGGGCCTGCGCGTAGTTTTGAAGGATTCAGCAATACCACAGCTGGATTATACTGTATTAATATATGGCTACAAGGTATGGGTGTTGCTACATGGGAAGATTCAAGACGATCGTCCGTTTCAGCAGTTCTCAGCAGTACAAGCGTTGATCTCATGCGTCAGAATCGGCGATGGTGGCGTTGAACGGGATGCTGAACGAGTCGGCGCGGAAGGTGAGAACGCCCTACATCAACCTCCGTCAGTCTCTCACACGAAGTTGAGCGGTGATCGTGACGTACACTCATACCGGTTCCACGCAGTACGGCCGCCGTGAGAACATACGATCCTGCGCCGGCGTACAAGTCGGACGCGGAGATGGGGACGTCAACTGTGAAGCTTCCCGGACCCTATTACGCAGAGAGGAACGTCAGGGAGACCCACAGGGAATAAGGGTGAGTACTGACGGTGTTGGCGTGGTTCAGGGCGATGAGGTCCACGTTGTTGAGCGGAGCACCCAACGTCGTGTTGTCCGCATGATCGTCCCGCGCAGCAATGCCGAAGCTCACTGAGAGGTCCATACTACAGCACCGTGAGCGATGAGCGATGGTGGAAATGAGAGCAGTTGAGGTTGAGCAACGCACAATTCGACCTTCGTAGAAGCCGTGTTGAACGTGACAGGGAAGGTCGACGTTGTGGGCGTCGCAGTATACGTCCCACTGAACTGCTGTACGTCGTTGATATACGCCGCTGCGAACAGCGGGAGGGCGAGGAGGGTCGTAAGCTTGGTCGTGAACATCGTTTCGTGAGGTGTGAGCGAGAGTGGGAGTGGGATGAGAGGGTGAGAACCAGTGAAGGCTGGGGACTTCCAGGAAGCGGTGAATGCCCTTCTTATATTGCGCGGTGGCGGCGGCAACTGTGGAGCGTCGCGATGCCGGGCGGGGGGCGTGCACCGGCCACGCGACTTCCCCAGACCTCCTCTCACAGCCAAGAGGGGATCAGCAGGGTGGAGCATGCTTCTGAGGAATGACGTTCGCCCTGGGAATCATGTTGTGATCATCCTCAGGCTGTTCAGTGCGAGCGCATCGGTCTTGAATCCCCGTACACCGTCTGGAGCTCTGAGAAGCAGACAACGTCACACGGAAAGAGAGAAAAATCCAACGAGCGAGTACTTATGATAGTGTACGAAATATAATTCACGTCGAACCCAGGGTCTGCTGAACAGTCTACTTCTCCACGTCCGCACCGGCGTCCACAGGTTGATACCCATCCCGCTCGCGCTTGCGGTCGTCCTTGAACCACTTGCGCAACAACTCGCGACCGCCGCAAAAGAAGAACGCCGCTGCGGGAACTGCGAGGACGACGAGGCCCAGGAAGAGGTAGTAAAGGATGCCGATGAAACCGAGCGAGCCGTCGGACGGGGCTTTCGTGGAGGCTTCGTCAACAACAGGCGCTGGGGTGGGCTTGATCACAGCGTCATTGTTGTGAGCCGGCGGAGCGGCGGCGACCTGAGGACGTACAGGTGAATTATATCTTCTTTTGTAGACTGAGCTCAAAGCTCAGCGCGGAGAGGCACCTGTTTGCCATCCTCATCCGTAGTGGTGTCAACGGGCAGCTGTGTCCGAAGCGGTAATTAACGCGGAGTAGCAGCCGGATGGCAGACACATACCTCGCCAGAGTCGACGATGGTAACTGGCTCGTTGGGGCGGTCCTGCCTGCCCGTCGGGGATGTCTCTGCAGCTGGTTTGAATATCCTGAAACGCAGAGAGCGGGCAAGCTAACCAATGGTGGTTATGACATCCATTCCTTCGATGACCTTGCCGAAGACGACGTGCTTGTTGTCGAGCCAGGACGTCGTGACAGTGCAGATGAACTACGCGCTTCGTCAGAAGGATCGCAGTGTCGCACTGCGAAGCTTCTTACGAATTGCGAGCCGTTAGTGTCCTATGGTCGGGCGTAAGCACAGGCTAGAATTAAGCACGGACGCGTACCTTGCCAGCGTTCGCCATGGAGAGGATGCCAGGGCCGGTGTGCTTGAGCTTGCTGTGGAACGTGTCAATTACTATGGAGAGAGAATGGCCAATGCACCAACAAGTTCTCATCTGGGAAACGGTCGCCGTAGATGGACTTGCCGCCAGTGCCATCGCCCTTGGCTGTGAACTCGGTCAGCTGCGGACTGGCACTTGGCGACGAAAAGCCTCACTGAAGTCACCACCCTGGATCCTGAAGGTAGTACAGTTAGCCATATACTCGACTTCATGTGCAGAAAGCGACTGACATGAAGTTCTTGATGACACGGTGGAAGCCAGAGCCCTTGTAGCCGTAGCCAAGCTCGTTGCCGTCCTTGTCCTTGCCGGTGGCGAGCGCGCGGAAGTTCTCGACAGTCTTGGGGACAGTCTTGCCGAAAAGACCCATGACAACTGTGTTCAAGAGTCAGAGAACCGGTCTGTTGCAGATAAGGCTGCCACGTACCACGGCCGAGCGGCTTGCCGCCCTGCTCGATGTCGAAGTAGACCTTGTGGGTGATAACGGGTCCACGGGCGGCGTCGACGGACGCGGCGTAGAAGCACAGCGCGAGGAGCACTGTCACGAACGACAGCGAGAATGGGTTGATCATGGTGGAAGGAGGGCAAGAGCTGGAGCGGTTAAACCCGCACCCTTCCCACCAGCTCAACGCCATGGACGACGACGGGCTCGTTCTCAACCTCGCCAGCAACGACGTGTCCGCAAAGAGGTTCGTTTCCGTCAAGAAATCTGGTAAATGGACAGACCGGTGCGTGCTCCAGCGAGATTCGACCCTGTCGCTCAAAATTTCTGCTTTGCGCAGGCTCAAAGCGAAACGCGTCGCAGAAAAGAAACGTAAACTGCCCCAGAAGCAAAGCCACGTACATGGAGACGACGAGCTCGATGAGAGCCCGCGACCCGTGAAACGCGCGCGGTTAGCAGATCCTCCCAAGTCGCCAGCCACCGCGCCAAAGCCACCCGCTGCTGCTGCTGCGAAGCCCAAACCGTCCAAGAACTTCATATCGTCTCTCTTCACTTCCAATCCAGTGATGAAGCCTACGGAGGCTCTAGCCACGCCCACGCCAGCTTCAGGACCGAGCAATGCGCCCGTCACCGACTCCTCGACGTTCCTTGGCCTCGGACTCGACCCCCTGCTCGTGACCCATCTTCAGTCGAAGTTAAACATCGAGAAGCCGACATCTATACAACGTGCCTCACTGCCGCTTCTGTTATCAGCCGACAGGACGCGCGATGTCTTTATCCAGTCGCAGACCGGTTCAGGCAAAACGCTGTCTTTCCTCTTACCGATCATACAAGACCTCCTCCCTCTATCCCGGGAATCCTACATCGACCGCTCCATAGGAACGCTCGCGATAATCATTGCACCAACGCGCGAGCTTGCGAAGCAGATCTCGGACGTCCTTGAATCACTCCTCACCCTGCGTCTGCATAACCCCGACAACCCGGAGGAGGACGTCCGTTTGACACGATGGATGATTAGTGGGCTGCTCACCGGCGGTGCTACTCGCACGCACGAGAAGGCACGTCTGCGCAAAGGCCTGCCTATCCTCGTCTCGACGCCCGGTCGCCTGCTCGACCACCTGCAGAACACCTCCTGCTTTAACGTGGGCAAGTGTCGATGGCTCGTACTAGACGAAGCAGATCGGCTCATGGACCTCGGATTCGAGGAGACCATCACGGGTATCCTGAAGGGCATCGACGGAAGACGTAACCTCGCACAGAAGGCTGCGGAGGAGGGGAACACCATGGACGTAGGCGGCTGGGACTGGTCGCGCAGGAGACGGACGGTTCTATGTTCTGCCACCATCCGCGAGGACGTGCAGAAACTCGCCGGGCAGGCGTTGCTCGAGCCCGCAATCGTCAAGGGCTCTACAGCCGAGGACGGCGCTGCCGAAGGGGCCGAGGAAAAATTCGCCGCTCCGGCGCAGCTGCAGCAGAAATGCGTCGTGGTACCGCTGAAGCTTCGGCTGGTCACGCTGGTTGCGCTCGTTCGCTCCCTCGTCTCTAAAGCAGTAGCGCGACAAGGCCAGTCTGTCAAAATTATCGTGTTCCTGAGCTGTACGGACTCCGTCGACTTCCACTGGGACCTCTTGCGTAAAACGTCAATGGACGACGATGACACTGCCAACGATCCGTCCGACGACGATGAGAACGAGGAGGAGGATGGCGACGGAGAAGGCGATGACAAGCGCGAGCGTAAGCCCAAGCGCGATGCCATCGAAGGGCGATCAGCACTGCTGCCCAACACCTCCCTCTTCCGTCTTCACGGCTCACTCGCCACGCACACTCGTCTCGCCTCGCTCAAAGGCTTCTCGCACAGCAGTACCAACCCAGCATCCGTCCTCCTCTGCACGTCCGTCGCCGCTCGTGGTCTCGACCTCCCGCACGTCCGCGCCGTGATCCAGTACGACCTTCCAACTGAAGGTGGCGCAACGGAGCATGTGCATCGTGTTGGTCGTACGGCGCGTCTGGGTGCGCGTGGAGAGGCATGGGCTTTCGTGGCGCCGAGCGAGGAGACCTGGGTCGATTGGGTACAGGAGAAGACTAACGCCACGCTCGCGCGTGTTGGCGTCGACGCCGTTCTGCGCGGAGGGTTTGGTGGTGGGAACGCCAAAGAATATGAGGCGCGCGCGACGCAGGTTCAGACTGCCTTTGAACACTGGGTGCTGAAGAGTTCCGAGGTGAGCAACCCAACCTAGAGTTGCGCATTGACTCCATCTGACTCGCTTCGGATCTTTCTAGCATGCCGAGCTTGCGCGGAAAGCGTTCACATCGCACGTACGTGCCTACGCAACCCATCCAGGAGACGAGAAGCACATGTTCCACGTCCGCCACCTCCATCTCGGCCATCTTGCCAAAGCGTTCGCGCTGCGCGAAGCACCGTCCACCATGAAAGGCCCGCAGACGTCCGCGCATATCAAATTCAAGTCCAATTCCAAGTCAAAGGGCAGTGGCAAGCATCGCGGAGACGGCATGGACGTCGACACGAGCAGAACCGAGCAGCGCATGGAGCACGCTGTACGCCAGCAGGGCAAGCTCACGAAGAAGGGCGGGATGGCCGTGTCGAGTGGCGCGAACGAGTTCCAGCAAGCGTCGACCGCGGATTTGGAGAGAATGGCGGCGGCGTTCTCGCGCAGATAAGTCCAGAATCGTTGAACCGTTCTGCGAGTGGTGTTTCTGGGACACATTGGTAGTACTGTGTTGTATACGATATCGATGACAAAAAGTAGGGTAGCGATACAATCGTGGACACTGGAGACCATTCGTTCACCAACGAGACATTTTCCCGAGGTCTACCTCCTTTGCTTCGATGAGCCGAGTGAACGTCGGCGTCGCTTGGAAAATCGCCTCCTCGTTCAACGCAAGCCATTCTTGACGACGCTCGCACCACTCCTTTTGCTGGAGCTCTTCAGCGGAAGGGGATCTCCGCTTCAAGACGACCGAACTCTGTTGTTTTCCGTTCTTCAGACATGTCGCAACCTGCACCAGGACCGGGCCCACGGTATGCATCGTGTGCAGGAGTGCACGCGCTCGTTCGTTGGGACGCGACTTATCGTCCTGCAAGCCACGGTCAGTCAGTTAGGAGCCGCGTCAGTCTGAGACTCATGCTCACCGTCCGGGAGAAACATTCCCAAACGTCGTAAGTATTCCTGCAAGCGATCCCCAACATCAGTAGGACCTTGTAAGAGCGCACGAATATACGTACCCTTCAGAAACGCCGCTGCTGTTGCCTCTGCGCTTCTCTAGTGCATCCTCAGAGAACAGAAGCTCGCGCACGACGTTCGGGCGAGAAGTGCCCAAGAAGCGGCCAATAGGGCCGTTCGCCTTCACGATGTACGGCTCCGAATCGTCGTCGGGAAGGAAGAGCATTTCGCCGCGAGGGATAGCCCATCGTCTGTCGCGTTTCCGATTTTCGAGGCGCGTGCGAATCTGCGCCGTCTTGCAGTTTTCAGTCTTCACACCTTGACCTTCTGCCATTATCTGCAGGGTGTCGGGGATACTGTACCCCCTCTTTGTGAGCTTCGTCGAATGCGCGCAATTGTGCTGATGAGGCGTACCAGACAGAAGGGTCGTTCTGAATCACGAAAGACTTGATAACATGCGAGTCGTGCTTCGGTTTTGCTGTTCTTCGCGTCAGTGCATGGAGGTAGGCTGGTGGCTTAGAATACGCACAGAGGGAGAATTGCAGGTAGTCAATCATAGAGTCCAACTCGGCCAACTTGACGCCGTGAGTCTCCATTCCGCAGCGAGCAGGGCAGTTCCTCATGTAATGCCGCGCAACCAGGTAGTCGACACACGCAGCGGCCCCGCGGCCCAGAACAACGAGTGCGTTGGCACGCATGACACGCGCCTCAGCCGCCCAGACGTCGCGCGCGTCTTCGCTGCCCACCAACTTCAAGTGCAATACGTGTCAGTCTCAATCGCCGCCACCACGCCGAGGAAACGTACTTGTTCAGCAAAGCGCAACGATTCCAGTATTACGTTCTGCATGAGTTCGTCATGCGCACGCTGAGCAAGTTTCTGAACGTTTTGTGGCGCGCAGAGAAAGATGAGGGAGCGCGGGTCGACGTCGACGAGGCCCGCCATTCCGCGGAACTTGCGTTTCGACGCTGGCGACTGTGACGCATCAGCTCTGAAATCTCAGGTGTGACGTGTAAAGAATTGGACGTACAATGCTTATCATAATGCAGAGTGCCACAAAATGCGGGGGTGAAACGAGTTGGGGACACGGGCTTTATAGCATTTGAACAAGGACCACGCTGCCTCCGTGGTCGTACGAAACCACGACAAGGGAACATGATCGCGCGATTGGGATCCGGACGTGTTTTGTAAAGAAGCCAGCCGGGGCCCCAAGAGACGAGGCGAGCGTCGGCCACATTGCACAGTCGCGTGTAGCGCGCAGGTTCATTAACTTCATTGTCAGGGACCCTTCACAAACAATTCACGGCACGAAGAATCAAGAGCATGTAGAGCTTGGGAATTTGGGGTTGAGACGCGACTTGCAAGAACCCGTGTTCGGCGCGCGCAAGTCGAAAGGTGCCAGGTGGAGAAGGAGGACGAGAGCCGGAAACCACCGCAGCGCTCTCCGCGTCACGGGCGAACTATCACTGTTCAGTTGCCAACAAGGCTTCTTCTATTGATACAAGCGGGATATAAGCAATTAGTCTGTGAGTACTGTCTGTAGCAACCTCGATAGCTGAGGGGTCTGTGCGAAAGCTCAGAATCCGAACATGTTGTCTGTGACCATGACCGTAAGTACGAGTCGAACGGGGACGTAGCGAGGACGCACCATGGCGGTCGAGGCTATATCTCGCGCGTACGGCCGCGGGCCACTTCGTAATGTCGAAGCCATTGGCCCCTTGAATTGGTGCTGTAAGACCCGCGTACTCGCGAGCATACTTCTTCCAGACAGCTGCGCCTTCATGAGTATGCGTGCTAGGCTAATATCGTGATCGACTCACTGGACCACTCGTACGTTTTTGCTCGCGCCTTGCGATACTCTTTCTCGGCCTCAGTCACATCCAGCTGAGCGAGCTGCTCGATGCGGGTATCCTTCGTAGTCTCGTCAGCTTGGTACGATAGAGGGTTATATGCATACAGCACTGCTAGTTTTCTTCTTCTTGCGAGCAGGTTCGTCGCCAGGTTTCTCGCCGTTCTCGCCCATGATTCCCGTCGACTTGTTAGCCCATGACAAGCCGTCGCGGCAGAGCATGATGCGCACAAGCGTCGGCATGTCCTCGTTCCCGCCTTCCTCGAGCCAGTTGTCCACGATCTTTGCGGCAGTGAGCAGGACGTTGGAGGCGTTGGGAATGCGCGCAAGTCGGCCCGCAGTGTGTAGATGCTTCGCGAGGGTATGCCAGGCAGCGCAGAATACGTGAACGAACGCGTAAAACCGTTTCTCGTCGTCGATTCCTGGATCGTGAGGATTAGTTCCCGCGGAGAATGACACAGGAGGCAAAAGCCGTGTCACTTGAAATTCAAGTGACAAAGAGTCACTGT
The DNA here is from genome assembly GCA_001632375.1 of Exidia glandulosa HHB12029. NCBI lineage: Eukaryota > Fungi > Basidiomycota > Agaricomycetes > Auriculariales > Exidiaceae > Exidia > Exidia glandulosa. The sequence goes on from KV425933.1 coordinate 236,248, forward strand.
AGTCAAACTGTGGCACCACATTCGCATGCGCTGACCGCTGTGCCATCTCCGGATGGGCGCTTACGGAGCGCCACTTTCGGGGCCTATTGAATTTGAAAGAAAAGAGGCAAAAGGCAAATTCGACTGCCGGGATTCGAACTGCTGACCAGAAATCCTAAGTTGGGCGCAAGTGACTCTTTGTCACTTGAATTTCAAGTGACAGGGAGATTGCCTCCTGTGTGACGACGACGCGTCCGCTCACCGCTGAAGTCGCCCTCTTCCAGAGTCGCTATGAAGAACGTAATCGCCTCGAGCGCGTACCACGTATCCATGCTCGACGGATCCTTCTTGAATAGTGCGCCCCAGTCTTTGAGCTTCGTCTCGACGAGGTCGTACAAGCCGTAAGTGAAGAATCTGCCGTAAACGTGCATCTGCTGCGAGTCAGCTCTCGTCTGAACCGCGCGTTGAAGACGACACAGACATCGTGCAGGTCCGGGTTGCGCTTGTCAGACTCTTCGCCAATACTGTTGGCAAGTTCGAGAGCCTTCGAGGACCACAGCTCGGTCTTGAAGCCGTTAATCGCGACGTGGCCGTCTGGAACATCGTCGTCCGCATCTTCGCCCGAACGAGGACGCTTTAGATTGTGCACAGGCGCGTCAACGCGCGCGTTAGACACGTCTTCCATGGCGTGACGAGAGCTATGGGCTGCCGTGGACATGGGTGTAGGAGAGCAAGATGCGCAAAAGTTCCGAGCACGTGGTCCGCGATTTTAACCGAGTGTCACGTGCGCGGAAAAGTGCATACATGCGATGATGATAGCAGTTCACTGGATCAAGGATATACAAATACAGCTGTCATATATTAGTACAAATTTGTGCTGAGTTCGGGGCACAATATCGCTTTAGAAGCCTGCCACAGAAACACCGGGTTATTTCTCGTCCCCTTACTCTAGTCGTCACGTACTGTAAACGGAGACGTTGTCCACGCTGTACCGCTCCCGCACACGCTTGGGCCACTTGGTAATATCGAAGCCGTTCGCGCCGTCGATGGGAAATCCACCTCCAGCGTAGTCCTTTTGATACTTCTTCCAAACCTCTGCAACCCGAAGGTTCAGCTGCTCGCACAGGGGTGCACTCGGATATTCGGACTCACTAGGCCACTCGTACGTCTTGGCCCGTGGTTTGCGCGCCTCGTGCTCGGCTTGCGCGAAGGGCAACTTCGCCAGTTGCTCGATATGCTTGTCCTACAAGTTGAAGCGGGCATGTCAACACTTCATGCATTCATGGCCCGCACCCACACATAAGGAAGACATACCGTACTGCTTATCGAAGACTGCATCTTAGACTTCTTGCGCGGGGGCTCGTCTCCAGGTTTCTCGCCGTTCTGGCCCATGATGCAGGTCGACTTCTCCAGCCACGGCAACCCGTCGCGACAGAGCATAATCCGGAGGAGCAATGGTAGATCTTCGAGTTCTTCTCCTACGACGTCGCCCCAGTCTGTGACAATTTTTGCCGCGGTCATGAGGACGTTGGATGCGTTGGGGATGTCCGGCAGAAGGGAGGATGGTATAGCGGTGTGAAGTCGTTTCGCCATCGTGTGCCACGCGGAGCAGAAAAGGTGTACGAATGCGAAGAATCGGTCGCCGTCGTCGATACCTTCAAGAGAGACGACATTAGTAGCGGACGCTGGCGCGGTGTGCGGGTAGTCACGTACTATCGAACGCGTCGCCTGAAACGGCGACGAAGTACGTGATCGCCTCGAGTAGGTACCACGCCTCCATGCTCTTCGAGTCTCCCGTGAACAGCGCCCTCCACTCTCGTAGCCTGCTTTCAACGAGATCATACAGTGCGTAGGTGAAGTAATCGCCGTATACACATATCTGCACAGAACGTTAGCGAACTCGTACAGCTAGGTTATGAGCGATGTGGACGAACACCATGCAGGTCAGGGTTACGCCTGTTAGCTTCTTTCCCCATTTCGTGGACGATATCGAGCGCCTCGGCAGACCAGAGCTCTGTCGCGAAGTTGTTGATAGCGATGTAGCCGTCTGGCGGCGCAGGTTCGTCGTTGTCGACGGTCGCGAGCGGACGCTTCAGGCTCTTCGAAGAGGCCAATACTGGCACTGACAAGTTGGAAACGTCGCCCATGGGTGTGCGGGTTGCGCTGCGGGCTGTCGGCGGCATCGGGTGCGTCGCGGAAGTTCGAAAAGTTCGAGAAGTTGCGAGTAGTATATGGGTCAAACATGCGCAGGATTTTGAGCGAGAGCTTTATAGCCCACGCAAAGAAGCGACGTCATCGAAATATCCAGAAGTGCGGAGATACAGGCGTGGAGTCTCGCTTAAGGAGGGAAGAGGCGCAAACAATGAGCAAACACGTTGGAGCTCCCAAGGTCGATGGGGTTTCAACTACGTTCGCGGTCACGTGCGCAAGAAAAGGGGTCGCATACACGACGAGTTGTCGAACGCCGGTCTGCGGTCGGTCATGATATGTCGTTGCAGTCGTAGATGAGCACTGTGTGCGGGCTCGCGAGAGGTGTTCACGGCGAGAGCACCAGCTCAGGAGGCGCGTTCCGCCCATAAATTCGCGCGACCCCTACTCCTGACATTCGTTTCTCTGTCTCTTACCATCTCACCACACTAACGGTCAACAGCCCGTCGCCCTTCCAACGAACCAAGTCTACCGCCGCTCACTAAACTGCAACGATGCGCGTCTCGCTCTCGCTCCTCCTCGTCTCGTCTGCGGCCGTCGTGCCAGTCATGGTACGCACCTCGTCGTCGCTGTCTCTCCTATCTTGCTGACGCGAGGACGACGTCGACGCAGGCGTTCAATACGCACAGCAACATGCCGCGCGCGGTGCGCCGTGCGACGCCCGACTACGAGGCCGCTTCGCCTCCAGCGTACAGCGCCGGTGCCCCTGAGTCTACGACGACGACCGCGCCTCCCGCTGCAAAGTCGACAGCCGCCAAGCGCACCATCGAAGTCCCTCACGCGAACGCGCCGATGATCAAGAAGCCGGTCGTGACGACGCCTGCGTCGGTGTCCGCGCCTACCGTCACGACGCCTGCCCCTGCCTCTACTACGGCGGCCAAGCGCGCCTTTGCAGTCCCTCACGCGAACGGGCCCATGATCAAGAGACCCATCGTGATGACGCCAGTGTCGGTCGTGCCTACGGCTGCCACGACGCCTGCCCCTGCCCCAACCCCTGCCGCTCCGACGACCGCTGCTGCACCCGCCCCGGCACAGACCACGACTGCGAGCCCCGCGACGTACGCTGCGGTGCCGACGGCGAATACGATGAAGGTCACGAAGCCCGCGAACGACCAGGCGAAGCCAGTGAGCAAGATCCCGACGAACGGCCAGCCCCAGCAGAAGACGGTACGCGGGTACGTCGAGGAGACCGAGGCGCCCGAGACGGAGAACTCGATGGAAGAGACGTTGGCGTATATCTCGACACTGAGCAAGGCCGGCGGTGAGTCGCAGATGAAGACGAAGCGTGAGGACAACATCGCCCTCGTGCGTCGCGTTCTCGGTGGGCTCGAGAAGCTCGGTATCGTCATGCGCGAGGATGTACGTGCGAGTTCGTCCAGACCAGTAGCTCTTCTGACCCGTGCCGCAGGTTACATACGAGGAGCAGCCTACAGACGAGCGCTACGAGGCGGTGAACCTGCATGCGATGGACGCGAAGAACCCGGGCGAGGATGACGCTGGAGTGGCTGCGAGCGAGTAAAGTGTTGTTGTTGTTTTCCTTGTATTTTCGTAGAGCATGTTATTTTTTCGATGTGTAACACGAGTCACGTGCGCTCGGTAGTAAAACGCGTTTGGGAAAGAGGAGCAGGAGAGATGTCAACTCCGACATTTCACCCTTTCCGCTCTCCTTTCCCGCTCATGACCGTAAGCAACAACATGCAGACCCCTCCGCCCGTCTTCCGCACGCCGCTGGCCCCGCTTTCCTTCCGGGCGCACAGGCACTCCAACGCCGCCCAGATGGACTGCGACAGCGACTCGACCTCGCCCACAGCCCGCAAGGCCCGCGTCCCGCTCACACCGCCCGCAGCGCGCGCGACCTCCCCGCCGCCGCACAGCTCGCCCATGGCCCAGGACCCGCCGGCCAGGCAACGGCTCGCGTTCAACCGCGTCGGGCTCAGCGACTACGAGTTCGACGACGAGTCCGACGCAGACGTCGAGAACGCGGACGGCATATGCTCCATTAAGCACCCCCAGGACTCGCCCTGGAACAAGTCCGCCGCCCCCAGGCTCATCGCGCCCTTCAAGACGCCGGTGCCCGCGCGCAAGAGATCCGAGGAGGACGACCTCGCGTTGTTTTTCCCGGCCACCGCGCCCAGACCGCAGCGCGTCTCCGCGCCGTTCTCTACAGCCCTCACGCGCACGGCGACCAAGCGTCGACTCACGGACTCGGCCTCGTCGCGTGGCTCGTTCCCGCAGCCCGGGCTCAAGAAGCAGGCCGTCGCGCGCTCGCCACCTGCCGCAGCCCCAACACCCTCGACCATATCACGTCGCGTACCGCAGACGCCCGCCGAGACGAACCGGATGCTACTCCACCAGACGGACTCGATGAAAAGACTCTCGCTTGGTGGCTTTGGCTCTGACTCTGTCTTCGGCGAAGGGCCCGCGGCGCCGTCGAGTCACATTCCCAAGCGACGACCACGCAGAATCTCAACCACGGCCGCCAAGGCATACCCCACCGCTTCAGTAACCACAACTGCTACCACGACCTTTAATACGCTTTCGCGCGCGACCGCTAATATATTCTCGTCGATGGACGAGACGCCAACCATACCCAACTTCCCGCACCACCACCACCAAGAACACTCGAGACCCTCCATGGCGCTCTCTCCCAAGCAGAAGCCACAACGACCGAACTTCAAGACGCAGCGCGTACAGAGTACGGCTACGCTCTTGTTTGGAGGGCCGAAGATCGCCTCGCCAGCGTCAAAGCAGCGCGACAGCTCGCCTGCTCCACAACAACCAGTCATCCCTACGGTTAGCGTACTCCCGTCCTCGCCTACTCCCCAGCGCCATGCGCACCCACACGCGCTGTCGCTCAGCAGGCCGGGCTCGCCGAGCATCGTGCCCAAGAAGTTCCAGCCACGCGACTCTGGCATCGGCGGCATTCCCCTGGACGGCAGCGACACTGAGGACGAGAACGAAACACGGGACTCGCTACGCCCGCTTTCTATCATCGTCACGCAGACACCACACTCGCACGATACAGGTCTCGTCACGCCAGGCGTAGACCCCGATCAAAGCAGCAAGTGGCCGATGCTTGCCAGTCGAGAGCGACGCGATGTAGAGAAGCTCAAGAAGGAACGGAAGTCCGTCGGCGCGCCGTCCAGCCCAACCAAGAAGGCGGTGCCTGGTACGCCAGTGAAGCGGCAGTCCGCTGCTTTCGCGCGGCCGTGGATGCCGACGTCCAAAGCGGCACCCAACACTGTCGCGGTGTCAAAGATCAGCAAGGGCAAACGTGAGCACAACCATCCTTTCTGTCCAGAAGCGCGAATCGCTGTGTCTTCTGGCTTCACTTTCTGCGTGCTGACAGTGTTTACTACAGTGCCACGACAATCGCTGCCGCTGTCGTTCCCGAACTTGCAGCAGCTCACGGCGGACGGTGGCGGTCATGACGATGACGACGAGGAGGCGAGTCCGTCGCTCCGTCCGCTCGTTGCGAAGCGTATGCGTGCAAGTGTCGGAGGCGCGCTTGAGACGGCCGCACACGCGCGTCGCACAAGCGTCAAGTTCGGCGAAACGGGCAAGGGCAGGGCGCTCCTCAGCTCGTCCTCATCTTCAGACGACGACGAAGAGCCAGTCACACGCGCAGTGCCACAACGACGACGGTTCTCATCGAGCTCCAGTGACGGCTCGTCTTCGGACGGGATGGTCCTGGGCACACCAACAAAGCCAGCATCAAAACGCACATCACTGTTCAAGCCGCGAGCGTCACTCTTGGACGAGAACCCAGAAGACCGACCGGGCAAGTTCGAGCGCGAGTACACGGACGTCACGAAACTCGGCGCTGGCGAATTCGGCGAAGTGCTCAAGGCACGACGCCAGCAGGACGGCGCGATGTGCGCTATCAAGCGGTCGAAGATGTTCGAAGGGGTCAAGAACAGGTGCGTCATGCCCCGTACAGCATTTTAGTGAGCTGAAAATTCCTTCTAGACTGCGATTGCGCGAGGAAGCGGAGGTGCTTAAGATGCTCGCCACCCGCGGCGGGGGTCACGCGAACGTGCTGCGATATGTCGACAGTTGGGAGCAAGACCAGCGGCTGTACATCGACACGGAGCTGTGCGAGTACGGGAGTTTCGCGCGTTTCCTGTCCGACTATGGTAGCGTGCGCGACAGGCTCGACGAGGCGCGCGTTTGGAAAGTCGTGGCCGACGTAAGCGAGGTAAGTCTGTCCCGTGTTCGTAGCCACTTCGGCTCCAGTTTCAGTGCTGGTTGTGAGCACGGGCAGGCTCAATCGTAGACCCTGTCCATGTTGACTTCCAGTGTCTGCGTCTTGCTATCCTATCCTGCTGTTCCCCGCTCACTGCCTTTTTCGCGTCGCCAGGGGCTGAGATTCATCCATGATGCCGGCGTGATCCACCTCGACCTCAAGCCCGCCAACATCTTCGTCGGCGGCGACGGCCGGCTGAGGATTGGCGATTTCGGGATGGCGAGCGTGTGGCCGCGCGCGCTAGGTGAATCCGACGGGTTCGAACGCGAGGGAGACCGGGAGTACATGGCGCCCGAGGTGCTGCAGGGCGTGTATGGTCCCGCGGCGGACGTGTTTAGGTGAGTCCCGCCCGCTCCTGTCCAGTGGCA
>KV425934.1:0-15705 GCA_001632375.1 Exidia glandulosa HHB12029
ATATTTGACTCTTTCTGCTCCATGGGATCGGGATCGGTTTACCTCCGCGCGGAACCCACCACAGCCCGCCCCCTGAACGAGAATTATGTGTCATTGATCTAACTTCTCAAAGCATGACTCGAAAATCCTGGAATAATCGTGAGTACAAGTCAACACTGCGCCGGAGTGTTGGGAGGCGGCGGAGCCAGAGCAACCTTGTTTGACGGCCGAGCAATATCCCGGCCGATCCAGGGACGTCAATCTGGTAACGCTTATCCTGATCAGGGTCTGGCTTCACGTGCAAACCACGCGAGTTTGATCCCGAGGGTCTTTCTTACATCTCGACAATCCGTATGCAATCGCCGCCGGGCGAGGCCATGACGACAGGTGTCTTGCGCACCTCGCCGGCGAGAGACAATGCGACGTTCACGGAGTGTGTGGTCAACTCGTGGTGGATGGATGAGGGTGGTGGAGTTTAGAAGATCGCCCGGCGGAAAGGTTCATTCCGTTCTGCCCCTATGCATGGTCGCCGATACTGGCCTAAAGGTCGATACTCACGATCGACACGCCCAGCTCTAGAACGTCTGGTAGAGGAAGCGCTGAGCCTGGAACCGGGTGTAATCCGCCAAGGCCTGACGCAGGACAGGATAGCATCATCTGAGCGTACAGGAAGGGACCCAGTTCTTCATCAATGTGGAAGTTGAAGAAGCTCCAGAGACAACGCAGCAACGCGACGCTCCGTCAATCCGCAGGAAAATTCTGGCCGCAGGCTTGTCAAACTATGCGATGACGCCCCATGCTACGTCTCTGCAGTCTAAGAGTCGGCATGACGGGTTAGGACCTACGGCGAATTACTCACAGGAGAAAGCGGCGTACCATTCAGAGAATAGGCCGCAGGCAAAGTTCTTCTGAGCCGTTATCATAGCACAAGGAACTTCGAATTTACCGACTAAAATCCGCATGGATAGGAGCTTAGGCCGCGCGACGCCTGGACGTAAGTACCTGGCCGGCGTGTAGGAGACAGAACGAAGGGCAGGGGCACAACGCGCAGGACGAGTGGGGTCATTGACTGGTCACCCCTCAGTGGGCGCAGATCTAGACGCTACGAACGAGCCAGTCGTCGTGAGCCCACGCGCTATGACGATGCAGGAATGCGAAGTCTTGTTGCGGTCACAACAACCATCCATTACGCGAGTGACACCATATGTGCAGCCGCTGGGTGTAGGACCCAGGGTGCGATTATGATACCTCGTCTCCTGAAAGACCGTGAGCCTAGAAGGCCGGAATGTCCGACTCTGGCTCCCGGTCTACGGCGACTCGATGCAAGTCCAGTCCTGCACATCCGGCTGCCACGCGCTCTTCGCGGGGTACTTGCAGTGGAGCCTTGTCGGCGGGGTCGTCGCGTTTGTTGTGGTCAAAGTTGAACCGCGGATGGTCTCCGGGCCCGTACCCTTTTCGACCCAGTCGACGAGCGCAAAGAGCGCGTGCGAGTCGGACGCGTTACTCCACACGGTGAAACCAATTTGGCCGATCTGCCACGCCGAGGCGTCGGCGCCCAGGTAGCAATGGCTCATTCCTGGGATGAGGAAGAGTCGGTAGAACTCATCCATCGCAGACGGTGGGAGCGACAGAGCGCGCTGCACGCGCTGGTAGTACCAAAGGGACGTGCCCAATGGAATAAGCTGCGGGCAGCGTCAGCAGGACAACGGAAGGAGAACGAGCTGACGCACAATGTCGCGAGTGCCGTGATACGTGAGCAGCTTGCCACCGCGCTTGTAGAACGCAGATAGATCCGGGTCGAAGGAAGCCACAGGCACCTGCGCCTCGCGCGCGTTGGCGTCGGCGATTTCTTTGTACCCAAAGTCGGGTGAGGGCTCCCAGGTGCTGTCATTGTACACGACGTATTGCCACCATTGCTGTAACAATATTGGTTAGCAGATACTACGAGGAACGGGCGGCATGCTTACCTGCCCAAACTCATAGAAAGATGGGCCGAAGATGAGCGGCCAGAGCCCCGTGTCGAGTTCAGCGCCGGGATCGAGACGGGGCGCGAGCAGCTCGCCACTTTGTCCGTAGAGCGGCGAGTGAATAGTGCGCACGGCCTCGACCTGTTCACGGGAGAGGCAGTCCGCGCGCTTCGCCCCCTGGCAGAGCAGAACCTCGGGAAGAAACTGGCACGCGTCGGGGTCGGTGACGATCTCGTCGTGCAGACCGTCCAGCCCGTCGCACTGCCTGAGCACTTCCTTCTTTACCAGCGCCCAGTCGTCGTCGCTGAGCTTGTGCGAGGCGAGGTTAGCGATGTTGCTTTGCGCGAGCAGGTTGATAAAGTTGAATGCCGGGGCGCCAGCGAGGATGCCGTCGAAGTCGTCCGGGAAGTCGTGCGCGTTGCGTACGCCTTGGCGGCCACCGTTGGAGCAACCGTTGTAGTAAGCGTTGTCATGGGGCCGGCCGTAGTAAGTGCGCACGAGCAGCTTCGAGGTCACAGTGGCGACGTGCAGAGCGCGAGTCGCGTAGTCGATGATGATCTCGTCCGACTTGGCGAGTGCTACGCCGTTCGGGGCGTCGTGGCCGCCGTCGTGGCCGAATGCTGCAAAGTGGATGGAGGACCCCCATTTGATATCGTCGTAGTCGACGCAGCCTGCCAGGCCGCCGCCGCCAGTGCCCAAGATGCGACCGTACCACGCGTCGGGGTCCGGAAGCCAAACTTCGATGCGCGTCGCGCTGGTGCGGGACGTGTTATATATGGCGTGGACGACGCAGACGTTGACGCTGGTCTGAGCAAGCAGGTCGTCGCCGAGCCCACTGCCGCACGACGCTGGGACGCGGTAGCTCTCGTTGGCGCGCAAGTACAGCGTGTCGAGGGAGTGCACATTCTTGATATGTGTCTTGGCGAGCCTCGCGCACCGTTGGGTGTCGGTGAGCGCGACCGCCGTGGCGACCAGGCCCAGCGGGAAAACCTGGGGTAAACGCGCGCCGAACATGATATCGCCACGGCACGAGTCAGGCCGATATATAAGGGATATTCGCCGGGATCATCAAATCGTGCATCATTGACGTAGAACGCGTTCGCCGGGACTGTGAGTAAGGAGCACAGAGCAGTCGGCCAGCCTTTGGGCCTCCTACGGACTATATGGCCACAAGAGAGTCCTATAGACGCTGCAGACGCTGAGCGCTGGGCAGCCGTTCAAAGTCTGGTTCTTCGTTGCCAGGTGTCCATCATGCCGCAGCGCGCGGCCCTCGCACGTGACAAGCCAGAACGGCGCGTCTGTGAGCCTGTAGGGCAGGTTGACCAATTGAATCAGGCGCGGCAAAAGTTGTTGGCAAGACGTTGGACGTGGGTAAAGTAGAACGAGTGACGGAACAGGAACAAGGTGCGATTTGCGGAGTTTACACGTCCGACCGCGCTCTCACTTCAGGAGGATCAAGAACATGCTGCACTCCCTGAGATGCATTTACGATACTAGGGGAGACGTGTATGCTCGCGACTGGACCTTTATGTTATGGCGGTACTCATTTGCAGATGTGACTGTAGCGTACAATTGTTACATAATGGTCGTGAAATCTGAATATCAGTCCGTTCATTAGTTGTTCGAATGCGGTGTCGTACAGTCAACGGCCCATAGCGCTTGCTTGTTCAACATCCAGCCCAGCGGAACGAGGATGTCCGCCGGGATGACACCGTCCGGTCTAGCAACATCGCGCGGGATGCAGACTTTGAGGTTCGGACAGTGCCCTACAGACGTCTGGAGCATCCGCTCCGCCAGCGCACCAGTCGTCGCGTTGACACGGTAGAGTATGATGGATAGGACGTCCTCAAGGGACCACTCCTGGTACATCGAGCGCGATACGGTGCGCGTCCCGTTGACCGACACGTCGAACGTCAGAAAGGAGCGGTCGTCGTATGTCCCCGCCGCACAGGGTGTTGTGCTGTTGTTGCCGAAGCACATACCCGAGAACGTGCGGGCGTTGAAGTCGTAGGTAATGTTACGCAGCTCCGGGTGCACCGTCGACGATCCCTCCAAACTCGCGCTGACCAACCCAAATTTGTCGGCGTCTGGATCCTGCGACGTGAACGTAAACAACACGTCCTTCTCCGCCGCGCTGAGCGCGAAGTCGGCTGTGTTGGGCTTGTCGAGCGCGTTGTAGCGATGTCCGGTAAAAAGCACCGTTATCCAGTCGTTATCGCACGTATGCGCATACGCCGAATCTTGCCGTATAGACGAAAAGATCAAGGGAGAAAGGACGAAGAAGAGCCCGATGCAAGTGCCGCCCAGGAAGAGGGGCATCCAGAACAGCGTCTTGAAGCAACAGCTGCGCCGCGCCGCGGGGTAGAGAGGTCTGAATCCGTTTATGCATAGGCATGCGTTGCTGAGTCCTACAAAGGCGCCTAGGATATATGCAAACGCCGCAAAAGCTGTCAGGCCGTGGTAGGTGCGGTTCACGATCCCACGAGGAAGAGGGTACGCCTCCGCTTGGGAGTAGTAGAGAACGACAACGGCGAGAATAGCGTGGCACCCAAGTAGCACCTACATGTAATGTCAATGAGGGAGATTTGTGCGAGGAAGTGTACACGTACGATGAGGAATATGATTAAGCACATCCAAGGACGCGCCCTGCGCGCTGCAGTCTCGCGTCGCGTCGCTAGGGCGTAGCGCACGCGCGTAGGAACAGGCTTGGGCGGCGCAGGGTTCTCCTCAGACATCTCCAGTTGGTCCATGGCGACGTGGTGGTTGTGAACAGAGTCGGACACGAGGCAGAGTCATTTGTGGTCGTAGTCGCCCTACGCGGGAAAGCTCGGGACGCAGGCGATTGCTAGAGCCTGCTAAAAGCCGCAGGTACGTTCTTTGGCTGTGCCATGCCGGTGCGGAGCGGCAGAGGCGGTGAATGTCTGAAATAGCAGCGCCTGCACACGTCACGTGGCAAAGGGGGAATGCGGATTCAGCGGAGATAACAAACTTCAGGGGACAAACAACTCGTGGCTTTTGTAAATACTTCCTAAAATCGTACGCGAAGAACAATATGCGCTTCGCCATCCCCGCTAGTCTGAATATGCGAATACACCACAATAGTCTACCTATTGTGGTCGTTAACCCGTACTCGGTCTCGTACAGCCCTCTGTCCATATGCTCTGCTGGTGAAGCATCCATCCTAGCGGCACGAGAGTCTCGGCCGCGATGACGCCGTCGAGTCTCGCGACGTCGCGAGGTAGACAAACTTTCAGGTTCGGACAGTTCCCGCCCGATGTCTGGAGTATACGCTCTGTCAATGCACCAGAGCCAGCATCGACATGGTAGAGTATGATGGACACAACGTTGCCCTTTGACCACTCCTTGTACAAGGAGCGAGACAATGTGCGCGTTCCGTTGACCGACACGTCAAATGTTAGGAACGAGCGATCGTCATAGGTCCCCGTTGCGCAGGGCAGCGTACTGTCGTCAAGACAGAAAGCCGAAAATGTCCGCGCGTTGAAGTCGTACGTGATGTTTCGCAGCTCTGGGCGGATCATCGGTGTGGGTACACCCAGGTCCACACTCGCGCTGACCAAGCCAAACACGTCGGCGTCTGGGTTCTGGGACCTGAATGTAAACAGCACGTCCGGCGGTGCGGTGCTCAGCGCAAAGTCGGCAGAATTCGGCATGTCCAGCGCGTTGTACTGGTGTCCCGTAAGAAGTACCGTCACCCAATCATCAGCACACGCATGCTTGTACGCTATGCTCTGTCGTATGCGGGTGAAAATGAGGGGCGAAAGGATGAAGAAGAATGCCAATCCCGTAATTGCCGCGGGAAAAAGCAAGTAGAAGAGCGCTGTGACGACGCAGCCGTATCCCGCCCCCCATGGCGAGTACTTCAAGAGCAGAAAGCCGTCACTGATCCCCACGAAGATGCCGAGCATGTATGCAAATGCTGCGAAGGCTTGGAGCCCGTGGCGATTGCGGTTTATGACACCGCGAGGGAGTGGATAAGCTTCCGCTTGCGAGTAGTAGTACACGAGCACAGCGAGGACACCGTGGCACAGAATCAGAATCTATATGGAGTCTGGACTTCAGTATAGTACAGAATTTCCATCGTTGCGTGGACGTACGGGAAGGAATAGACCCAAGCACCTGTAACGTCGAACCCTGTGTGCCACAGCCTCTCGTCTGGTCTGGATGGCATAACGAGCTCGCACAGGCGCAGGCTTAGGAGGCGCGGGGTTCTCCTCAGAAAGCTCGATGGAGTCCATCGCGGCTTCAGGGCAGACGTGGTGGTAGATGGGACACAAAGGTTAAGTCATTTGTAGCGCCTTGGCGGATAATCCTTCCGGGACAGTAGAGCCCACTAACAGCCGCAGGAGTGTTTGGTTCGGCATGCGGATGCGGTGCGGCAGGAGGGGCGTACTTCGAGAATGGCAAGGGGTAGCGCCAGCACGTGGCAAGAGAGAGCAGAGAGATGACAAAGGGGCCTCGTTAATTCCAGGTGTTGGCGCTTAACCCGCCGTCGCGGGCGCAACGTATAAGTAGTCGCTTTTTAGATCATTGCATGCTCGAGCGTAGCGTGAGGACAATATGGGTTGCACGTCAGTGAGCAATGTCACGGTAGTCAGAACCAAGTTGCGGGCGCAGCCGGTTCACACCTTGCCTGGAACTTCCATCATGCCGTCGGTGCACCGGGTCCAAAGTATCTGGCTAAGAAACATCATACCACAATGCTCTCCGTTTCTATTCCTCAGAATGTCTGGACACCGCGCATCAGGCGAGGATCGCAGTGATTCGGACTATCAGCGCAGCTCGCGAGGCCTCGGACCATATCTGTGGGCCGCATAAGCCTTATATGGCACTCTCCAATCGCTGAACTGTGGTGACGGAAAGACGTGTCCTTCGCGCGCCTGGGTCATGTTCATTGTGTCGAGTTGCGAGCTCAGTCCAGCGTTCCTTCACCCGACGGCGAACCCTCTTTCGCACGGCAGATATGGCTCACCTGGCCGCTATATAGAGACTTCCTGGGAACGCCGCAGTGCGCTCCACTTAGCTGTGGTCCAACATGGAACGTTGCGGTATCGCACGACTCTCATCGCAGAGCGTCAACTCAAACGACTTCGCTCTCGTCAACGTACGTATACATAGTCTATCCTTATCGCTCTAATCAGGACTTTATTAGGCCACTTGTCACTTCTTCGTCGTCGATGTCAACGTGCAAGCCATTGTCAAGCAGTCCTACCTCTCGCACTGCAACATCGACAACCATGTCAGATACCTATTCCCTCTTCCCGATGGCGCATCTCTTTGCGCACTGGAAGTTGCGATAAACGGCAACCGCGTCGAGGATCTTCTTGGGCACCAACGCAATTTAAACAATTCCGGGAGCTTCGGCTGTCCGTCATCCGCCGTACACTTGCTGGTCACTTACACGATCCACAGCCATCGATGTATATCTAGGGGTCCTACCCAAGGGTGGCTCTGTTGACATTAGGTCTGTACAAACTTGTTCTCCACAGTTGCCTTGCTGAACTTGGTTCCTAGCCTTTCCTTCGTCTGGCAGGTTACGACGGTTATCGAGGCAGACACTCTCACAGTCATCGTGCCCTCCATAGTCGCACCTTTATACTCCGGAGTGACACGCAGTAGCGTACGGGCTGGGGCGAACCTCACGATGTCGCTTCAGATGACATCGGAGATTCTTTCTATCTCTTCGCCAACGAATCCGCTGCAGATTTCGCTCGGTTCTGCGACAGACGATCGTAGATCGCCGGCGGATCCTCGCCTCGCCCGTATCAAGTTCGCCCAGCCTTGTCTTCTTGACCGCGACGTCGTCATCGAAGTTCGCCTTCGGGCTGGTATCGGTGGCTCTCGCTGTATCTTGGAACGAACGCTCCGTGGCACCATCGCTCGCGACGCTTATGCCCTCACTCTCGAACCCGACTTCTCACTAGCGGCTGTGAACCAGCAACGATACATCTTCCTCGTTGACCGGAGCGGGTCTATGTCTGGCACTAGAATTGCTCGTGTCCGGTCCGCGCTCCAGATTTTGCTGCGTTCCATCCCATCTCAGGGATCATCGTTCGACCTCGTCTCCTTTGGCTCGGACTGCGATTCACCGTGGTTCCAACCAGTCGAGTACTCAGCCGAGACTTTGCAAGCCGCAAGCCGACTGGTGGAGGGAATGGATGCGGACTACGGCGGCACGGATATGACAGGCGGGCTGGAGTACACGTGCTCTCGGCGGGCCACGCATTGTCCGACAGTAGTTCTCCTCCTCACAGATGGAGGGGCGAACGACGTCAACGGCGCTGTAAATGCTGCAGATCGTGCCGTTCGCTCATCTGGGGGACTGTTGCGTATTTTCGTTCTTGGCATAGGAGCCGAGGTTTCCCGTGCAGTGCGTGTCCATTACTCCAAGGAAGCAGCGCTGACCACGTTTAGACGTGTGACGGTATTGCTCGCGTCGGAAATGGGGTCGCGTCGTACGTGGACAGCGACGGCATAGACACCGAACTCGTGACCCTCTTGCGTTCGACGCGGGTCTACGCAATTCGCAACATCACCATCGACTGGTGCTACTCTGAGGACTCTGGCACCTTGGTCCATACGTCTCCTGTGCCAGCGGCTATTTTCCCCGGCTTCTGTAAAAACGGATTTGCTCCAGAGCGACTATGAGCCGCTCTCGCGCTCTCGTGCTCCAGAGCAGCGCCAGAGCAGCTCAGAGCACCAGAGCACCGGAGCGCTGGACCGCTATTAGTTGTAAGTGAACGAGTAACAGGACTGTATTAATCATGTTGAAGCTGTACTAGACTCAGGTGCTACTGCTGCCGAGGGCTGAGGGACTTAGCGAAATTTGAGCATCGCGAGACAGGCCGGCTTTGTGCGGTTGATTTGTACAACCAAACAAACCCGCTTTTTTCTTCTCATCGCCCATGTCCCCGTTCGCCCGTCGGCCCCCGTCACCCCCACTCCCACCTAGCTGCCGCCACGTGTAGGCCGTAGCCCGTGGCCTACAGCGCCTGGCCCGCGCTGTAGGCCTTGGGCTACGGACCTGCTCACCGCCAGCACGATGACCGCCTGGGCCCGTCTTTTTTTCATTTTTTTTTGGTGGTACGCCCTGCAGTCTCCTCGTCATCTCGCGTTTATTGATCGTCGCGCTGTGTGCAGAGCATCATACTCATTCCGTCCTCACCCAGCACGTCTCGTCATTTTTTTGTGCGTTGTACTCGCTTACTCTCGTACGCGCCGCTCAACCGGTGCCGTTCTTAGTCGCGTCCCGGATTTGTACTTGCCTGTCCCTACTGCGGAGGCTCTGGTGCTGCTGCCCGTCGCCGGCAATGCGTTTTTTGGTGCGTTTCTTTTCCTTGTACGCGTGTCGCTCTTGATACTAACTTTTTGGTCTCCGTTCTCAGACAGTGCGAGTGCGCGCGTCTCTCCGGACGCTGCACACTCATCGGGCTGTTTTTGTACATAGCCTTCCTTTAGTCCCCGAATACACTTTTTTTCTTCTCATTACACATCTGCAATGGTTTCCGACGCGAGTAATGATCACAATATAGAAAGTAATAATGCAAACCCGTACATTTTGCCCGTTCGGGCGGTTGCTCTGGGCTGCTCTGGAGAACCCGTGGCTGCTCTGGCCCCACTCCGGAACAGGGGGGTCGCTCCCGTGCTCTGGCGCTCCAGAGCAGTCAGAGCGGCTCAGAGCAAATCCCGTTTTTACAGAAGGGCTTCAGCTACAGTCTCTCTGCACTCGTCCACCACACGTCACATGACGCGCCTATCCCACGAGAGGTCGTTGTCCGTGGTACAGTTACAATCCCCGGAGACGTCCCTCGCCCAATCGAACTTCACGTTCCAGTCACCGCATCTATCTTCTCCAATGGCTTCATCGACGCGCTGATCCACCGCTCGCCGGCCCGTGACTCGAGAAATATACACGGGAACAGTGGGCTATACAACTCCACCTCTTTCTCAGCGCCACTGCGCGAATATCAGTCTGTCGCGCTGTCCGCGGACGACGCACGCTCGCGATCTACGGCGCTTCTCAGTCTGCCTCACTGGACCTCCGAAGTTCGTGTCCAGGTCATCGAAAATAATGGCGAAGAAGACGTCGTGCACCCGATATCCTCGGAAGTCTCGTCAGATCCTCCCTTACCGACAGAAGGTGAAGGGCAGGACCACGCTCTGTCTCCCTTCACGGAACGTGACGTTCATTTTGCCGAACAGAAGCCACCTCCAAGCCGCCGGCGAGATGCTATCCCTCAGGCTGCCGAGATACCGACCGTAGGACCGTCAAATATTACGGTCTGGCGCCGTCGTGATGTAGATTCTGGTGTCCATCGCGAGAACATCGTGGTCGACGCTGCTGCTCAGAGCACAGATATTGCAGCGCTTGCTCGCCTACAGACATTTGACGGCGTCTTTCCTTATTCCCAACATCTTTCTGCTGTCCTCCGCACACATCCACTACCTCTCGCATCGCATGGCCTACCTGCTATCCAGTCGCGGGATTCTGTCTGGGGTACCCTGTTGGCACTCGCTTGGCTCCAGACTGTGCATGCGGGGAGACGGGCTGCCTGGGTTTCTTTGGCGGACAAAGCGCGTGCCGCGTTGACGGACGTTGGCGGGCTTCGTGATTCTGACATCACTCGTTGGATAGACATTGCAGCGCGAGCCCTGCGTGGAGAAGCATATGATCCACCAGCAGCAGCAGAAGCAGCAGCAGCAGAACATTCCTTCGAAACGACCCCGGCTGTTGTGGAAGATATTGGGCCTATAGCGTATATCGGATCGAGCCCAGCCTCCCATTCCAAGCGCAGCATGGAGGTCCCACAGGCAGGCGTGCAATCGGACGCTGCAGTCGAAGTAGAGGCGCCTGCTCTGCTTGTCTATGACGTGCCGCCGCGTCCTGTCTCTGAGGGTAAACCCGATCGTGCATCACCATCCCCGAAGGCGGACGCTGCCAGCGTTGCATCAGCTGTGGCTCTATCTTCGACGGAACGCTCCCCTACATCTGGACATCGTCGTCGGCGAAGGTTCATATGGTGTACGACTATTTTCCTGGTGCGTGTCGAAGCCTAGACCTGTGATACCACTTCTCTCTGTTGACGCACATCTCAGCTCATCCATCCCCTCTATATCTTCTTGCTCGTGCAGTATATCAAGGCAGAGGTCCGCCCGCTTCCGCACAGCATTGCAAATAGGACGTCGCGTTCGCTCCTCGCGTTCCGAATCTCATCGTATATCGTCGGCGCCGCTGTCGGCGTCACCGACGGGATCCTCATCACGTTACTCGCTATCTCGTCTCTGGCTTCTCGCTTCGGACAGTCGGGAAGGCGCATCCCTTTACTTGTATTGGCCTGCGCGATATCAGTCGCGATCGCTTGCATCCTCGCATTCGGTCCGCTCCTCTTCACCATCCTCGCGCAACGCCGGGCATTCTCCCACGCCTGCGCAAACGACTGGATCGTTGCAGAATTGGATGTTGCGAACTCTCTGGCGAGCCCCGCCACCATCGCCATCTTCTCTCTTCCGCAACAGCAAGCGAGGCCGCTGTTCAGGATGAGCCTCGACACGACGTTGCCCAAAAATGCCGTATTCAGCGTCATCCCTCCAGTATCGAGCTCTTCTGGGGTCATCCCCGCGATATCGGCGATTCATTACGACTTCAGCTCCGACAGCCACCGGATATTCGGCGACGGTCTCAATGGGTCGTTCGATGACGCGCGCGGCTCGTATCTCACCTTCAACTTCACCGACTCCTCCCAAACGCCAATCACACTGCGGAACCTCTATCGAGAGTGGTCATTCGACGACAAGCCTTCCGTCCTGCTCGCTCGTACAGACACGGGGAACAGGATACTACAGACCGCGATCGTGGACCCGGACGATTGCACGCGCTTGAGAGTTTGCGTGCCTCATCCTGACGCGCAACCCGACGGAATTGTGCCAGTCGAGGCTCTCCTTCCCACGGGATGGATCCTCTTCCAGCATTTGCGACACGTGCGGAAATCGAGGTGTTCGATTGGTGGGATCGTGTAGCCTGAGGTTATAGAAAGAGGTATCATTCAGAAACTTTGAGACGCGTTGATAAGGTATCGTCTTGTAGGCAACTTGAAAGCTTGTGTAATGCGAGGTTGTCGCTCAGACGCGGAGAATAAGTAGAGCAAGGACCGATAAACTAGAGACGCAATTGCATCATTGCAAAACATCCATATGCCGCAACTCTGAGGGGTCCGACCTCAATACGTCGAAGACGCAAGTGTCGTAAGAGTCTCGTTCCTCCTCCCAATAATGTCGAGACGCTTCGCGAGACACTACGTAACGAAGAACCCCGAGCCTCTCCGAAAACGCGCCTTTCGCTTCCAGAAGTCTGAGAGATGGAAAGTGGGCGATAACACGAGGCGCGTGAGCGCGTGCGTCTTCCCGCACTTGGTAGAGAAGCGTAGCACAGCTCACGCCGACGTAGCGCAGCGGGACGTCCGAGGAAATGGTCAGAAGACCATCAAGAAATCGGGAGCACTGCACCAAGCAACAGGATGAGGATGAGTTGGTGAAAGGGGAACGTGGGCATCGATCACATCACGAACCTCGCTCCAATCTTCGGCGCGTGCGCCCAAGTGCTGTACCCGCGGACAAAGCGCAATAATCGCTGCCGCCAGAGGGAAGTCCAAGAAAGATGGCTCGATGACGAATATCAAGGCCGTGAGAAGGTCGGTATTGATATATGAAAGCAACGCTTCGACGCGCTGTAGCGCGTTGGGATAGTCCCTGGGACTTGTGCGGTGGGCCGAGGACCATTCCAATCCGACAAATGACCGCTTCGCGCCCGATGCGTGGAGCTGTATCGGTTCAGTGATCTTTGTAAACGCAATCGGGAGAAACTCGAGGTCAGGAAGTCCCGCCGAGCGAAGGATCCGGACCGCATCCAAGTCCACAAACCGCCCTTCGGGAGGCGTGATGATGCGTGCGTTCGGGAACGCGTCGTTCAAGCCGTCGACGACGTGTGCCTGTAACCTCGTAACGCGGGGCCATACGCTGTGAGGAAGTGCACCGAGGGCCGCTGCGATGCTTGAACGCCACATTTCCAGTGACTCGAGCGTGTTGCGCGAACGCTCGAGGAGCGCGTGTACGGCGTCGTCGTCCGGAGCGCAGTCTAGTCTGAGGTGGCGTAATGCGGGCACATAGTCAAGCATATCCCCTGCGGGGTAATAGTCCATATGATGTGAGAGGGAGAGCGACGTTATGCGGAGCTGCTGCAACGCGCCACGGCGGCCTACGATGTGCGAATGAAGATAGACGCTGAGCGAGTTGCTAAGACGCAGGGAGCGCAAGTTGGGCACGGCGACGAGGACGTCTAGCAGTGTGCCGGCGGATGATGCTAGCATTATATCGGAGGCCTGCCCGCCGACCGCGACATCTAGGCTATGCACCGCCCGTCCGAAAGCCGGCCTCTCGCACAAAATCCTCGCACAACGCTGACCGCTTTCCAAGGAAAGCTCGATGGATACGGTGCGCCATAGCACGGGCACCACGAGCCTGTGTATAAGTTTCGATGCGCGAGCGAGGGTGCGAAGTGTTGGTGGTGACGCCCAGGACACAATCTCTATAAGCACGTCCTCGTTGAGCGCAGCTACCATAGTTAGAATGTAGACTACGCTTGGCCTGAAGAGCAGAGTTTCCACCCGTCGCAGCACAAGCTACGCTCGGAGATGGTGATGGAGGATCGAGAAAAGATTGGTCGACGGCTGATCCCGAAGTCCATCTGTGGGGAATGCACGCGCGTGCGAGCATGGCTCGAATGGGAGGAAGCGGAACCGTGACACTGACATACCAGCATGTAGACAGATCGTGAAGTTGAAGGTTGAGTGTCACGGTCCGACAGTATTAGTTATAGGGCAGTACTGTAAGTCTGATGCAGCTGCCACTGGAATGTGGAACGTCAAGAAAGAAATTAAACGTTACACAGGTGTGCATGCCCTGACGCATGCATGACGTCGACGTCGACCCATGCTCAGCGCTCAGACTGGAGATCCGGGTCCGCGAACTGCAATTCACCAGGAAAGGGTCTTTCGGCGCTGACGTCAACAGCAGGAGCTGGGATGCAAGATATGTAAGTTATGGGCAAACGTAATATGGCGAGGCCGTACACTGTACAGTAATTGACCCGCTCGAAAGTGAGTGCATGCAGACCTTGGGAGATTCAGAGTAAGCTTCTGACGCGCGTCCGTTGCGTCCCGCGGGCTTCTAAAGCGCGTCGCACCACCGCGACACCCGCCAAGCCTCATGAAACACGCGGGAGTAGTACACCGCGTCGAGTCATCCGTCCATACAGCCTACACGCGCCGAATGATCCGTCGCGTACACGCACCGAGCGCGCGGCGCGCGAGAACTCAACTTGTCCTGTCACCGCACAGGAACCTGTAGGCGAGAAATAGCCCGCTTGTTCCCCGACTATCATGCGTCCGTAAAGTCTGCAACGGAGACTATTCCCCCACCGCGAAAGAAGATGACTTGGAACTCAACTCGCACGACAAGACAAAAGACCACTGAGTTGTTGCGCACCAAGTCGCAAGTTCAATTCCATTCAGCAGTCAAGCAGTCAAAGCAGGCAAGACCCACTAGGAGTCATACATGCAAGGGGGGTAGGTAGAGTCATCAAGACGTTACAGCAAAAAAAACATACGACTAACGGCCATCAGGGGGTCAACTCGTGAGGGTCGTAAATCGAGTAATGCGAAAGGACGGATAATATCAAGCCAGGATACTTTAATGAACGCGACAGACAAGCTTCGCGACCCGAGGAATAAGAGAGAGACCGAGACCAAGAGAGAGAGAAATGGGGAGGGGGTGGTGTATGGGATACAGTGGGTTTGGGGGATCGGAATGGAGTGGAGTGGAGAGTGCCCTCCTCTATAACGTGACAGTCATCAGAGCGCCCTTCCGGCGCTCATCATCGACACACGCAGACTCGCCATGGCTCGTCCGCGCGCTCGCCGAGGCTCGCTTACGCGGTGGCGGCCGAATCGACGCAGTACTGCTGGTTGACCTGCAGGTTATGGCACTGCGAGTCAATCTGGGGGTTCAGCTTGTACAGCTGCGCCAGCTTGAGACCGAACATGTCCGCGAGCTTGTAGCAGTTGTCGCCGCTCTTGGGCGTGTAGAACTTGGCGCACGAGCCAGTAGCGGGGACAGCGGTGGGAGCGGGCGCGACGTTGATGGGCACCGAGGGCTCGGAGTCGTCGTCGGAGTCGTCGCAGTCCTCGTCATCATCGCTGTCGTCCGAGTCGTCCGCGTCGCAGTCCTCATCGTCGGAGTCATCGTCGGAAGGAGGAGCGGGCGAAGTGTTGATGGGCGTCTCGGGCGCAGCGGTAGAAGTCGGGGCAGGCGCGGGCGCGTCAGACGAGGACGAGGTAGGCTTCGGCGCAGGCGTGGAAGTAGGCTTGGGCGCCGGCTTGGACGACGACGGAGCCGGGGCGGAGCCGCCGACGGAAGCCTTGGCCTCGGCGATGAGCTGCTTGGCGAGACTCTCGTTCTTGGTGTACTGGTTGCCCGCCTCGGCGCTAAAACGACAATTAGCCTCGGAACCTAAAAAACACACACAAGGGGGGACGCACTTCTGGACCATCTGAGCGAGGACACCAGCATCGGTGTTGGGGTTCTTCTTCTCGAGCGGGATGAGGACGTTGAGGAAGGACTCGGTGCTGTGAACGGGGTCGAGGATCTGGCCGCGCGAGCCCCAGCCCTGGGACGGACGCTGCTGGAA
>KV425934.1:16300-45120 GCA_001632375.1 Exidia glandulosa HHB12029
AACAATGGAACAATAGAACGACCGACCCGTCGCGAAGCTCGGACATGCTCCGTCGGCCCTTGTCAACCAACCTCGCCTCTTTGTCCTCTCTCCGAACCGACACACGTGGCACTTTTCTCCCGTACTCCACTGCAATATCCTCAGCACCGCCTGGTATCTGTGCCTGGGAGCAACGCCACTCTCCATGCGCCCGACGCCAAGCGTGTTATTTCTGAGCCAACATCCCTTTCGCATCCATCCATCTCTCCTCGCGCCGAGGGGCAAGCAAGGGCTGCGATCTGCTCAACTTTCACAGCCAGGATCGTCCATCCGTCTAACCGTCTTCCGTTTCTCCGCCCTCGCCGCTTGCCTACTCTAACCTTGCCGCCCGCCTGCAGAACGACACGTTGCGCCGTACATCGTGCACCGTGAGACCAACACGCGCTGGACTCGTGTCTTCACACGACACGACGGGGACGGGGACGCGGGACTGCCGTAACCTTCCCAGTGTTGGCGCGCGTCTCTGGCGCAGTTCACCCAACTTTGCTCGAGTTCAGCCGCACCGCCCGCACCTTCTCGGCCAGACCTACTGAACTCGTACTCAATATCCTGATCATCAACTTCACTATATACCAAAACTGAGTATTGAAACGACCGGTGAACTGCGCCCCTCTTCTTCTCGTCGATCCTCCCCGGTCGGACACCGCTCCCGTCCTGTATGCTTGACGACTACTCCTGCCGGCCGCTCAAGTTGCAACGTGGCCAGTTTGGACGGTCTATTTCTTGCCTACAGGTTCCTGCGCGTTGAGTTTACGTTGACACGCTCTGGATCAGGACTGGACGCCGCGCGCTCGGTGCGTGTACGCGCGCGACGGATGACTCGACGCGTCGCGCGTGGATCTACGCGTCGACTGTACTTCGACATGTGTACTTTGCTCATGCGGTGGGAGCGTGTACTAAATGTTACACGTGTTTTCTGAGGCTTGGGTGGTGCGACGCGCTTTAGAAGCCCGCGGAACGCGTTAGAAGCTTGCTCTGAATCTGAGGGTCGCGCCTGCTCTGCGGTTGTTGACGTCAGCGCGGAGTGCCCTTTCCTGGAGAATTGTCATTGAATTCGCGGATCCGGATCTCCTGCCATCCGGGTCGACGTCGACGTCATGCGTGCGTCAAAGCATGCGCACGCAACTGCATCAGACTTACTCTACTGCCTCTACTTCGGACCGACACTCAGCTCATGATCAGTCGCAGGTAATACTGCATGGGACTGCCTACATTCTTGTACTGTGGTTGTCACTCAGCTCTACGTCGCGGTTTCTGCTATGCACTCAGCTTCCCCGGTCTACATGCGCATGTCCTCATTTTTATGAGTCTGTTCAGTCTTGCGTAGAACCCACCGTGATCACGCGGCGCTGCGTTCCTCAACATCAACTTGCAAGCCTGAGGCGACCCCGATAACTTGCCTTACACCCGATCGACCCAGCACCGCGCGACGGCATGTGGTAGTACTGTAATACCTACTAATAGTAAGTGCGCGTACATCATGATTCGAATCCCTTCTCTTGTAACCAAGTTCATCAATTGAGCCATACAGTACTGCAAGATGATCATGAATCCGAGGAGAAACCCAGTCGCGCGTTGAACTGCCTACATGCTTGCAGTTTCTGCGCATGATGCTCTCAGCTTCCCCGGCGCAGTGCATTGTCACGTTCTCGTTCCTCGTTCAGATCTACTCCTCAACACTTGCTAGCACTCCTGAAGTCTAGGAGGTGACAGGATCGCGTGCGGAAGCGAACGAGCTCGTGAGTCCGAGGCGCCTATACTATTCCCGAAGCAGAAGTGCCCACCGGGACAGAAGTGCCCAGTTCCGCTTTCCGCAGTCTGCAGCCCGTCCCTTTGCAACTGAGCTCAGGAAAAAAATGACTCAAATATACTCGCAAACATCTGAAGATAATTATGGCGTAGTAATCCTGGCGCAGGTTGGTGTTGGAGGGAACAGAAGTCGCGCTCACGTCGGTCGTGTTCCGACGAACCCGAGATCCTTACCCACCGATCCTTCTTCCAGCGAGGATCTCGCGTTCCGTCTTCACGGACGAACGGATAAGGGCGTATCCAATTCTATCTCAATGCTAGGACGAACAACGGACGAACCAACAAGAGCCATTCCTCGACCCTACCCTCCACTCCCTCCCGACACCGAAACTCTCCTCGCCGCAATCGGACTCGATGCCGGAGACCCCAGTCGCGAGAACTACGGGAGTCGAAGAGAGACACGCTCGCTCAGCGAACATCTCGGCGCCCCGAGTCTCACCCCGGCGAACCACCGAATCCCCGTCTCCACAAGAGTGGTCGCCATCCAGGATGCACCAACGACGTCCCGACTGAAGAACACACGACCTCACCCTCATTGGAGCTCGGACCGCCGGACCGTAGCACGACTATATAGGCCTTTGCGTATCGGATCATGTACCTTAGTCTTTGCATTCTCAACCCCCTCTATACGGTTGCATTCGAGGATTCCCTCTCGCACCTCGGACGGGTGTTGACCAGGCGTCGCCCTCACGGGCACGACTACTCACGACTTGCCTCGGGTCCGCCTGAAGATGTGGGGATACAGACTGAGGGTCGACTTGGCGAGTCCCCTTTGTAGCAGGTCTCGACCCACTGCCTCGGGGTGACGGTCGGCGTCCCGTTTCACCCCGCGGTACCACACGGACGCCTCCAGTAGGTTAGGCGACGCCTCCCTGTCGCCTCTGCGCCTCTGGCTGCGTCTCGTGTGGGTCTCCAGGTGTAGTGAGTCGCGGATGGTTCTCTCCCGTGGGTTATCCATATAGGTCTTATACGGCTGGCCGCAACAGGTCGGGTTGCTCCGAAATGTAGACATCGAGTGATGCCTCGGTCCATGCGCAGACTGTACACAGACTGAAATAAGAGTATATGTAAGAAACTATAGGATATCCTATAACCTATTTCTCCGGTGAGGAAAATGCTTCGGACGGTGAGTTATACTACGAACGGGGGAAATCCCGTAGATGAGTGAGCACCTCAGCACTTCTGGGCATATCGCCGGCATCGGTCCACCGCTCTCGCCGCCACTGACAAAAATTCCTTCAGCTCATATACTAGGGGTAATTGATGCCGCTCTATCGAATGGTCGACATCCGGAAGCTGCAGGGAGAAGGGAATGGGGTAAAATCACGAAGTGGGCACTTCTTCCGGGAATAGTAGCCAGTGAAGCACCCTGCACTCGATAGGAAAGGCATGAAGTGAGTCTGTACGATTCCAAGAAGCCGTATCTACAAGTACAAAGGGAAACTCTAGTGAGACATAGTCCGAATGCGCGAGAGAACAGGTCGGGATGTGATCTAAGTTCCACTTCCAACGACCACATTACATAGGAGATCTAGATGTCAGTCCATAGCCCAGGGTCATACTCTGCTAACATCTGCGCCCAGCCGTTCGCAGTTAATACCAACTGAAAGACTGTTTCGACGTGGGCGACGAACACCGGACATCGCTCCTCCGCATAATGTCGTCGTAAGGACGACGATGCGGTGAAATATGTGTCACAGTGAGGACAGTGCGGGGGCGGCTGAGTGATGAGCCTGCGGAGATGCGGAATCTGCGCCGGGGAGATACCTTGAGCGATGAGAGCCGCATCGCTCGCTGCTGAGCAGTGTGCACGGTGGACGGTGGCGAGATGCCGAGTGAGATAACGAGTCTCGGTGGACGATCTTGGGCAGTTGAGAAGGGGACAGGAGACCATGACGAGATGCGGATAGCGTTACGGTCGCGCACAGTCGTGAGGCTAGGATAGTGATCCTTGAGTTCCAGTAGACCATGGCGGCCAGGTCCAGCCATCGACAGGGGCCTGAGCCCCATGAAGAGGTACTGCATGGTGTCCACGAAATGTCGCAGCTCTCGCAGGTGTTGAATGAGCGTCGTGGTCCTATAGCGCTGAGTATGAGAGGGGTTGCGGCGGCGGCGGGTACGGAGCGTGACTTACCGCAAAGCAGACAAGACAAGACAAGACACTGCGGCGAGGAGCAAGTCCAATGTGCAGATGTCGAGCAGCCATCAGGTTGGGGCCTTATATACGCACCTGAAGGCGCCAACCGACACCAAGGTCCACCAGGGTCGCAAACCCGGGCACCTCCTACAGCAGGGCTGAGATCAACCCCAAATCCTCGTTGTAGGGATGATACGGTAGACGACCGGAGGGGGGTTTGGAACATGCATGGCACCGTCCACCGGCAGGTGATGGATCGGAAATGTGTTCCGACCATCTAGACATGGACTATGAGCGCGGAAGAATAGTCTCAAAAAGCTAAACATCGTGCACCTTCTTGAAGCGACCCTCAATCTCAAGTAACACTGAGCGGATTCGGGGTGACGACTCGGAATGTACAGCGCGTTGTGTGAGTGGATGCTGCCTTCCGCCAAGAAGAGCGTCGCGTTGAAGGGAACTGCTGCAACAGGGACAAAGTCCCGCGGGAGGATGAAAGACGGAGTCAAGATGCAAATAAGCGGATCATGCCGACCCTGTCTCTCTTTTCTTCCTCGTCCTACTGTAGGCGAGTGTATTGCTCAAGCGCGGGTTCAGCGGGGCATGAATGTGGCGACTAACGCCTAATCGCGTTAGCACGCTCCCGCTATAGGCTGTGCTACGAGCGTGACATTCCCGGTGGCCTCGACCAACTTGTCCTCCTACCACTACAACGGCAACCGTTCAGCACCCTGATATGCAGCCGCTCAATCTGTCAGAGGAGAACCCTGCACCGGGACAACCTCCTACAACCACCGCCGCAACCACTCCCGGTCAGAGCGATATCCAACCCACGCAGACTCGGGGAGCGCGGCCTCCATTCAGCTTGATTGGCGATGCAAAGCAACACCTTGGAGTCATCGTGTGTCGTTGCGGTTTCACATTGCGCATTGTACTCACAATTATATCTCTGCAGGTCTTGCTGCCTTTGCACGTGGGCGTGTTCTTGGTAGTCCTGCACTACGCCGCGGTGGAGGAGAGTCCCCTCCCTCGCTCCAGTATCAACCGCACAAACCTGGGTCGTACAATCTTTGAGTATTTTACACGGGTCTTCACCGTCGTCGTCGGTATACTCGATGCGAGCTTGATTGTGTTTGCCTCCAAACCGCAATGGGTCGGACCGACTCGACGCGACCTCTATTGGCCTTGGTTTCGGAAACACCTCCTGTTGGGGATCTTATCCGGCATAATCATACTCTTTTTCAGCATGATACCATATCTTGTCAAGCACACGGTTCAAGAAATTGGCTATGACGGCGCATGCGAGGACGACTGGTTGACGGTGACATTGACCGGACATTCCGCACACCATAAGGAGGATCCCAACACGGCCAGCTTCGCTTTGTCCTCGGCACGGAACTTTGTGCTGTTCACCTTCACGTCGCAAGACCCGGAAGCGAACACATTCGGCTTGGTCGGTACTGCAAACGCGCCTACACTCTCGCGCCCTCGACTTCAGAATGTCACGTACGACTTTGGCTCGCGGACGGTCTCGGGGCGATGTGTCGACACCGACACCACCGCGCCGTGCGTAACAGGGACGTTCGACGATCGCGATCGCACATTCCTCACGTTCAACCTCACCTCGAACGGGACCCAGACTATCTCACGGTCTCCCTACAAAGATTGGTCACTCGAGGATACGGTGTCCGTCATACTATATCGTGTCAACGCTGCGACCGGAACACTTGGGGAGCGCCTGCTTCAAACATCCGTGGGCCAGTGTCGCAAGGTCAAGGTCTGCGTGCCTCTCTCCCCAGTTGCCAGTGGAATCGTCGATGCGGATATCCTGGTACCCCTAGGCTGGTTGTTGTATCAGCATGCTATATTCAGCGTCAAGTGCTCCGCATGATGTCGGCACACATTGTATATAGCTTTGGGCTATGCGGAAACATTCGCTCTGTAACTACATATCGCAAACGGATTCTCTTTTTTATACGCGTCCATGACTATGGGAAGAAGATCTCTGCATCGATACGAATCATATAAGAACGTTCCTCCCGGTGTCCACAACTCACAACAAGTTGATTCCCACCTTGACTTCACTCCGCTTGCGTGCCGACTGTCGCGCGAGGACGGTCGAGCGCCTGTCTAGCACGGTCGACCCACACGGAGAGCACATCGGGTCCCATCCCTGCGATATCGTGCAGCGCGTCGTGGGCCTTGTCTGCGAGCGAGATCCAGGCACTTTTCCGGTCGGCGCAGGTTTTCTCGAGATACGCGAGAACAAGCAGTGTTGCCCACGTACGGGCGCGGTCAGGGCAGGCCAGATCAGCCGGTACTTCAGGGAAAACGTCCAAAGCGAGTACTGTTGCCAGCACTGTACCGTTCGAGGAGACTAGCCCGTCGAAGTCCTGCGCCCGGGCGAGAGCTACCAACACGTCTGTGTCGGCAGGGGCGGCGCCGTCACTGGAAGAGCTCTTCTTTTTTGCGCTAGAGGGATCGACGCGTCTCATGCTACGCCTGGGCAAAGTGTCCACAGCAGGCGAATCGATGGCAATTCTCCTGTGCCTAAAGGCGCCCCCCATTCCAAGTCCCTTCCCGCCTCTGCCTCGCCCGCTTCCTTGCACTCCTACGACGGCATGCACTTCCGCTACGGACACCACACGATTGGCAGTGTCTTCGATTGCGACGAAGGATGTCTGCGAGCTCGCGAGACCGTAACGCAGCCCCAGCCTGGCTGTTTGCGCACGACCCTCAGGCGAGTTCTTGTCCTCCCACAACTGCATCAACGCACGTGCAGCGAGTACATGAATGAAGCCTGGCATCGTCGCCGCGGGTTCTGTGACCTCGACGTGGAGCTCGACTGGCTGCTTCTTGTTGCCAGGAAGGATTGCCACGCCACGGATAGTCACGGCGGTAGGGCGGGCTATGTCTGCGGATGGCTGGGCGACGAT
Source organism: Exidia glandulosa HHB12029 (assembly GCA_001632375.1). Taxonomy (NCBI): domain Eukaryota; kingdom Fungi; phylum Basidiomycota; class Agaricomycetes; order Auriculariales; family Exidiaceae; genus Exidia; species Exidia glandulosa. Next base: position 23,219 of record KV425934.1, read on the forward strand.
GGCGAATAAACTGCATCTAAACCCAGGGTATAAAACTGGCGGTACGGGAAGCTCTTGGATACGCGGCACGGGTGGCAGAACGAGCGGCTCTGGTCCAATCTTGACCGTCGACTCTGGAGCTGTAGCAGACTCAGCGACACTGAACAACGTAATCGGCGCTGCCTGCGTCTCTTCCTCGGGGTGCGCTTCGACAACGACGAAGTCTTCATTGACCTCGGGGTCTATAGCACCCCAGTCCACGAGAACGTCTTGAACAGCGGGTGTCCGTGTCGCGCGTAGAAGCGTGACCAGTTTCGCGTCCGGGTTCTCGTCACTCCCAACATACGATGCGACACCGCGACCGGCACGCGCGATTCCGTCACACATCTATCCATCCCATAGTCAGCGTCGATGTCTCACAATCCTGATCACGAATTGGCACTTACCGCCTTCGAGACTTGCTCTCCCACTCCGAGCGTGAAAACGCGCAGGAAACCGTCTGCTGCGTTGACCACGGTACTCACACTCGTTATGACCCCGGGAACATCCCACGCCTCTCCATCAGTGAGGACGAGGACGACTGTCGGCTTGTCCTGCGCGCGCATCGCAAATGCAAACTCGAGTGCCTTCTGAATCTCCGTGCCGCCGTAGTCGGCCTTCATTCCGTCGACAAGCGCACTCGCCTCATCGACGCTCTCTGCAGTGTACTCGCGCGGTCCAGACCATAGCGCGTCGAAGCGCGAGCCAAAGGAGACGATGTTGAAGGACGTTCCGCGAGAGGGGAGCGAACGAAGCATGATCTGCAATGCGTCGCGAACCTTGGCGATGCGCTGTCCCCCCATGGACCCGCTGCGATCGACGAGGAAGATGTACTCCTGAACGTCGAGAGGTTCGACCGCAAAGCGGGGCACAAGTGTCAATGCGAAACAGTCGCTCGTTTCCTGTTCGTGCTGCAGACGTTCAAGGACGCAGCGCGGGCTGTCCAGATCGGACGCCTTGACGACGATCGAGACGTCGCGGTCCAGGAGCCCCAAGGTGGCGATACGCACGTGCGCGAGGTGCGAATTGACGTCGCCTACGTTGTTCTCCTCGAGCGCGCCCAGAGTGACTGAGATAGGGTGCGTCGACGACGAGATGGAGGCAATACCTGACGCCATGCAGAACGACAACGTGACGTCAATGGCTGGGGCAACTACGGTGTGGGAACCGGAGACTGGGCTGCCGTAGTAGGGCGCGACACTCAGAGGCAATGTGATGCTCAACGAATCGAGCAAGCCGTTGTGGGAGATCAATGACACGAATGAGATTCTAATCATGTGAGTGCGCGATCTTCTTGCAATGATACGACGACTTACTCGATCTTGACAGTGCCTCCCGGTTGGATGTTCCCGAGGGATATCTGGAAGACTGCAGCAGGAGGTAAGCTCTAGCTTCTCCATGCCCCTCCGCCCGACGCAGTACCTTCTGAACGGCGCTCCTCGAGTAATGCGGCTGTCTTCCCCTCTGAGACCGCTGCATCGAACTCAGCCTTCGCCTCGCTCTTCGTCTTCACAACGCCGCTGATGCGACGTCCTTCGACGATGGCGCTGAACTTGCACACCGCGGCGTCAGCGGGAAGAGGGAAAATATACGAGATGTCTTCGACTTCATCGCGACGTGAGATGTAAGTCTGTTCAACGATCGCTTCGACATTGACGTCGATGACGGAGTAGTGGCATTTTGCCTGAGTATATGTCGGGTGAGACGAGTGCCGGACTGTGGCGGGGGGTGTGAGAGGGTCTCACCTTGACAAGGGGGAAGTGTGACGAATCATAGGCGGCTGAAGCCGGAGTAATGATGCCGCAGTGGACCATCGCGGGGGGAGGATGAGGGAGGGAGCGGAGTTGACATCGTGGAGGGGCTTTATACCCACCGCACCCGGTGCTTCGGTCCCATCCGACGACAGCACCTTCGGGTGCGCACCGAGTCATGCGACGCAAAGTAATCATAAACCAGCCAATTACATATGTGCATTCCATTAAACCTTATGAACCGATACATGATCATGATCCGCAGCCTACGAGAACATACTCTCTTCCTACATGTGCGGCAATGCCTCCCATCCTCGAACTTGATCGCGACTCGCCGCCGGAAGCTCCCTAATCGCGGAAAGCAGACGCTGCGGCCTGTTGCCCACAAGGATGACCTGCTCCAGCGGCATGGGATGTCCTCGTATATAGAACTCCACAGTGTCGACAGCCGCCTCCACAATACGTTCCGGACTCTCGTCTCCCACGCCTAAAGTGAGCGAACGAAGTTTCGGGCAGGTTGCCCATCGTGCATGCCGCCACCGTGGGCCGACCGGTAGCTCTGTGATGGTGAGGCGCTCGAGCTGAGCAAGTGTAATACCTGGAGCTCGAAGATCGCACCACGCGTCGAAGGGCAGCCCGAGCATCACAACACTGTGCAATTGTCGATATTCGCTGTCGTCGAAGTCGCGAAGCACGAATTCGGCCGTGCGACAGAAGCCCCGCTCATCCTCTACCTCGACTGTTCGCGCAGCGAGGTGCGTGAGGCAAAAGTGCGTGATGCCCGTCATGTCGGATAAGAGGAGCCGTTCGGCTCTCCGGTTCCCACGAAGCGTGTGGTGTCCTTCACGCTGTAGAGGGTAGAAGACTGACGGAATTGTATGCGACCGCAGTGCTTCAAATAGGTTCGCGGCAGGGTCGTTATCTTCGGATCGTGGGAGCGTCCCAGATATCGTCAAACTCGAGAGGGAGGGCATGTCCGAGGTGGCTGTAGCCTCTGCTGCGGTCAAAGCGGCCAGACTAATGTTGTACTTGCTCAGCGTGAGCTCCAAATGCTGAAGGCGGCGGCACTGAGCGATGTGCGAGATAAGCTGATATGTCGTGCAACCTGGTGCAAGATTCAACGACAGTCGGGTGACGGAGGTGAAGAGCGCAAAACAGTCGAAGGCGTCGACGTTCACGAGCTCGACTTGTTCCAGAGCCCCCAAGCCCGCAGCTGCGAACGGCGAGATGCGCAACCACGATGTAGGACCTTTCGACCATTTGATATACAAATCTCGAAGGAGCGGCATTGAGTCGAGTGCCCAGTCATAAACGTCCGCGTCTGGCCACTCGAAAGTTGGGGCGAGGAGTAGGGACTGAAGCCGGTGTCCATGGTCCTTCACGACGTGTAGCGCCCAAAGCATGTCGTGAGGCCTGGATATATTCGGTATGCAGAGATCGAGCGGCGCGGCTGACGAGCGTGCGACAAGCTCCGGAAGCGCGAGAAGTGACCCGCGCGTCGGGCATGAAATTACGGACCAAAGTGAGGGAGCGCTGAGAGCTACGACCCTCCAGTGGTGACACACGTGGGTTGCACGAATCCTGTCTCTCAAAGGCAGAGATTGAAAAATCGCGGGCAGTAATTCGGGTGGTAGTCGGTTGACCGAATTGTTGTTGTTCAGAAGTCGGATATAATCCCTGTGAACGCCGAAGGCTGTCTGCACGAAGGCTTGCAGCACGTCCCTGAGGGAATCTTGACACTCCACAATCGCTTCTGTCGACCTACAAACCGTTCAGTTTCGCTTCCATGAGTTCTGGATGTACGAGCTCACCGGAGAGACATGTAGTTGTCAGGTAACGCCTGTGCGAACGCCTGGTGAAGCAACGCATCGAGCTGCGACGACATCGTACTTTGCGTGTGACGGCGGGAAGCAAGGGCACGTACGGCAATAAAACGGCACTTGCGCTTGAGACCTTGACTGATCGCCGCTGTCAAACAGGAGACGGCCGATGTTAGCGCCGAGGCCCGCAACATGCGCTTAGGGATCTGCACTCGTAAGCAGAGCGCCGAGAGTCTCATCCAGTACATGCCCTGCTATTCCCTAAATACAATTGAACGACTCGGAGTACAGCTCGTAACGGGTCGTATATGTCGTGAGATTTACCATCCTGCCGCTTCTGCCACTTCTGCCTTGCTATAGTCAGAGAACTGCACACGGTGGACGTATCTTCGAGCGTTTCAGCAGGATGACGAAGTGCGATGTACTGAGACGCACGAGTTGAATTTATGAGCCGCTGCAGAAGGCTGCGTCAGCGCGCAAGTTATTGTAATGGGATGGATGCGCTGCAGAACGTACAGGGATTCGAGTCGTCGCCAGCGTCAGCCTCGCCTCTGTAGATTCCTGTCACGGTATGGACGATGAGCAAGATAGATGAAAGGTCGAGTCAGCACTCACCCCACTTGGGGTATGTCATGCCTAAACCGACAGGAGTCAGACATGCCTGAGGCATAGTGGCAGTACGTACCAGTATACAAGTACAATCCAGTCTTGCGCAGCTTCTGCTGCCCGTCGAGCCAGAACTCTGACCAGCCGCTGCCGTCGTTGGCGGTGTTGATGATGATACCGATCTTATGGACGTCCGACTGGTCCGAGCCCGTGCTGAACTGACCCGACCAGTACGACGTGCGATTCGAGCCGTCCGAACCAGGCGTAGTGTACTCTGAAACACAAAGTCAGCAGTAAATTGTGATAGTAATACTGCAGCGCATGCGGCAGAAGACGCACCCCAGGCCAACGTGGTAGTGCTGTCGCCGCTCCCTTGGAAGACGAGGTCAATGGGGATGTTCTGCTTAGGATCGGCGTCCTTATCGTGTTTCTTCCTACAAATCGTCAGCCACGCGCTACCCAGAGCGGAGCAGAGACGAGCGTACCACTGGAATATAACAAGTCCACTATGCGCACGGGAGAGACGGAGCGTATAGCCAATATAGTACGTCTTGCCAGTACTAAGTTGATCCTGCAGCGCGCGCACCTCGGCACGACGGTAGTGCGGGTCCCGCTTATAGTGGAGACACTGAACGCCGAGCTTCGAGTCCGCCTCAGGCTTGATGAAGACCGCGGTGCCGCCCGTGCCCGCGTCGATCTTTTCCCCGAGCTCCTGGCCCTCCAGCTCGATGGTACCGAGATTGGAGACTGGGTCGCCGCCGCGGTAGTCTATGAGCAGTCTCCCGCTCGCGACACTGGCGGCGAGGAGAACGAGAGCGGAGAGAGTACGCGTGAACAACATCATGATGAGGCTGGGGGATAAGACGAGGCAAGTCATGTAGTATTTATCTCAGGAGTCTGCCATGAGAGCGATGGCCTGTAGAAGACGCTCAGGTGACCAAAAGATATGGCGCGAACGACGCACAATGCGTGTCCCCAGAGCGCGTCTTCCGCGAGAGTCTGGTCGAAGGAACAACAAGAGCCCCCGGGCCGGGAGAGAACCCTCCTCAAGCCGCCCGATACAGGGAAATGAACGCTCGTTCGGTCACGGTTGAACAACGTGCTGAGCCAGAACTCATTGTAGCGAGCAAAGGATTGTTGAATCACAGCAATTGCCCTTCCACACAGGTAGGACGTCGCACGAGTCTGAGCTCGCCGTGGTCATGAGTGTGTAGGCCTATGAGACAGAGGCGGCGCCTGCCAATGCTTACCAAAAGTATAAACGCGATCACGTCGGCGCCCCTTGAATGGCCGGCATTGAAACAAAGAAAACGGCCTGTCGTGTCCGTACCCACATGGCGTACTGAGGAAGAAGGTCAGAGTACTCTCGAGTCGCAATCCGTACATACGGCGCATGTTTTCCTCGAGCCAGTACCAGCACCAGCACCACAAGGCCGCGGCTGCGAAGCTTGGTGGAGTCGCGTCTATAATACCTGCAGCCGCTCAACCACCATCAGGCTGCAGAGACGCGACAATCAGGTTATCCGGTCAGGGGCCCAGGATCCAGGGACGCGTGCATCTTGGAACTTCTCATGCACACGACAACGGCGTGCTGGATCCACAAGCCACGAAGTTTCGAAGATCCAGATCCAGATCCACGGTAGGTAGGTAGATGCAGGCAACCAAATCCCTCCCCGCGGATCGTTGTGCGACCTGACTCGGAGAAGGAAGGTGATTCCAAAGCCAAAGCAGTCTCAGTTCCGCAATGAACAGGCAGACGACTCGGAGTTGCTGCATTTCTAAGGAGACAGTGATCAAATGACACCAGGATGGAAATAAAGCTTAGATGCGGAGGGGGACAAGGGACACACACACCGTACAAGTGACAACAGAATCCGACAGTAACAGTAACGCCGATGGTCATATGAGAGTCCTGAACGGGTATCCGAGAGCGTCTCGCGAAGTAGAAAGGCAGAATAAACACTCCTCATGCCGAGCCCGCGTCCGCACGTTCCCGCACCTCGAGCTTGTCGACGAACTCTCTCCGCTCGCCTAACGCGAGCTGCACGAGGTTCTCCAACGATCCGAACACGATATCGTCGTTATAATCCGGCGTAATCCCCACGACGACGAGATGCGGGAGCGGGCGCGGACACTGCGGAATGGCGCCCACAAAGTCGAACGCGTCGCTCAAATGCTGGTCCTCCGCGTCCTCGGCACATGGTAAGGCGTACGTCACATCGTGCAGCGCGGGACACGCCGGCCATCCCGCGCGGTGTTGAAGAATCACCGCGTCGCCGTTAACAGTCAAATGTCGCAAACTGGGCAATACGAGGCCTGCGCCGGATAATTGCGCCCAGGCGGTAAGTTCGATCACAAGGTCGCGCAGGGCGTTGAATCGCATCCCGTGCGGCGCGAGCTCGCGCGGGCCGATGATGGGCAGGGACCGCGTGAACCGTCGTCTGTCTGCGAAATGGACGAATTCTTCGTGCACGCGTGCGGTTTCGATGCCGTCCAGCTCTGGGACGAGTTCGCGCAGCGTCTCGTGCGTGGTCACGTAGTTGGGCGCGGTAATCTGGATGCTGGCGATCGTTCCCGAGCCGACGAACTCGAGCAATCGCAGCGCCTGCTGCTCCGAGTACGAGGTGGTGGTAATCGTCAGCGAGTCCAGCCGCGGACCGGTGTTGTAGTCGTCCCGCCGCGGCTGGTCGACGTCCATGTGGTGCTCGTTCAGGCGGCCGGTGATGAGATGCACGGAGAGGGCGCGGAGCTGCGGACAGTGCTGCACGACGTCGTTTAGGCGTTTCAGCGCGAGCTCGTGCGGGACGGTGAAGCTGAGCGCCTGTACAGCCGAAAAGAGCCTGACGAACGATACGTCGGGCAGCTTCAAGAGCTCAACGTGCCTGAGCTGAGTAAACTCTGTCGCGGAGGCGTTGTCCCAGGAGATGTAGAGGTCTGTGTTGACGTAAGGCCACTGTATGACGAGCTGCTGCAGCATGGGCGCCGGCTGGAATCGTACAGTATACGGCCCGTCGGCGATCTCCTCGTTGTCCTCGTCGTACAGCTCGCGCGCGTTAATGCGCAACGAGCGCACGTGGTTCATATGCGGGCCTATGCAGTGCAGCGCCTCGACGAACTGCTCGGCCGTGAGCGTGCCCCAGCACGTCACGTCGACGGGCGCGAACCCCGCGCGGTGCAGAAGCTCGGGCAGCGCGTGCAGGTCGCCGACGCCCTGCAGCTCTATCGACGTCCACATCCCCGCAGCGCCGAGCAGCGTCCGGCGCCATCGTTGACAGACGTGCGTCGCCGCCACGCGCGCCTGCGCCGGCAACGTCGAGCATATCGCGAGCAGGACCTCGTCGGGCACTCGCATGACCGGCGCGCGCGCGTTCAGCCGCGCACAGAACTGCTGGTGCGCGCTGCGGACAATGTCGATATGAGCGCGCATGAGCGCCACGAGCGCGTCGTGGCACGCAGCATGCCGGTCCAGCGAGTCGTTGCTGCGCCCAGTCAGCTTTAAGCAGTTTGCCGTAGAAAGCAGGGCTCACGGGAATAGGGAATATCGGTTCCATACGCGTTCGCACTGGCGTCCCAGCGAGTTATGTAACGTATCGCGCTCTTCGGGGGTCATTCAGACCAACGCCCACGCTGTGGATGGAACGGTGTCAAGTCCCTGCCTCGAACGCGGCGCCTCAGCCACACGCCCGATCGAGCCTTCTCGGACCAGACCCGGCCATTTGGCGACCGCACAAGCCGTAAACTCTATTCATGCCCCGGCAGCCACGCGACATCAACGTGCGCGCAAGTTACGACATTCCTGGGTCTCTCATTTCTCTGGTTCTCTGCGGGTGACGACGTTGACAGCGCATCTCCCAGGCGTACAGCAGGAAAAAATCGATGCGGTCCAGATCTCGAGCGAATTCTAGGCCTTGGTCGGCCCCCCGCCCTCTCCGCAGGACCTCGTATATCAATTTCCTAAACGGGCAGAAGGAATGGAATAGAAGCCGCGAGTCCGTTTACAGTCTCCGAGGCACTCGTCCGAGACTGGACGAGGCTCAAGTTATGGAGACACGTCCGAAGCGTACCACTTGCTAAGGTGGTCCGTAAGCCTAGTTTCGCCGATATCAGTGCATCATTCTGGCCAGATCTCTGTCGCCCATTGTCGATGGGCCGACTACTACGCTCGGAAGTGTACTAGTACAAGAGGTCTCGCTAAGAGGTCTCGCCGACGAGCGTGCATTTCACTGGAGTAGTGCATGAGTATACTGTACATTGCAACGGATCTTATAGTGCATATGTCGTCTGCCAACTACTTCACATGCACGGGGCTCCGTCGGAGACCCACAATGGGAAGCTTGTTACAGTCACAGATACAGCTTCGTAAATCTCGGCATGCATGTCAAGAGCCATCTGAATGCGCTGGTTCGCTACGGCTCGTCCAACACAATCTCCCAGTACTAGGCACAAGTTGCCGGGACAGGCCGTTCAGGGGAGTGCCAGTGTGCATGTTTCTGCGATGTCTAGGTCAGAAGCAGTCGACCGGAGCCTGAAGCACGATACATTCGTCCTTATACCGCAAAGCTCTCACGTGGACTGTGCTCCGAGTTGTCGGATGCGTCTTGCCGTTGAGGTATGTAGTCCCGTCCTCCAGTGAAGAACAATGTGCGAAAAAAAGGATGTAGAGAGCGCGACATCCGAAGGAAAGAACGCGAAATACAGTTGATGTAAGGATACCGAACCGTGCTCACAAATAAAATCAATCAGGTTCTACTCTGAGCGGCTGACTAAGGGCGTGAGAGATGTGAGAAACAGTCGACAGACTGCTAGAACGCAACGGATCGGGGACCGATCACACGCTGGGGACTTCGAGAAGGAACTAAAAGTCGAATTACCAAAGGAGGTAGAGATCCTCCTTGAATATGTACATATGACTCATGTATCTAGAACTAGAAGGCTCCCGAAGAGTCAAGAACGGCACCGAAACAACGAGCACCCACGAAATCGTTCCGTAGAAACTGGTCCGGTTACAGTTTTTCACGACAAATTGGAGAGTCACGTAAGCTTAGCGATGCTCCCGTCCCCACAAGTCTACTACGTTGTACATTACCCGGGGACGTCGGGAAAAACACCTCCTTCCGGACTTCCGAACCGCCCGAGTGGCGGGCGGTGGAGACAACGAGACTGTTGTAACCTTTTTGCGTCGTCGTTACCATACTGTAGCCTGAGGTGCTTCTGTGACAGTTGCTACGCGTTGCGTGAAGATTCAGAAGAACGAAGGTGTTGTGGCTCCACCTCGTCTCGCTCTTGGCGTTGTGCTTCCCAGGGAACGAGAAAGGAGAAAATATCACAACGAGAGAGAGGGAGAGATGCAGGAACTCTTCTACAACTGATAATGTATACCTTTCGAGACCCGGTGAGTCGTATCGGACCATTCCCGAAAACTGCAAAGACCCTTGAGCAAGGCGGTGCACAGACGCCGAGTCACTGGGTCTGGTGACGTTCTCGCCCGCGCGCCGGAGCCAGCCCTCCGGCCCAGCCCGAGGTCTCCCTTCCCTTCTTAAACCCCAACCGCCACCATCGGCTCCAACCCAACCTCCTACCTCTCATCCCACAACCAACTACTCACACAATGAGCTCGCACCAACACGACCAGCAACCGCTGCCCGCAGGTGTGCTCGTGCAGCTTCACCCAGCCCTCTCAGTCCACCTCACCACCGCCGCGCACCTTGCTTCTAGTCAAGGTGGCGGGCAGGCGCATGTCGGCATCAAAGCCCCGTCCCCATCCATTACCACCAGCCCAAAGGTCCGTCCAAATCTTCATTGTTCCGATCTTGTCTTGTGCTGATATAGGAGGCGCGCAGAGAGCATGTTTCGTCCACGAGTGCTTCCTCAGCCTCAGCGGACGCTGAACAGAAGGACGACTACCCGCGTCCCGCCGCTCCCACTCCCGGGCATGTCGAGCATCACGAGCACCACGGTTTCGAGACGTACGGCAAGCGGCCGGAACATGTCGCCCTACCGCACGGCAGCAAGCCCTCCAGTGAGGCTGTTGCGAGCCCTATGACCCCTGCTGAGCACGGGTCGCACGGACGGATCGCGCAGCCGCAGGGCAAGCAACTGAATGTTTAGGCTCGCGGCTCACACGACCACCGGGAATGCGGCCGTGACGCTGTACTTGTATCGCCTTTTTGTCTTTTGTCTCTTGTACTTCTAGGATCTGAACGCCTCGCTCAATCGTAATTTTCTCCTGTCTGACTTCGGGCGCGTGCGCGATCACGCTGTGACATCATTCTTGGCGCCGGCACCTCCTTTTTGTTGTCGCCCGTGCGAACAAACCCCGCGCGTCGCGAAGCAACCCAAATCTGAATCCCACAGCTCTATATACACACTGGCGGCGACATCTTCATTTACCGCCAGAGATTTTAGATAACAAGTATGTCTAGTTTGTACACGCCTCCGTCAACGCCGGCGCCTAAAGTAGGAAGAGCCGACAATTCTCGACGAATGACCTCCTACTAGTCGTCGCGAGGTTCTGCTGCGCATCTCAGGTAAGCGAAGCTTAAGGAGTTCGGGAGGCCAGGACACGTCGTGTGCATAATGGTAGAGTGACGCCGGTACTGCAGTTGGTGGTGCCACCTTCACAATGTCCGACTTGCATTATTTCTCTCAAAACATATAAAGACGAGCGCCCGAGTCCGACACAACGTTACTGTAACTTTCTCCATCATACACATTCTATCCTCGAGAATGCTATGCTTCGCGGAATTTGCACTGTACTTGTGGACGCTGTTCTCCGCGCCGGGTCTCGCAGCTGCTGTTCTCAGCCGCACTATAGTACGTGCCCGTTCGCAAGTCGTACTAGGCTTGTATTTGACCTGGGGCTTAGTAGATTCGGCAGGGAGAGGACGAGGCAGACCATAGGTTCAACCTGAGATTCTGAATCTCACGCATTCAATCTCGATCCGGTACAAGACCTCTACAACCAGTCTCGGTCAACCAAAACCCGCAGTTACGGGACAGATGTGAGCCCATGGAGTTCCCCTCGCCTTCCATACTCTGAAACTCGCGCCCAGTCCCATGTTACACAGGTGTCCGGGAAATATACGCCGTTAATAGGATCTATGTGTCCTACCTTCGTACTGATATCTATGCAGTGATGAAAGTTCCTGTCCTAATCCCAATATCCCTCCGGAATCCAATCGAGCAGCTCGTCGAACCTGTCGCTACTGAAGGCATAATGTCAGTTCCAACCCTAGACCTGAAGGGAAAGGAAAAGAAAAGATCACAGCTACGACGCTGGTCACGTACTCGATGTTCTTCTGGTCGATCACCAGCCGCTTCGCATAAGGAGCCAAACGAGCGTAAGTTTGCTTCCGATTGCTCCCCTTCGCCAGCCGTCCACCGCATATGAAAAGCTTCTCGAGCGGGATACTATATCCCTTTATCTGGAGGTCCATGAACTTAGCGATGTCGAGGGAGGTCCACTTTTCGCTGTGGAACTGGCCGCATTCGCGTGTTCCGACGAAAATACTGACGGTACGCAACGCAGGCATCGCCGCGCCAATGAGAGGTGTAGGCCGCCGGGCTTGGCTGACGCTCGATATGAGACCTAATATGGACAATGACACCACGGCCGGGAATTCTACGTCCGGGGACAACGTGAACCAGAAGTCGCAGTCGACGGAGAGTTCGCGAAGGCTACCCGCGATGGTATCGACGAAGAGAGCTGGCTCGACCACGTCGTAAAACACCCGATGGCGTTCGTCGCCATCGCCGACGTGAATGGTAAATAAGGTGTAATCGAGGTTTCCGGTCCAGGGATCCGTAGCAGGCTCGTCCACCAAGCTGAGAGTCACGATACCGTGTAGCTCACATGGGACGCCGAAGTTCCAGGAAGTCGTCCATGAAAACATGTGTGCCGATGCGTACTTCGACATGAGCTGAATCTCGTCGATTGTCGACGGCGCCAAGTCGTCAAAAACGCGGCGTAAAGTCGACTCGTCCATCGCACCAGACAGAGCGAGGACATCTAGCTTCGGTAGCATCGGAGATGCTTCGGCAGAAGGATCACTAAGAGTAAACTCGTCAAGGCCTTCAATGATGAGCGCTATGAGCGCAGGACTACCACGCAGTACGGCGTATAACGTAGATCCGGGCAACGTGGCACTCCAGTGGATGTGCAGATGAATCAGGGCAGGAAGTTCGGGCCACTTCTTGAAGGTATCGTCCACGACTGGACCGACGCGAAGAACCTCAAGAGCGGCGAAGGCGCCAGGCTTCATGGAGAGATGGAACGAGCAGGCGGGCCCACGCCACGGGCCATCGGAAGACTTTAATGCAGCGCGACGCAGCAAAGGGGCATCGTAGATCACGATGGGCAAAGATTTGTACTCTTCGCCAGTGTCGGTCCAGGACAGGACAAACTGTTCGGGATGGGCAACCGCGCAGTGCGCCCACCACGAAAACGTCCGTAAACGACAAAAGTAAGGCTCCAGCTGCCTCGTGATCTCGCGACACTTCAGTTTGTCGGCAGCTCCGAGAAATCGAAGTTCCAAGTCGACCTCGGCGCCCTTCGTCCGTTCGAGCAGCGCGAAGAGCTTTTCCGTCTTGTCCGCCCGCACAGACAGGTTGAGATCGGCCCACAGACGTGCCGCGTTGACAGCCGTGCTTCTCCAATAGGAGCAGACGCGCGACGCCTTGAGGCGGCCCTCCAGCGGAAGGTAGAGCAAAATTTCCAGAAGGACGTCCGATGGTAGATGGTTGACTGGAGCGAGACCATTGGACATACGGCCGACTTTCGTCATTAGGGCCAGGAATGCCGTCTTATGCGCATCAAACGCTGCGGTTACCGCAGAGAAAACTTCAGCGTGTTTAACGGGGTCGAAAGGCCGTGTAGCCTGCGCACTGCGAGGCATGAAAATTTTAGCACGACGACGCTTATGCGAAACAGCGGAGCATACACTCGCGCGGCCTCGAGTTGACTGGCGCATTCACGCATGAGCGACTGCTCGACAAGAGCAAGTGCTTGCGGGTCGACGCTGGGCGTGGAAGACATTTTGGTTTGGTCGAAGACAAGATGTTTCGCTTTGGTTCTGTTTAGCCGACGCGCGCCTCTGATGTACAATTCTGTGATAAAATGCGGATTCGTCCTATGCGTTAGTTGGCATGTGCTCAATGCCCCTCCTCGACCAGAGGCTGTCATCCATGCCGGAGTCCTTCATGACTCCCGTAGAGACTTGAGTTCATTGCGATATCACTACCGTACAGGACATACAGGACGAAGCCAAGTGGCATGATAGACATTGAATTGGCATGGTTGGTATGCGGGTCACGGTGTGTGCCTAGAGTTGTCACATTAAAATTCATATTCAGAAAGGTCTCCCCGGGCCTTAACATCCCAGTCCCGAGGCGGGAACCAATCCAGCAACTCATCGAATTCAACTTCACTACAAAACACCATTTCAGTACACTCTTCAGGAAGGGAGGGGCGTGTACGAACTCTATTTCCTTTCGGTCTATTACGAGTCGTTTCGCGTAGGGCGCTAACTTGGCACGTGTGCTACTCTCGCTCCCTTCGAGTTGCCCGCCGCCGACGAATAACTCCTCTAATGGGCGAGAGTATCCCTGGATTTGTCGATCCATAAACGAGGTGATATCGGAGGCGCCCCATGCTTCGGCGTTGCGCCAGCGCGTGCCGACAAAGAATCGAACGGTCCGCAAAGCAGGGACTGAGGCGTGGACTTCGGGGTTTACAGGGCCATGGGGAATGAATCGGATGCGCAGATGAGGATTGAGAGGCGGACCAACAACGTTTGGGTCTTCAACATTCGAAAGAAGACCGAGGAGAGCGAGCGACTCGAGAGCAGGGAACTCGGCACCATCAGGAACACGGACCCAGAGGTAACAATCGAGGTTTAGCACTGTGAGGCTGCGTGTGATTGTGATATCATCGACGAGAGAACCCGGTTCTGAGATGTCCCAGAATAGTCGTGAGCGTTGGTAGCAGTCGTCGACACGAAGATGGAACAGGTCATGATCGGAGTAGGTATTACCACCCACGTACCGGATCCGTCTCTGCGTCCGCGATGCTGATAATCCCGTAAAGCTTCTGCGGCGGACCAAAGTTCCAGGACGTCGTCCATCCAAACAAGTAGGCAAACACATACTTCGATCTAAGGCTGATACTGCGAACCGAATCAGAGACGAGGTCCGCAAACATCCGACGCAGAATGTGTTCCTTCAATACACCATACAGACTGAGTGACTTGAGAGAGGAGAGATGCGACGACGATTTGATGTCAGAGTGAACGGGGAGGGCCATCTTATCGTCAAGATCCTCGACTATGAGCTCTTGGAGAGCTGGAGTGCACCGCAGGACGCGGTACAACGTCGATATCGGGAGCTCTAATCTCCAGTGTAGATGAAGATGGCGCAGCGCCGGCATTTGCGGCCAGTAATCGAACGTTCCATCCGCCGCTCCCCCCAGATGAAGACGCTCGAGCGCGGTATACGCACTTGCCGTTTCGGAGAAACGGAAAGCGCAAGGAGCGTCCATCCCAATGACCGCCGTAGAGTCCAATATTGCGGAACGTAGTCTCGGTGCGGGAGGGATGAAAATCTGTACTGGATCCGAGTTGCCCAGTTCCTCCTGCGGGCGGTCGGGATAAGAGAAGTCTGCCCAGCACGAAAGCGTGCGCAAACGGATAAAGTACGGTTCGAGTCTCCCAGTAGTATTTAGTATGCTTTCGACATCTCCACGAAGACGAAGATCCAGATAGACCTCGGCGCTTTTAGAGCGGTCGAGTAATTCGAAGAGCATTGTCGAGGACCGCGATGAGATGGACAACTCGAGCTCAGTCCAGACGCGCGGAGCGTTGATAGCTGCCGCTCTCCAGTGGGAGCAGACGTGAGACGCCTGTATGCAATCCTCGATGGGAAGGTTGACCAAGATTTCAACGAGGACATCGAGCGGGAGTTTGTTGACTGGAGCCAGACGATTGGATACGCGTCCGACTTTCGCGATGAGGGCGAGCAACGCCGCTTGATGCGCGTCGAATACTCCTGATATCGCGGAGTAGACATCAGCGTGCTTTACGCCGTCGAAGGGCCGTGCACTGAGCGGTTGACATTTAGCGTGAAGCAGTACTGTAACCGCGGACAACACAACACGCACGCTCTCGCGCTCTCAAAACGAATGGCACACCCGCGCATGAGCGACTGCTCGACAAGAACGAGGGCTAAAGGGTCGACGCTCGGAGTAAAGGACATCGTGAAGTTGGATTGAAGTCAAGCGGGTTACGCTTTGCTCATGTTTGGAATGGGGTTGATGTCACGGTCTCGCGGCTCCAGATTCCAAAAAGAAATAACATTGCAAGAGAGAAATCTAATGAGCATGCGATATAAATACGTTAGATGCAATCCAATCCCCTAAGTCTATACAACATATATCCCGAATTATACGATGTGGATGAAAATAAAACACGGACCCTTCAGCGCGTGGTCCAGTTGTCGGTGTTGGCCAGTGGACCAGTCCACTCTAGATCAGGGAACAGACTCGGCCAGATCGCCTCGAGCTCTGAGTCGGGCAGCTCGACGATCTCGCGCACG
Organism: Exidia glandulosa HHB12029; assembly: GCA_001632375.1. Classification (NCBI taxonomy): domain Eukaryota; kingdom Fungi; phylum Basidiomycota; class Agaricomycetes; order Auriculariales; family Exidiaceae; genus Exidia; species Exidia glandulosa. Next base: position 39,000 of record KV425934.1, read on the forward strand.
CGCTCCTCGAGCTTGAGACCCTCGGATCCTGGAGTGTCCGGGACGAGGTTGACGCGCAGAACCTCCAGGCGCCGCAGACGCTCGGCACGCATGAAGTGCGTCAAAAGCAACGCGACCTGACGACGACCGACCGAAGCGCCCTCCGGCGCGCTCGACATAATCCTCATCGTCTGCAGCGCGGGGCACTCCCAAGGCGGCGTCTCGACGTTGGGCGCAGCGCGAGGGAACCAGATGCCCGTGAAATTGCCGCCCCAGCTCGCCGACGCGTCGAAATACTCGCGCTCCACAGCCAGGACGAGCGTAAACTTCTCCAAGTTCGGGGCCCGCGGAAGCTGCAGTCTGTCGGCACTGAGCGCCTCGGACCACACCGCCTCTCCGAGAGTGAGCTCGCGGAGGTTGTTGTAGAGATTCTCCGCGGTGTGGATGGTCGCGAAGTGCGTCAAGTGGAGACGCCAGGCGCGGTAGATATGCGCAGACTTGTCGGCCGGCGTCGCTTTCAGCGAGAAGCTGTAACCCGTCCTTGAAACGACAGAAAGGCTCGTGCATGGGGAGGCGCGCGCGAGGAGCGACGCAAGCTCGGTAGAAGTCGGCGACGCGACGCCGACCTCACGAAGCGACGGTGGTGTGCTGGCCAAGACATCCAGTATCCTCGTCAAGTCGGGCTCGCTACGACCGGCACCACCCTCGATATAGAGCGTACGCAAACCCTCGTGGAACGCAAAGTCGTCTTCAGTGTTGAGAATGGCAAGCTCGCGTGCGACAATAGCCAACTTGTTGAGGTCGGGTGCGATATGAAGAATGCGCTCAATGTCTATGGTCGTCAACTTGTCGTGCGGCGCGATAGCGAGCTCGCGCAACGCGCCGAAGGCGGACATTGCGGTCCGGGGGAGCCGCACTCCCTGGAGCACGGCGCTCTGCAGCTTAGGCGCTCCGCCGGTCAAGATGTCGTATGGCAGGCTGGGTCCAGCGCTAGGTTTGGTCACCGAGATGTGAAGGGTCTGCAGCATCGGCGCGGGCTGCCGAAGAGCTGCTATCACAGCCTGCTGGTCGTGGTCGACGGATATGCGGAGCGCGAGCTGGCGAACGTGCGCCATATGGTCATAAAGCAGCTCCGAGAACTCGGACACGCGCGCGCCGGACAAGGTCGCGGCCGTCCGCGTGTGCTCGCCGAAGTTGATGTCTAGCTTGATGGGGGCCTGCTTGGTGCGCGATAACAACGGCTTATAATGTGCCAGCGCCGAAGCGCCGCAATGGTCGACGACGTGCTCAGTCCACAAAAGCGCGTTGTCGAGCACGTTCGAGCGCCATTGCTGACAGACCTGCGCCACGGCGAGCCGGTCGCGCTGTTCGAGGAACGAGCAGACGACGCCGAGTATCTCCGGCGGCAGCGAGTTGACTGTAGCCTTCGTATTGTGCGCATGGGAGTAGTCGCGGATAGCGGACTGCACAGCGTCCGTAAAGGCGGCGAAGACACCATTCAGAATGGTGCTCGCCGCGTCCGAAGAAGGGCTGCTTCCAGAGGTCGCGTGAGCAACGCGGTGCGCACGCGCGGGTGGCGGAACTCACGAAGTGGCGGACTTCGCGCCCGCGTTATCCAGGGCCGCGTCTATCGTCCTGCGAATAAAGCTCGCCACGTCCTCTCGCAGCTGGGGCGCAAGCGACATGGCGTCCATGAGGCCAAGGATGCCGATCAATAAACAAACAATTGATGGCCTTAGTGGCGCGAGCGCCAATAATCCCGACCCGATGCCGACGCCGCTGGCCGAGGCCCTTTGCATATCCTCTTGACGTTGTCGCGTTCGTAGAGGCTCCCGATAGGCATATGCTGTCGAACCTTGAAGAGATTCATTGGGAGTAGCATAGGTGATGTCTCAGAGGGTCGGCGGGTCAAAGCCTTACAGTTGCATACTGTATCCTTCTTTCCACCACGTCTAGATAACGGACGAAGACAGCTAGATAGCGAGCTTGCTGGTTGACAAGAAGTGAGGCGTTGCTGAAGGTCGGCTACTTCGTTACCGATAAGCTGCGAGTCGCGGACCAGATTGTGACCGCTTCGAAGTTGCGCTATGACCAAGATATGCAGGATGGACGATTTGGCACCAATTCCAAAGCCGCATCGCACCGCGAAGACGAGGATAAAGAGCTGGTTTCAATTAATAATGCCTTGCAAACGTTCTGCAGTACGCGTGGATGGAATATGAATGGTTCACTCGGCTTTTGCGCTCGTCTCGATCCCCTGCTGGAAGGCGCGCGAATAGGGGCAGAACTGCAAAAGGGTTAAGCACGGCAAAGGCAACAAGAAAGCTTTCCCGATGCTTACCTCGTGCGCCGCAGCGACCAACCCGTCCTTGTCGCTCACACCATCCAACCCGAGCACGCGTATATCGACCTTGAGCCCGAATCCCGGCAAAGAGGTTGGTTTTCCGATAGTAACCGAAGTTTTGACCTGCACGGGCGTATAAGTCGCTCCTCCACTGTCGTTGATTCTTTGAGCGTACGCACCGAAACGTCCTCGGGAACCTTGACACCCTTCTGACCCGCAACAGCGCGCAGCGCACCGAGGAAGCATGCACCATAGCCGAGAGCGAGGAGCTGCTCTGGGTTGTTGCCCTTCCCATCGCCACCGAGCTCAGTGGGTAGGGCGAGGGTCAGCTTGAGGGAGTTGTCCTCGAGATGCGTCGTGCCCTGGCGACCTCCACCAAGCGCCACGGCCGTAGTAGTATACTATAGTCCAAGATCGCCGAGTAACGTCGAAAATGTGATAGAAAACGCGCTCTGGGTGAGCCCAAGTTCGATTCCAGGCGGTGCACACGCACAATCGGTTTCTCGAGCGTGATCAAGCCTCGTCGTTGAACGGTACGGCTAGATGCCAGAATAGTGCGTCGGGCAGCGTTCAGAAAAGACATTCTGGAATATCAGAGGGATAGTGAGGTGATGGTAGGAGGAAGAGGGGCAACGCGTCCTCGGGAGCAGCCGCGGGACCTTACCAACTGTATGACGCAAGAGGACCCTGACCCAGCATCAAGGCGCTTCGCGGGAATCGAGACTTAAAACCAAGTTTGCATCTATTTCGCAGTATGTAAAGCTAATCTGTCTCATGGTACACCATTAGGTCATCATACTCTGAAGCCGGTGTGAGGAAACCTGGCTGCCAGGAGTAGTCCTCCACGAGCGCCAACAGCTCAGCGACCTCGTCCGATCGACTCTCCAGAAGGACCGCACCCTCCAAAATGAGATGATCTAATTGAGGGTCATTGAAGGCGAGATGAAAAGTCATGAACTCCCGAATCATCTCCGGCGCGATATAGGTCACATAACCCTCCGCGTTCGGCTCTGAGCTCGGCGGCGCGCTGATTTTCAGCGTCCGTAGCAAAGGGCACGAGAAGAGCGGCTCTCTCTCCCGTGGTAAGAGGAATATGCTCGCTTCGCCCCATTCGAGCTGATACCTTCCGTAAATGAGGCATATAGCAAGCCACGTCAGGGCCGGCGCCTCTGGAAGACCAGACTCGATGGTGAACGCGCGTTCGCCGAGTGAGAGCCAAGTAAGACTCGCAAAGACGGTTGGTAGCGACACGGCGGTGAGCGGGACGTTATACAGGTGTCGTTCGTGAGAGTCCCAGAATATGTCCAGGTTTATGAGGTCTTCCGAGTCGCTGATGAGGTCGATGAAAATGTCGACCACTTTAGAATGTTCGAGGACGCGAGAGACTAGCGCCGTCGCGTCGCCGAGAGACGTTTCAAGATGTAGGAGTAGCCGTAGATGCAAGAGCTGTGCGTGGTTTATATGGCTCAGGAGCGGCAGTGCGCTTGGCCAGGACGAGTTGGAGATGACTATGAGGCCCTCTATCGACGACGGAAGGGTAACCTTCCCGCCTACCCAATCACTGACCCAATCGTCGATGTCAAGCGCAAGTATCTTGGGTGCGGTAAACAACGACAAAAGTCGCTGTAGCGATTCCAATGAGTTGACAGGACGGAACCGAAGACGTTGGACAGCACCGAGGCTGTCCGAGTGTCGAAGGGAAGCGAGGTTCGTGTGCATCTTCACGAGGTCCAACCTCGGCGCTTGACCAGCGAACAAGACGACGTCGTCATGGGACTTGCAGTTGAACTGCCAATTGAGATCGTATAGGCGAAATGCTTCGAGGGCGAGCGCGGGGTGATGGGACAGAACACGTGTAAGGCGTTCAGCCCCGTCGTCGTCGAGTACATCCTCGCAATCCACGGTCAGCGACCGACATCGGTGCAAGTTCGCTTCGATGCAGTCAGTAACCTCCTTCCAGTTCTGCGTAGTGACATCGACAGTCAAGCTCAGCTTCGCGTTTGCCGAACGCGCAAGGAGCGAAGTCAAGACTCCATCGTGATGTTCCTCGAAGTGTTCATTGGAGATCACACTCCACACCGAGGGCGTAGACAATAACGCATCTCGCCAGACGCGACAGACGCGCATAGCCTGGACCTGTGTGCGCACGGGGATATACCACTCGAAGACCTGGCAGAACAAGTCTCGAGAAAGGCGCGAAATGGGTGAATTTCCGCCAAGATATGGATCGCGAGTAGGATCGATGTGCAGCACGGGATTTGGAACTACTCCAGAGGGCGCTGGCTCGGACATGGGCGACACGTGCAAGCAGGTACGGGTTCAAGATGCGGACTCAGAATCGGATGCGGTGCCGCACCGCTCAATTTGGTCCGGATTGTCCACCTTTGACACTGCCCACGGCGTTGCATCGAAAGGGGCACCCATGGTAGTTGATTTATCATCCATAACGCTGTTGAAGCGACCTGCAACACATTATCTGTACACGACACAACGGAGGCCTTCGGAAAGTGGGAGGGTGAAGTCTACGCTGTAGGCTTTTTCGCCGTAGCGATGACAGAAATCATCTTCATACCGTATTCTCCTCCTTCGCCAAACATCTCGCTCCAGTGCTCCGCGATCGCAGGGAGGACCTTCGGCTCCCACACTCTGTCCTCCTCAGGCAACATGCGAATGATCATGCTCAACGACATCTTTCCAATCACCTCGCCCGTCATCTCCTCCTTCGAGAACGGCGTCACCTGCTCGTTCAGACGCACCACCACATCCTCGAACCCGCGCTTCTTGAGCAACGTCTCGACAGCTTCAACGGAGGACCAGTCGTACCCCGTCCGGCTGGCGTACGTGTCCAAGAGAGCGGGGAATTTGACCGATGACCCTGCGAGTTCGAGACCGCGCTGCATGAGCTCTGGCCAGCTGGCGTAGTGCCACGTGGAGATGCCAAGCGTGCCTCCAGGGACGAGCATACGCGTGCATTCGTCAAGCGCGGCGTCCGAGTTGGGGAAGATGCCAAAACCAAGGCTCGTCAAGACGTGCGTATACGATCCAGAGGGCAACTTGGTGTCCTGCAATGCATATTTAGTGCGGGAGGTCATGATTCGCGTATGAGGCTTGAACGTACCTGGGCGTCGGCGATGGTGATGTCGACGATGTTCTTCCAGCTCTCGACGTCCGCGCGTTCCTTCGCAGATGAAATCATGCCGTCGCTGAAGTCGGTGCACGTGACGTTCCACTTGTTGCTCGGCGCGTCTTTGAGGGCTTCCTGGAGTAGAGACGTTACGATGCCAATGCCGCAAGCGCTGTCGAGGACCTTGACTTCGCCACCAGCCCGCGCCGCATCCAGCACGCCGCTCTGCTTGAGCAAGACACCAGCGACGACGCGAGTCATGCGCTCGCCGAGTTTGTAGTCCTTCCCGACGTCCTTGCGCGCCCACTGCTCAGCGCCAATCGTTTCTTTCGAGGTTGCGGTCGACATGAGGCGAAAGATGCTTCGGGTGCACGCGAGGGAAGATCTGAGCGCCAGAATCGCGATTCGTTATGTGGCGCCCCAGAGCTGAACAGCTACTTATATGCTCGACAGCCAAGAGCTCTGCGGCGGCCGCAAGGGTGCATCGCGGCGGCCGGGCCTGTGCCGGCCGATCTCGATTATGCATCCCCTGTGGATCCTCCCATTTTGGGACGGGGAATGCAAATGGGAAAAGACCTCGTGACCGAGAAACTCTCTTCGAGCCTAGTACTCGCCCGTCATTCGTCAAGTGATACCTGTGAATCTTCGGAACGTGCGAAGTAAACCAAGCCTGC
>KV425934.1:45405-59718 GCA_001632375.1 Exidia glandulosa HHB12029
CATTGATAACGTAGGGCTGCAGAAACTTGTTGTGCCTGATTGCATAATGAGGCCTAGATTTGGGAGAGTGTCGTCGTCGGAGCCCTCGAACGTCTACCAGAAGGGCGGTTTCCTCGACGAGGAGGAGGAGACTCGGTGAGGCAACATCGTCTTGGCGATGAGGCGTACGATGCCCTCAAAGCTTACGCCAAGACCATCGTAATTGAACTTGGGGAGATCAGGGTCACAGTCCTGTTTGGCAGTCGGCGGCAGTCCCAATCGCAGCCGAGTCTCTACTCGGCCAACCTGGATGCCCCAGCTCATTGGCATAAGGGTTGGATCCGTCGTCCCATCTTGTTCTCGGCATCATGATCATGAACGGCTTTCGGACGCACCGTAACCCTCACGTGACGCAGGAAAGGATGACGACCCTAATACAGTCTTAAGTTCTTCTCGACACCCTCTCAAACGCTGCCGATATGGAGCAATTGACGCCGATTGCACCTGGCAACGTCTACTAAGCACAAACATCTCCGCAATGGCTCCATTATAATCGACCTGCCTTGATCCCTGAGCCACCGGCATGTCTTACGGCGCTTCCTAGGCGTACTCTCGGCGATCGCGGCGGAGTGGCGTACCACGGTGAAATGCCCCCCGGCGTCACACATGTTGGACAGGCTCATAATCGACGTTCGCGGAAGCGCCGGTCCGCATGGACACGTTGTGTTCAACACATTAATTTCTTCGCGAATCAGGTACTTGGACGCGAGAGTTGTTGACACTGTGTGAACGTTCGTCAAGTCGTCAACACGTGCTCTGCGAGAGATGTGGGGACAAATCAGTGTGCAGGATGCGGAGGAAGGAAAGAGAGGGACCGGCACTGCACTTCCGCTGAAACGCAACTTGGATTCGCAGGGCTACAACGCGCCAACCCAAGCCATCGACGATGTTGAACAAGCGTATATCGTAGGCAATGGAGCCCTCTACACGAACCCGCCACTACGCGAAATCTGACTGGAGGCACAGTCGCAAAAAGCTTGAGTCCACGGCACGGCGCAGCGATGATCACTGATCAGTGTTCCGTGCTACCAGATGGAGCGCGCATCCAGGGTGGGTCTGGTATCCAGGACCTCAGCGCCGTGAACTCGGCTTCGCTGCGACAACCAGTAAGCCTCAGCGGATACGAAAGTAGAACGGACTCGCCTAAGCTCATCATTCCTGATATCGAACACATTCGCGCGCTCGAGAAGTGAGCTGCGAATGGCTTTTACAAGTAGTCCATTCGCACGAGAGTCCACTTCAAGCTCCCCGCCGTACAATCTAACCGTCCCGAGCGGGGACGCGTAATCTGTTATTTGTTGATCCAGAAAGTCGTGAACCTTTACAGCGGTCCATCCTTTTGGCACCAGACTCCAGCTCTGATTGGACCCAATATAGATGGTAAGTGTTTTGAGCGACGGAACACGGAGTGGTCCTACGACTTCACGCAGGGCGGTGAGGTGAAAAGGATAGCCGAAGACGACAAGGTCCTCAAGTGCAACGAGGGCGAGGTTTGTAGTCGCCAGCAAGTGCCTCCAAGAGTGGACGTCCACGAAGAGTCGTTGCAAAGTGGTGCTGTAATTCGAGATCAAGTCGCGGGGAGTCGGGAGGCAGTAAAGCGTGCGTGTGAATTTGCGGTCGTCGACGGTGCGCAGACTGAACGGCATCGTCTCGTTCCTGCCAGTGAATGCCATCTCAGGCTGGTACTGTATCTCCGGTAGAATGGAGTATCGAGTGATGTAGGCGTCGACAACGTTAGGGGTGTCCTCTTCGATGACGAAATCTAACGCCTGCGAGAAGCCGTTATTCGGAGCGTATCCATACATGCTGACATGCTGGATGTTGGACGACGACAGAAACTTGAGTAGCACGCGCATTTCCTCCGAGTCCAGACCGTCCATGTATCCCGCGAGTCCGAGGTGTCGAAGGCTCGGTAGGTTTATGGATCGATGAGGGTCGTCTAGGCTCTCGTAGGGCACGTCGCTTATCACAAGTCGCGACATGAGAGGACATTTTCGCAGTGCCTCCTCGAGCAAGTCAAAGCGAAAGTCAAGATGTATGTTGTCCACCTGGAATCGGAGATCCGTAATGGATGGAAGATCTGGCCAGCGTGTGAATGACGACCATGGAGTCGCCCCGAGATACAGTCGCCGCAGAGAGGCGAAAGCCCCAGGTGCATCAGACAATTGCAAGTAAATGCAGTCCATCCAATTGAAGGATCGTACGATGAGGCTCTCCAGAGGCGGGCTCGACGGGACATTGAGCTCTAAGCCATCAAACGTGACACTGTCCACCTCTTCGTCCCTATCCAGGAAGATGTCGAGAGCTTTCATGTGGTGCATATGCGGCAGCAGAGCTGAAAACGCATCTTTCGCCACCCATAATGTGCCCCTGACCCTGACCGCGACAGACGTTGGTGCGTTTTTCGTGCGCCGCAGAAAGGCCACGAGTTGATCAGTTTTGCCATGCCTGACGTCAAGGCGGATAGGGGACCAGAGCGTGGCAGATTCAAGAGCGGTAGAGCGCCAGTATGAGCATACGTGGGACGCCTTGATACGCGCGCTGCGCGGCAGCCAGGCTAGGATCTCCAGGAGGACGTCGGGTGGCAGTCGGTTGACGGGTGCAACAGCATTGACCGAGAACGCAAATGTGCGAAATGTAGCCTGGATAGCGGCAACGTGGGCGGCATAGGTGCCAGTAAGAGAAGCACAGAGTTCTGCATGAGCAGCCGGGCATGAAACTCTACGTGCAGTGTATCAACGGCAGGATAGAGTACGCGCGACGAAGTACGCACAAGCGAAGACGGTCGATCTGCGCATCAACACAGACGCGAGTGAGTGACTCGTGCACCAGGTTCTGCAGCTTAGCGTCGACGTCGGAAAGCATGACTGGCAACGGCACGTTCCGCATCTTCTTCCACAACTTCCGTGCGCACCACGACCTGATACGACAAACAGGCCATGGGCATACGTTTCCAGGAAATTTCTTCGCCTTTTCTGCTCGGTGGAAGCTCCGTCGATAGGCCATCCGGGTGAACAGGACAAGCATCTGCACCCGGAAGTTAGTAGTACCCTTCGTAATCCATCTTCTTTACCTGATGCGTGCGGGCCCCTGGGTCAGACAGTTAAGTACTTCGACGAACAGAGCACAGTCGCCTCCGAACGGTTGTGACATGGCCCGGTGTCAAACAAGCTCACGGATGTACGGATGCACACGAGACCCACCGCTCAAGCAAGCTCCCGCAACACCGTGGCGCGACGGGACGCGATGCTTTGAGACAGAAATCTCTTTGTGGTGGATCGACCCACGCTCAGACTTTCTTTACACCTGACGACGTACAGACACCGGTTTGTTTAAGGCCACGTCGAGCAACTCCCGACCGTCTTGCGCATTGGGTCGATGGCGATTGCGGTCTACGAGTACGTCCCCTTTATTGTGGAGTGTCTCTGAGTCTGGACGCGCTTGTAGCTATATATGGACCCTCCCGTACGAGGCGCGCTTACTATCTCGCGGCGTCGTCAGTCGCCCGTTCATACTATTCTTCTTCAACCGGTACGCGACTACGCGTCCATCGTGGTGGAGGCTGACAGCTTGAGGTAGATACGTTGCCATTGCTACTGTGGCGGTCAGCAATATCGGATTCCTGAAAGGCGGCTTGTCCGTCGACGCTTGCGAGCATTACTTCTGGGCTGCTCCGACGCTCAGAGTCTTTGCGTGTCTTGCAGCTCAAGTTATTGTTGCTATACGGTGCGTGTGCTTGTATCCACGTAGCTCACTGATTGTGATGACCTGAAACGTACAGAACGTACGGTCTGTCGAGAAAGGCACCGTGGGTCAAGTGGACGTTGCGTGCGCGCTGATCGCTTGCTTCTCCGTAAGCTCAAGTTCTCCGTACACCTGTAGAGAGCTTTATAAACTCTTTCATTTGTAGGTACAAATGTTCGTGAACGTCTACCACCGTGTTGCGCTGCAGAACGACGGCTTCAAGTACGTACTGCCCGCCCTCCGCCCCTCCTGTGTTGGATTTCGCTGATTCTTACTCTACTCTCAGCTGCACTTCTGGAAATGTCGCACCGTTCCGTACAGCCTGGCTGCATTATCTCGCCGCGATGTCGTTCGACATGCTCGCTTTGTGCATATCCTCGGCTTACATCCTACGGCACGCGCCCCAGCCTCTTCGCATGGGATGCGGTCTCACGGGCCTCCCTCGCGCTATGTTTGAGCAGGGACTCCTCTACTACGTTGCTCTGACTCGTGAGGAACTTGTTTATTTTCTGATCGCTGTCCCTGACGCCACCGCGACAGTGATCAACATCGCAAACCTCGTCTTCTACACAATGAGCCGCGTCTCTCTGCAGAGCTCAGCGTACGTCCTCTTTATCTCCATCATGTATGTGAGGTGTATGCGTTCTAAGGCTTCCCATCCAGCGCAAGTCTCGGCTACGTGATCAGCTGGATCATGGCGCAGCGCATCCTCATCGACTGCACGCACTTCTTCGCCACTCGCTCCGACAGTCTCTTCATCACGCCCCGCTGCGAGACCGACCACGATCACGACAACCTTGCGGCGCTGCCGGACTTGCCCTCCCTCGCCCAGCCGCGGGTCAGCGTCCCGGGCTCGAGCCCATTGCTGCAATTCGTCGACAGCTTCAAGACGAAGGAGGGTCACGGTGTACCGGTGTCGATTCCAAGCGAGGACGAGATCGAGACGTGGAAGCGGCGTCCACCTACGCACGGAGGTGTCCATATCCAGGTCGACGTTCAGACGGATAGAAGGATGACCGCCGTTATCGGATACGCGACCGAGAATAGGATTAACGAGGGCGTCGAGACTGTCTGATCTACTACTCGGGTTTGCAAGGGCCGCTTTGATTGACGCTCTCTTCATTTCCCTCGTACACTAACTCCTGTAACTTCCCTGCGGATATGTAAATACTGCCCCTAGTATTAGAGTATGATTCCGTGCGCCACGGCAGCGAGCGCGTTGATTATCCCGGTCTCACTTGCACCTGAACTTCCGCCAACATGACGTGAAACCCGGATGCACCGCATTTCTAGTTTCTCGCCAAGCGGGGCGGTCCCGCAGTCACGCGAGGACAGTCTATTGCGCCAGAGTGTGGAGGCATCGGGGCCAGTGACGCAAGTGGCGCTACTAGATCGCTCAAAAGCGCCGGGAAAAGCCAAAACGCGGGTGCGACCCTCCACGAATGCCACCCGATTCCAGTCCGGCAAACAACTCATATCGCAGATGTACGTGGGCCCTGTTGTCGAGGCTATGACGACATTCGCACTCCGCTAACCCTGCCCTGCCTCTTTCAGCATCGCCCACCGGGTCCACGAAGAGCAACCGCAGCAGCCGGTCAGCGTGCGTGTCCTCGCGTGGCTGCCCTTTTGCCGCTTGAACTCACGACGGCTTCCTGGTTCTTGTTCTGCTGCAGACGACCGCCCAAGCTCACAGATCTACCGGTCGCGAAACCTACGCCTGAACGATTCGAGATGTCTGACGACCCATCGACCCCGCCTTTCCTCTCTGAATCTCCCGATGCTCGTTCCAAGACCGTAACCACCGCCGATGGGTTGTATACTCACGGTGTATGTCTCGATGTGGCGACCTGCAGCTCTGGTCTGACGACATCGCAGGCTTTGAACCAAAATCCATCCAACTGGACCACATACGCCATAGGCGTATCTGACGACAAGGGCGTTCGTCGTACGATGGAGGACGCCTACAGCTATGTCGTCGATTTCGCTGGTATTCGCGGTCAAGGCTTCTTCGCAATATTCGACGGACACGCTGGAAAGCACGCCGCCGAATGGTGTGGCCAGCATTTTCACGAGGTAAGCATCCTTGTCGATGTTTTGTCGATTAGCAAGTCGTCCAACGTGTCCACCGCGTCATCATGACCGCCGATCCCTTGCGACATTGTGGACTTGACGCGTTTGTCGAAGGCGTTGTGCAACATGCGTTAAACGCAGAGCGTGGCTTGTGCCATTCCCTACCAGGTCATATTCACGACGTCCTCGCGTCGGCGCTTGACAACCTTGTCGTGCTTTCGCTTGTTGCATGGGTGCCCTGCAGAGCAACACGGCTGCTACTGCACTCCGCCGCTATGCAGTTGCGGCTCCCCGCTCTGCTGCTGTCCCCGTGACTCGATGAGCCACATTTGGTCTCGAGCGGCTAGGGAGGATGGGCAGTGCAGTACCCTCCGTCATCGCACATTCTTTCTACCGTGTCATCGCGGTTTCGCTCTTTGCATGGGCGCGCCGCTGTAACCTGTCGTTGTCCGGTTACGGCCTCGCCTGCGGTCCCGTGCCCATGACCATTCAGCCGTAGTGGATTTAGAGCGACTACCATGCTATGAAGAGCGGTCACTGCCCCGTACTCCGTCCCCGCCCTCGTCATTCTGCATTTTGTTTCCTGCCTCCGCTTTCTCGAGCCGCGTATCGTGTTTCCAATGCTGACATACGTATCTTTCAGTTCTTCCTCGACACGCTCAACAGTAATCGCGGACTTGCCATTCCCGATGTTCTAAACAAGACGTTCCACGCGGTCGACAACGTGCTGTCCAAGATGGCGCAGGAGGGCAACACGCATTCGGGCTGCACGGCTGTGACTGCGTTCCTGCGTCTGGAGGACGCGCAGGGCAGTCAAGCCTTCCTCGACAACGTCGGCGCACCCTCGTCTTCGTCAGTCTCCTCTGGCCCTGGCGGCACAGTCAAGAATCTCATCCACTCCCTCAGCCCGCGCAAGGGCGCCGCAGAACGCGCCATCAGCCCTCCCCCGAGCACCGAGCTGCGCCGCGTATTGTACACCGCCAACGCCGGCGACGCGCGCGCTGTGCTGTGCCGCGCCGGCAAGGCCGTGCGTCTCACGTATGACCACAAGGGCTCGGACCGCCAGGAGGCGAAGCGCATCATGGACGCGGGCGGGTTCGTGATGAACAACCGCGTCAACGGCGTGCTCGCCGTCACGCGCGCGCTCGGCGACTCGAGCATGAAGGAGTTTGTCGTCGGCTCGCCGTACACGACCGAAACCGAGCTCAGCGACGAGGACGAGTTCTTGATTATCGCTTGCGACGGGGTACGTGCGCCCGGCTCCTGTCTTGTGTTTGTGCTTGGCTGACCCGTTCCTTTCCCGCCTGTCCGGTTTCTTGTTTGCGTACGTCATTCTCGCTCCACCGCGTTTCTCGGGCACCACCCGCTCCCGCTTTGCAGCTGTGGGACGTCGCGGAGGACCAGCAAGCCGTGGATCTCATCCGGCCCATCAAGGACGCGCAGGAGGCGAGCGCCAAGCTCCTCAAGCACGCCATGTCCAACTTCTCCACCGACAACGTCACCGCGCTCGTCGTGCGCCTCGACACCGGCCGGCACGATGGCTAGCTAGCGTAATCTTCACGATCCGCGTCGCAAATGTTTCTGTCTTTCCTTTTGTGGTCTTGCTGAGAAATAACCCCGTTGAAATTGTAGTCGGTACCCCGTCTTCGAACGAACGCACTTGTATAGTATGATACACGCCTCGCTGACTTTACCTCAATGTATTTGGCAAGCAATGTAATCCACAAAACAACGTTGCATTATTGTGGTAGATTCGACAGCGCGGGTTTTCTCGTTTCTGTTGGCGAAATTTCAGGTGCAGGTAAGATCGAGGGGAATGGGATCAGAGCCACTTTGCACGGGACGTGCATTCATGCTCGACAGACTCCAACTCTACGGGGTGGCGAGGAGTGAAAGAGAGTATTTACATATCCGCCGGGAAATTACAGGAGTGAGTGTACGAGGGAAATGAAGAGAGCGTGAATCGAAAACGGAAGTGGAGACGTCCGCAGTCAGACAGTCTCAACACCCTCTTCGAGCCTATTCTCAGTCGCGTAACCGAGAACGGCGGTCATCCTTCTATCCGTCTGAACGTCGACCTGGATATGGACACCTCCGTGCGTAGGTGGAGGCCGCTTCCACGTCTCGATCTCGTCTTCACTTGGAATAGTAGAGACCGGTACTGACGTCCGACCCTGACCCTCCTTCGCCTTGAAGCTGTCGACGAATTGCAGCCAGGGACTTGAACCCGGGACGCTGACCCGCGGCTGGGCGAGGGAGGGCAAGTCCGGCAGCTCCGCGAGGTTGTCATGGTCGTGGTCGTGTGACTTCTCGGTCTCGCATCGAGGCGTAATGAAGAGGCTGTCGGATCCGCCGGAGGACCGAGTGGCGAAGAAGTGCGTGCAGTCGATGAGGATGCGCTGTGCCATGATCCAGCTGATCACGTAGCCGAGACTTGCGCTGGATGGGAAGTTTAGAACGCATGCACCGCAGAGGCGGAAGTAACGAGAACGTACGCTGAGCTCTGCAGAGACAGGCGGGTCAACCTGTAGAAGACGAGATTCGCAACGTTGATCACTGTCGCGGGGGCGTCAGGGACCGCGGTAAGGAGAAGAACTGTTACTCACGGGTCAGAGCAATATAGTAGAGGAGTCCCTGCTCGAACATGGCGCGAGGGAAGCCCGTGAGACCGCATCCCATGCGAAGAGGGCGCGGAGCGTGTCGTAGAATGTACGCCGACGAGATGCACAGCGCGAGCATGTCGAACGACATCGCGGCGAGATAATGCACCCATGCTAGACGGAATGGCGTAAAGTTCTCAGAGGTGCAGCTGATGGGAGTAGCGGTGAGCGACACCAAGTGCAGCGAGGGAAACATACTTGAAGTGATCGTTCTGAAGCGGAACGCGCTTGTAGACGTTCACAAACATCTGCAGCTGCGAACCAGTTAATCATTCAGTCTTCCAGCATCTTGAGCTCTAGACTCGCCGAGAAGCAGGCCAGTAGTGCACACAACATCGTCCACTTGACCCACGGTGCCTTCCTTGAGAGCCCGTACGTCCTGCGTGCGTCAGGACCAGGTGAGCTGCCTGAATGAGAGCCCACGCACCTGGCAGCAACGATAACCTGTGTCGCAAGACACGCAAAGACCTTGAGCGTCGGAGCAGCCCAGAAGTAATGCTCGCATGCGTCGACGGAGAAGCCGCCTTTGAGGAATCCGATATTGCTGACCGCCACAGTAGCAATGGCAAGGTATCTGCACGCTGTTCTCAGTACGGCTGATACAGAGTAGATGCAGAGTTACGCACCGGTTGAAGAAGAATAGCATGAACGGGCGACTGACGACGCCGCGGGATAGTAAACGCGCCTCGTACGGGAGGGTCGATATATAGCTGCAAGCGTGCCCAGCGTCAGACTCAGAGACACTCCACAGTAAAGAGGACGTACTCGTAGACAGCAATGGCCATCGACCCAATGCGCAAGATGGTCGGGAGCTGCTCGACGTGGCAAGCCATCGGTGTAGAGGAAGGAAGTCTGAGCGTGGGTCAATCCGCCACAAAGAGATTTCTGTCTCAAAGCATCTCCGTCCGTCGCGCCACGGTGTTGCGGGAGGTTGCTTGAGCGGTGGGTCTCGTATGCATCCGTGAGCTTGTTTGACACTGGGCCGTGTCACAGCCGTTCGAATGCGACTGTACTATGGTAGTCGAATTATTTTTTTTTAGACGTATGCCCATAACCTGTATGTCGTGTCAGGTCGTGGTGCGCACGGAAGTTGTGGAAGAAGATGCGGAACTTGCCGTTGCCACTCATGCCTTCCGACGTCGACACGAAGCTACAGGACCTTGTGCACGAGTCACTTACTCGCGTCTGTGCTGATGCGCAGCTTGATCGTCTTCGCTTGTGCGTACTTCCTCGCGCGCACTCTATCCTGCCGTTGACACACAACTCTACACGCAGAGTTTCCTGCCCGGCTGCTCATGCAGAACTCTATGCTTCTCTTACTAGCACATACGTCGCCCATATTGCTGCCATTCAGGCTACATTCCGCGCATTTGCATTTTCGGTCAATGCTGTTGCACCCGTCAACCGACTGCCACCCGACGTCCTCCTCGAGATACTGGCCTGGCTACCGTGCAGCGCGCTTGTCAAGGCTTCGCACGTATGCTCTTACTGGCGCTCGACTGCACTTGCATCTGCCACGCTCTGGTCCTCCATCATCCTCGACGTGACGCATGGCAAAACTGACCAACTCGTGGGCTTTCTGCGGCGCGCGAAAAACGCACCAACGTCTGTTGCAGTCCGGTTCAGAGGCACCTTGCGGCAGACGAAAGCTGCGCTTTCGGCTCTGCTGTTGCATACGCACCACATGAAAGCTCTCGACATCTTCCTGGGTGGGGACGGCAAGGAGGTCGGTGTCAGATTTGATGGTCTAAAGCTTGAGATCCCACCGAGCCCGCCTATGGAAAGCCTCATCGTACGATCCTACATTTGGAGGGATTGCATTTACGTTGAACTGTCCAGTGCACATGGGTCTTTCGGCTCTCTGCGACGACTGTACCTCGGGGCGACTCTATTGTCGTCATTCGCACTATTGCCAGATCTTCCATCCCTCACGGATCTCCGATTCCAGGTGGGCAAAACGTACCGTGGCTCGCCGTTTGACTTCAAGTCGCTCGAGGATGCGCTGCGAAAGTGTCCTCTCCTGTCGCGGCTTGTGATAAGCGACATGCCCTACGATGGCCTAGACGACCCTAATCGATCCATTAACCTTCCGAATCTTCGACACCTCGGACTCGCGGGCTATGTGGACCGTCTAGAATCCATGCGCATGATGCTCAAGTTTCTGTCGTCGTTCAACGTTCAGCATGTCAGCATGTATGGATACGCTCTGGAGGGCAGCTTCTCGCAGGCATTAGATTTCGTCATCGAAGAGGACACACCTAACGTTGTCGACGCCTACATCACGCGATATTCCGCTCCACCAGGGATACAGTACGATTCACCGTTCTATGGCAGGGATGACGAGACATCGTTCAGTCTGCGGGCCGTGGACAACCGCAAATTCACACGCACTCTCTACTGCCTCCCGAACCCGCGCGACGTGATCACGGGGTACAGCACCACGCTGCAGCGGCTCTTCGTAGACGTCCAATCCTGGCGTCACTTGCTTGCGAGCACAAGCGTCACCCTCGTTGCGCTTGAGGACCTTTTCATCTTCGGCGACCCTTTCTGGATCATCGGCCTGCATCAGGTCGCTCCACTTCGCGTTCCATCGGTCAAAAACATAACAATCTACATCGTGTCCCATCAGCCGGAAGAATGGAACGCTGAAGATGTTCAAGAGTTTCTAGATAAACAAATCACAGATTTCACGTCCCCGCTCGAGACGCTTCGACTTTACGGCGGGGAATTTGACCTGGACTGTTGGGATCTCGCCCAGGAAGCGGAACTCAACGCCTCTTACCTGGTCGACGTTCGCAGCGCGCTTCAAGACCGCGCGAATGTGCTCGATATCAGGAATGGAAAGCTTAGGCGAGTCCGTATTCCTTTCTCATCCGCTGAGGCTTACTGGTTGTCATAGCGAAGCCGAGCGTACGGCTCTGAGGTCCTGGATTCCAGACCCGCCCTGGATGTGCGCTCCAACTCATAGCTCGGAGCGATGATATCGCTGTGCCGCCTCCGAGGACGTGAGGCAGCTTTTGCGACTGGAGGTTAGCCAGACTTTGAGTAGTGGCAGGCCCCATTTACTATTCACTGTCTACGGTATATGACTGTGTCGACGCGTTGTAAGATAGGGCTCACCGACTTGCGCTCAATAGCCCTGCGGATCAAATGTCACTTGCGTTTCAGGCGGAAGAAGCCGACCCCTCTCTTTCCTTCCTTGACATGCACCGTCGCACAGCTCCCGCAGAGCACGTGTTGACAGCTTGCCGAACGCACACCAGTGTAAACAACTCTCCTGTCGAAGTCGACCTGATTTGTGAAGAAAACAACGTGGCGAATACAACGTAACCATGCGGACGGGCGCCTCCGCGAACGGTTATGAACCCTGCTGGCCGTCCGCCTGTACAAGCACACCTCCTCCTGAATCTCCCACTCCCCGCCAGCATGTCATACATAGACCACATCAACCAGATCCAGCAGTTTCTCGAGGTGCGTGCTTATCTCCTCTATTGTCCTGGCGTTTATAGCTCCCGTCCTATTATAGCAAGTCGAACCGTCGACCGGCAGGCCTGTATGGGTCCCAGCCAACAAGATCGCTGCGAGGGCCCCTATCACCGCCCAAGACGCGTACCAACTCGCCAAGGAGCTAACATCCCTCGAGTCTGAGATATACCTCCGTATCACGCGCGACGAGTGTTTGTGGTACCCGCTAGTCGGGGCCTCTGGCGCGCTCGAGGAGTCATTACAGCTGCAGTGAGTGGATATGAGGTCCTTCGTGCTCAAATGCTCATCCTTTCGGGTCCAGGTCAAAGATAGAGTCGTGGGTCCTCACATCTCTCCTGGAACCCGACCAGGTCGAGGACCGCGCAGCTCGATTTGACCAATGGATCATGATCGCTTTCGTGCGCAAAAATCCCTTCATTTGCTTCTTCGACTGACTCCTGAGTGCAGCACTGCCGGAAACTGGGAAATTTATCGACAGCCTGCACTATCCTTCGTGCATTCCGTCGCCAAGCGCTCCGTCGGCTACGCGTAACCAGCGCGTACCTCACTCGTCATCAGGCTCTCGAAGAGCTCCAGAACCTCATCAATCCGTACGATGATTACGAACGCGTCGTGGCACTTGTCGCTGCTCCCCGTAAACTCACGTGGTGTGTGCCCCCTCTCGGTGAGCATGATTTGTCTGCGCAAGTTGCACCCCTTGACGCAGTCCTAGATGCATACATCGACTGTTTCAGTACGGGAGGCTCAGCAACCGTCGAACAGTTCCTGCGAAAGCAAACGTTCTCAGATTCGGACGGCGAAGACGCGGCCGGACCGCGTTATGCAATCAAGCGCAACGAATTCCTACAAGCGTACATGATGAACGCTCTCGACGCGGCATCGCCAGTAGACGAGGATTGGCTAGACGCTCGCACGCGAGAACTGAAGGCTGCGGAGGCGTCGTTGCTATGATCATAGTTCTGCTCTACGAGTCGGGGAGCGCGCCCAGGGCGGATCTGGGATCCACGACTCCATCCTGTTAAACTCGGCGGTGCTGCAAATCACAGTCAACCTCGGCGGACATCATCGCGTGAAACCCGACAGACCTAATCTCTCCAATACCAATATCAAGAACTCTCGCGCGGTCCTGAAGCGCGCTGCGAGCAGCAGCTAAGGAGGTCTCCTGCAACTCTAGCTCCCGTCCTTCGTCGTCTACGTCAAGGAAGCCTCCGTAAAGTCTCAGCGTGTCGAGCGGGGACTGATAGCCCCCGATATGCAGATTCAGAAACGCCTCGACTATTTCCGCGTCCCAGTCCTCTGGCATCAGACCCCCGTGCAACTGGGTCCCAATATAGATTGTAAGATTCTTGAGAGACGGAAGGAGGAGCGGTCCCACAATCGCGTCGTCGAAAGTGAGGAAGAACGGATAGCCGAAGATGGTGAGGTCCTCGAGCGCCTCGAGCGCAGTGGTCGCGTCTCCCATAAGGTATCTCCACGAGTGAACGTCCATGAAGAGGCGGCGTAGCGTGGTACTATACTCCCCAATCACTTCGCGAGGATTCGGGAGACAGTAGAGCGTCCGGGAGAACCCTCGGTCGTCCACGGTGCGTAGACTATACGGCTTCTCCCCATCGATCCCGGAGAATTTCGCACCGTACTGTATCTCTGGAGATGTGGAGTAGCGGCTAACGTATGCTTCAACAACGTTTGGTGTATCTTCTTCAATGACGAACCGCAGCGGTTGCGAAAAGTCATCGAGGGAGAAGCCGTATAGGCTGACGTGCGGGACCTTGGGCGACGAGAAAAACTTGAGAAGTACGCCCATAGGCTCGGGTGTCTCCACGTTCCCCGCAATACCTAGGTGTTGAAGATTGGGCAGCTCGATAGCTCGCATAGGATCGTCAAGATCCGGGTACGGGATGTCGCTGATCACAAGCTGCGCCAGGGCTGGGGATTGTTGCAGCGCCCTTTCGAGCAAGTCGAACGGAGAGCTACTGCCAGTGCCAAGACCACACCATTGAAACCGCAGATCCACGAGTGACGGAAGATCCGGCCAGTGCTTGAACGTCGACATTGGCGTAGCCCCGAGATGCAAGCGTTGTAGCGAAGCGAAAGCGCCAGGCGCATCGGAGAATTTGACCTCAATGCGGTCTGTCCAATCATCGGCTCGTATGACTAGGGTTCCCAGTAGTGGGCCGGGGGGAACGTTGACTTCTAGGCCATCGAAAGAGACCTCCTCGACCTCGTCTGCGTCGTCGCCGTCCATAAAAATATCAAGAGCCTTGATGTGGGGCATATGAGGCAGTATAGACCTGTACACAGCTTTTACGCGACG